>OU426982.1:113552914-114025414 GCA_911387785.2 Aelia acuminata | reverse complement strand
TTCGATCGTAGAGGTGCTTTGCCATTGGTATCCTGCCGCAGAAGTGTGCATATGACGGCTGTTAACAACCCTCTTCTGACCACATGAGCCTGAAACATAACACTGACCCCCATCTGAGGCCGGAGCTGAGGAAAGTGAAATTTTTCTAACCTGAGCCGCGATGCTCGGCAAAAGATGAGAGATGTTGGGGCGGAGGACGGTACAGATAAATTAGAGAGAAGGCCGAGGCAGGTAGCGGAGAGTACCTTCCCGGAACGGCTCTATCCAGCTCCAGGTACCGGCTCCTCCAATGGCTATCAATAGTCCTCTCTTTGTATAGCCTCTCCCAACCTCTTCTTATACCTTATGTCTCAATTTGGGCAGGTCCGCCCATCAGTGTGGGGGTGCAACAAAGGGCCAACCGTATCTCGTGTGTTATTTAGTTTGCCTTATCTGATTCATAATATGACTCAGAGCATTACCGCAATGAAAACTTTCATAATTCATTTCATAGTTAACCGTACACGCATATTTAAGGAAGGAATGCTCCTCAATATTGATCGAAGAACATATCCATAGCCACAGGGAATAACTAGGCAAGTTGGAAATTTTTCTACATAAATATTGTGATCACATGAGAAACCTTCTGCACACTTGAGAAGTTGATACCTCACAGCTCTAAAGGTGCCTGTACACTCTACGAACCTCACCCTCGGACAGGTTTTCCCCCGAACCTTGTCGTACTGACTTTTCATGAACAGCCATTTATATATAACGTGACGTTAAGCGAACAAATATGGCTGACGCACCCAATGCTAGCTTCTGATGAAGAAAAGGTCTCCATTATAAATATATTTTATTTTATCTGAAAAATAGGAGATGAATTACAAAAGACGCACTAGTATCACAAACAACTCCTGTTACTTGGGAAAACCCAAATCAAAAGTGACACTAGCGCGACCCCCGAACACAGGCGAACAGATGAAATACTATATAATACCCGAACAGTCTTCTTGAACGTTGTTCGAGGGTGAGGTTCGAAGGTAAAGTTCTTAGAGTGGAAAGGCACCTTAAATGTTGGGTCGTCTTCATAAATACTGCCGACTCATCAACTTTTGAATAGTGTGCAGACAGTTTCTGTAATTTCCCATAGTGTATGTTGCAGCCAATGTTTTGGTTCCTCCAGTAATTTTTTTTGAAAACCTAAAAGAATATTTTTATTTTAATATCTTATTTTTTAAGAGAAAAGATTCGTCTCGGCCGGGAGTCGAACCCGGGTCTCCCGCGTAACGCTATCCTCTGAGCCACGGAGCTCGCTACTAAGCCGAGCCCATCTATCCTCTCCCTCAAGGAATAATTAAATTAATATAAAAAGAATATTAAATTAATAAAAAAAAAAAAAAAAAAAAAGCTAATAAATCACAGTCAGTTTAAAAAGCTGTATCCTCTCATTCCAAAAGTTACAAGCTGTCACAATTGATGGAGGAAATCCTGAACCTATACGCAACCCATTGAGGGTCTTGTGTTGATTACTGTGTAAAAAAGTACTGTTTTATTCAGCGGCCTTGCAAGATGATTTGACCGTGGTCACCCTCAACCTGCAGGTTTCCACCCTAGTTAATTATTTAATTATGAGTATGCACTTGTCAGTTTGTGTGAGTCTCTCGTCGATTTTTCCTTACAGGGAAATCCGCAGTTTGGAACACTGTTTCGTGAACATAGTTAGGTTCTTCACCACTGAGCTAATTCCCTCCCAACTTCTTGTATATTATACATAAGTATAGGATGAATTAATTAAATTGATATTTTTCCATTTCACAGAAAGGATTATTCGTTCAACTCCTCAAAAAAAAAAAAAAAAAAAAATAATAATAATTTTTTTAAGGTACTTCCGTTTTATAGAGCCGGAATAATCTGTTAGCTACTATCTTCCTCATAAACAGACGCACACCGATTTCACTTTTTTTTCACCGATTTCTTTTAGTTCTTTACACTGAAATACCTTAGGTGCCTTTTTGATGAATTAAAAACAAAGAAAAAGAATAACCACAACATCTGTTAACACAACATATCTTAATACCGTTCAAAATATTTAGTTATATATGCTCAATGTATATATTATGCCCTCAAGCACAGCCATACACACTTTATTGGATTGAAGTTCAATTGTAATCGTATTTGTATCATAGGAAATTTATATTTAAAAAAAAAAGGAAAAAAGGGCAACATTGCGGCCCTGTCATACCTAAGTTCTCTAAGACTTAATTAGTTTATTATTTTATTTTTTTTAATGTAGACGTAATAAATATTCTCCAAGTTTGAAAAAAATTGAAACAGAGATTTTCGAGATATAACTGTGTTATCGAAATTGATTATCGCATGTGTAAGGAAGGAATAGTAGTGATTAGTGTTCAATGAAATTGAAATAGAATTAGGCCTATCTTAAAATTTCATCAACATCGGATCAGCGTTTGGAAGTGATGGATTTGACTGCAGACAGCTACTACCTTTGCAAGTGGGGGAATCAAAATAAGTTGGGGGTTTGAATTGATTGATTGCTCAGTTGGTTATTAGTATTAGATAGGAATGAAATAAAAGAGGATTATATTTCAAACATAAAATACCAAGTGCAGTGATATTCATTATCAGTTTGCTCCTTAAGTTCAAGTGAGTATTTTGTCCAATCCAACATTCCCCAAGAAAAAAAGAAGCTGATGTGTTGTCCACACCAGAGCTCTAGATCTTAATATGCCTTGGCCTCTTCTACTTTTTCCCACAATCCCCAATAGATATGACAGAGACATATATTATAACTAAATCTGCATTTGCACAAAATAAATTATGAATTTAATCCATGACACCGTTTATATCACCTTCGTTTCAGGTTGATCTCTTGTTCAGGTAATAACGAACGGTCTTCGGTTAACGATCCTCATTAGATGAGAATGTGCTATCATCCTCAATCCATCAATCTTCTTTTCATCTCTTACTGTTCCTTCGGCGCTTCGAGAGAACCGTTCCAGCGGTCATTATAATGAAATCATCGCCTTGATGTCTTGGCTATTGGTATACTTGTGTACTCCACAAATCGAGGCTTTGTGGATCATCGAATCGTATGTCCAGTGAGGTGTAAATAATATCTGCATATCTGGAACTAAAACATCATTGAAAGGAATGCCTTGAGAGAAGTTGAATGATTCAACAAGCCGTTGAATTCCATTGATATTTAATTTAATTGAGCAGTGCAGTTCAGGGAGTAAAGAAGGCTAACGTTAAAATTGTGTCATTTCTCGCTTTCCCACTAAGTCTTTATCAATGTAAACGACATCAAAAAGATGCGAAAGTAAATAGCTTATAAGAAAAAACCTTATACAAAATTGACGTTATTCTTTACCAGAAAAAACAAAATGTTCGTCATCCAGATGTTTAAAAGAGCTTCTTTTGCGAAATAAAACAAAATATCTCCTTGTTCACGGATGCATCAAATACCGGAAGGTTGAGTCTTGGCTGAACTCTGTTACATATGAGACCTTATTATAGGTTAAAAAAAAACAACGGAAAATATGTCCTAATACGGACTCTTTAAGTTTACTGATGGCTATTTCTGAAGGGACTCGGACAATGCTACAACTAGAAAAATTAACTTCCTTTGGGAACCACGAAACATGCCTAATTGAGTGCTGGCATGGGTACCCACTCATTGCGGAATTTCAGGTATTGAATCAGCAGACAGAGCAGCCAATATTACCAGAAGGAAAGCATATTGAACCACAAGAGTAGAGCTTGCACAATCTACAGTTGCCTACCGTTAACGCTGGGGTAAAAAGATATTACAAAATGGAAGTGGCAAACAAATTAGAATAACCTTAAAAACAAACCAAACAAACATCGTCCAGTAGTCGAGATGGAAAGGAATAATCCTAACAAGACTCAGAATTGGACACGCAATGCCTGGAACTAGCATATTGTGAAGAATGTAATACATCGCTTACACTGAAACACATTGTAATAATATGGAATACATACTCTCACACGAGAGCAAAGCCCGAAGTAAAAGTACGAACCATGATTCAATTCATAAAATACATCCAAATTTCTATTTTTAGGCGTGTCTGTCAACTATTCGGTGAATTTTAAATCCACCTTCATCATTTAACAGTAACTGCTTAAAATAAAAGCAAATATTTGATTTACATGCCCGAAACTGGCCACTTTGCTTTATAACATGACAAATGTGAAGTAGCCAAAGTTGCGGAAAGTTTACACAATGATGATATTCCGTAACCAAGGACGATAACTGGGGTAAAAAGTGGCACAATGGCCGCGTTGAAAATACATTCTCCCCGGAACACGGGGTTGGTTTTGCTGACCCTAGGGCAGGTGCTCTCGGCTACCTGTGGTTTCCGTTTCCAATTTTACACCTTCCCATTGACAAGAGTCCACCACCGGCAAACTGTAAGCCAGGGGCTACGGTGGCCTGAACGATTCAATGCCCTCCTCTCATCCTTTCAATAGACCGAGAAGAATATCCGCGTCAAAAGAATTCCTAATGCTTTCTACACCACATCTCCTCGCCCTGTCCGCCCCTCAATGAAACGACACAGGCCAAGAAATTCGGAGTTGACATGCGTAAGTAAGGTGACTTTAAATAAAGTATTATGAAACCTTTTTTCTATAATGGGAGCAATACCTCTTTTATTTCACATAACATTCTTAAACAAGACTGTTATGTCCCATGTACATTTCCCCGTTTTTTATTATGGCATTTGGGTCAATCCATTTGAAGTGGTCCAATCTAGTTGCTTCAACATTTTTATTTTTTTTAATATTTTTACCATTGAAAGAGCAATGCATTAGAAGTACAAAAGTGCAATTTGTTTATTTTTTGAATTTTTATTTTTCCAATGGCGGCCATATTATTTTAGAAAAACCGCGTATTTTTAGCTATTTCAGTGCTCTGCTTCAAATCTCTATATATATAAGAGGCTTTGTCCTGACTGACAGAATCAACGCAGAGCAAAAACTACTAATGATAGAAACTTGAAATTCGAAATTTAGATTTTAAACGCGATGTAGGTAACCACTAAGAAAGGAATTTCAAAAAGGTAACCCCTAAGGGCTTAAATGGCGAAATTGTCGTTTAACTCTAACGGAAATCTATTGTTGAGATTTTAAATCATATGTTTTTTATTTGAATATCGATTTAACGTTACAATAGTATTAAAATAGACATTCAGATAAAATATGGCTACTGATTATTTAAATATTAGTGGTAATCAAATTATGTTATGCACACTGTGATTCCCATTATTGGGGATGGTGCGTGTTTATTTCGATCTCTTCTCCATATATATAAGAGGCTTTGTCCTGACTGATAGAATCAATGCAGAGCAAAAACTACTAATGATAGAAACTTGAAGTTCAGAATTTAGATTTTAAACGCGATGTAGGTAACCACTAAGAAAGGAATTTCAAAAATGTAACCCCTA
Source organism: Aelia acuminata (assembly GCA_911387785.2). Classification (NCBI taxonomy): domain Eukaryota; kingdom Metazoa; phylum Arthropoda; class Insecta; order Hemiptera; family Pentatomidae; genus Aelia; species Aelia acuminata. The sequence continues at coordinate 114,019,946 of OU426982.1, read as the reverse complement.
AGGGGTATAAATGGCGAAATTGGCGTTTAACTATATTAACCTATTTTTTGCACTTCCAGAAAAAACATCTAATTTGGACTCATTTTAAAGATCTTGATACGAAGAGTTTAACACGAAAGCCATGTTTACCACTACGGAACGTCGAAAACCATCTTTTAAAGCCTAAAAATGAAGCGTTCACGACGAGTAAGCAATGTTTTGTTTCGGCGGTTTTAGTGAACTCTCTCCATTGCGCGCCTTCCTCTCTTCTACCGAGCCGGCAGCTTCCCCCTCCAACATTTCACCAACCGCAAGATCCGATTCTACCAAATCTCCTTAAAATCAGTTAACATATTATGTTAAATCAATACCAAGATAATGATAACAGAATTGATTTTAAAGGCTCGCGGGCAAAGCCGCGATGGGGAATGCTAGTCAAATATACATAGACCGTTATACTTATTTTTAAGTTCATAGTTTTTATGACCTTTATTAAACTACAAATCTTTCTAAAAATGTTCTAGGATGAGTTAAAAAGGAGATATTCGATTTGAAGTTGAAATCCTGAACGTGAAGAAGTGTGAAGGTCCTATTAGTCATGGCACAGAATAAAACCCTGTAATGGTTGAAACAGGCCATTTAAAATATAAACTACCGAGACCCCTCACCCATCACCTTTTCAGCTAGGTAGTTGTCTGGCCCACTCATTCCCCGTTGCCATATTAAGTTTCCTGATTATCCTTCGTTCACCGACAGCTTACCGGAGCCGCCCACGACAAGGTGATTTAATCCCCGGACTTGTTAGATGTTTCTTTAATTAGACGCCTTGTTAAGGGTATTTAGAATGTTTTCCATTGAGTGCGCTGTTAACTGGGCAATAAAAGCAGGCTGGCTCTCGCTCTTCCCTTCAAGGATTGGGTTTTTTCTCCACCCAATGGGATTATCCTCGCTCCCAACTCACCGAACTAGGAGAAAAGTGCCCAGAAAAATATCCCCATTCTTCCGTTTAACCTCACTGCAATCATTATTTTATTCGGTTGAAGTACGCTGTACACCGGTTTTACTGATGTTTGATCTGCGTGCTCTTTTCAAATGGCTTCAGTAATTTTTCGAAAGCAAGGATAAATTCCAAAATTTTTATTTTGGATATTTACTTATGACTAAATGACCATAACATTTGCCACCGAACAGCATTCGAGAGGGTGCATAGATGTTAAGCTCGGAGTTTTTTTTTATAATAATTTTGAACATATTCTGACATGAAACCGTTACATTCATATATTGGTGCGTAATTACATGTTTTGGAATGAGCTAGACCTGCCTGGAATGTTCCATTTCAGGCTAAATATAAGAAGTGATGGACTAATGTCTTAGTCTTGCCTTGAACATTGAAGGATATGGTTACTTTTGAGTCATTGGTAGTTACTGTTTTGTAACTTTGTTACTAATTTGAGTTCTAATTATTTGTTTGGCATTTTTGTGTAATACTTTCACGCAATCAAAATTATTTAAAATAAAATTAGTGTTACAGTATGCACATACTTACAAACAATGGAGTTCCTATTTTATTAAATTTATATATTTATTGGTTAGCCTCAACCCCTAAGGGTCATTGGCATTTTTCCTCTTCATATTCCCTTACAATACTTAGTTGCTTAGAAGAATTCAAATAAAGTAAGGGCTGAAGCTTCTTCATCCTTCAGTACCTCACTTATAGTTTCAACTTTTTCCGTACATTATTATATTGTGAAGAGTGTAGTAGCAAGTTTTTTATAGTTTACCAAGAGTTGTATTGTTGCACTCTTAGCAACTGGGTGCTCCAGATTTTGGAGAAGATATCCACGTGTAAAGGCGCAGTAGATACCTTTTCTAGTTCTGCACAATACGATTTCCCTTCGATTTCCTATTGCTTGTGACTCATTTGTTGCACTCCTGTTTAACTCATTCCTGTACGAGTACATACGAGGATTGGCCACAAGAATTGACGTTGCTTATTTTAGTTGTGTTTGCTACTTCTTCTTTTCCAACTAAATTTGCAACCTGGTCAGCTCTTTCGTTCCCTAATATCCCTAAGTGGGATGGAACCCAGACTAAAATTATGGATATTAAATTTAATTTCCATTTATGAGATTATTAGAAGCACATTTTTTTAAAATTATCCATAAAGAACTTGATGTCACATATATCGCCGATGTGGCCAAGTACAAATACATGTCCTTTCACAATAAACTTCCTACTCATCCCAACCCTCTTGTTTCCATCCTAGCTTCCGCTTCAATTCCTGACAACCCACCTTGGCGTCTGAAAAGAAAATGCCCCTGGGACCTTTTAATTTGGAATATTTATTAGAGAGCTACCGATGGGATTTTTATCTACAAGTTTATTCATATCATTATTTTTTTTATCTTTATATTCACATTAACTAGATGTAAAATGTAAGACAGTTGTAAATGTCAATAAATGCTTAAAAAAAAGTTATTTAAGTCTATATTGTATATTATATTATTATATATTCTATTATATATTATATACTATATTATATTTCAAGGAAGTAACTCTCGGACAGCACTTACAATAGTTCTCAGCTTCGTGGGAAGGGCAAATTGTAGGCGCTTTTAAAAGCGTCTGAATATACAGTATACCCGTCTAAATTGTTATGATGGGCTAGATTCATAGATTTTCCACTGATGAGATTATTCTTCAGAAAAATCGCCTTCAATTACAGTACAGTACTCCGGTGGCATTATACGTAACTTCTCCAAGTCCATTGGCAGACAAAAAAAAAAAAAAAAAAAAATCGTTTCACTTAAAGTTTAACTTAATAACCCAGCTCTATTAACAATTAGCCCATGAGACTATTAAAAATATGATTAGGAAGACAAGCCTCTCTTTGAAAAGTTGCATCATTAATTTTTAAAGGAAATTAAAGCGAAAATACAATATATAATTTTTTTTTAAAATAAAATTAAAATTTTCAAAAATACTGTGTAAATTCAGATAATGGATAACAGGATTTTTTTTTTTTTTTAGTTTTGATGTGTATTTTAGGTTCTTATCTATATTCTGATATCACCATTAATCCTTAACCTTCATTGAGACAGGCGATTGTGATTCATTATAAAAAAAAAATCGAGCCTGAAAATACTTAATGATTTCTACAGTCATCTATTAGCCAATTACATAATTCAACGTCTTAAATATAATTAGATATTATTAGGCGTAAAATGTAACAATGGACTTGAATTCCCTTGTGTTCGATGCTTCTGTTAATGCCCAGGGCAGATGGGGCTGCTAGAAAGTTACACAGTCATGTTTCTCGCATTGTCCCTCGTGAAAAAAACTGGCCCACAATGCGGGACAGGTAACCTCCAATCCCTCGCCTTCAGTATTTACTTTGGTCAGAAACAATAAATTACTCTGCCCCTATTCTCTACCTTAAGTCCTGCTTCCTAAGGCTGCCCATGAAATTCGACCGTCTGTCAATAGTCATCGGACGTGAGTACGAGTGACAATGAAGATCGTTAAGGTACTTAGGGTCGGTGGGCCTTCGTTGGTCATCTGCGGGTTCCAATGTAATATAAACTTGAAACAGTATCCCAAGGCTAATCATAGCATTACGTTCATAACTTAGCTCTATTTCCATTGCTGTTTCCTGTACTTAGTATATGTTTTAATGATAAAAAGTAGGTTTGTCCCAACCAACAGTTCAAATTGGTTCCGAAAGTTTTCCACATGAGAATATTATTGAAACACCCGAAACAGTATGCTTAAGCAGTTTGGAATCGTATTAAACTGGTTGTTGGAACTAACCTAATGGCAAACAGATGGTGCTTCGACTCCATGTTCAACTTCATCATTAAATTCGTATATATAAAGAATAACACATGCTAGTTAAGTGTGCGCATTAAGAAATAACTTAACTAATAAATAATTGTCACCGAAAGTCTGCCAAAGATCAATCGATATTGCTATCGTTTACCCAATTAGATTATTTGTAATTATATTTATGATTTTTCGGTCGTGGAAAAAATATCTGGAAATCGCCACTAATAAAATGAAAAATGATTCCTCGTACGTAAGGAATGTTAAATTAGAACACCTTTCCTCTTAAGGTGCCTTCACACTGTTCAAACCTCACCCCAACCTGTTTGTAGTTAGCCCTACCGGCTAACTACAAACAGCTATTTACACTTAAACTGAAGTCGAGCGAAAAATGATATCTGACCTAAGCCCCTTAATAATAAAATTTTCATTATAATCACGGCTCACTTGGAACTAGCGGCTGTTCTTATTTCTGCTTTAAGTTATTATGGATAAAAGCAACGTCAGAAAAATGCTAAAAGAAGCTTCTATCAACTAATACAAAAGCGACACTAGCGCTATCCCCGAACATACAGGCGAACAGATAAAGTACCTGTTCAAGTTCGTGTCTTAATTAGAATAGCCGAACACTGTTACGAACAGGCTGTTGGAGGGTGAGGTTCGCACAGTGTAAAGGCACCTTCACATTGCACCGAATAAGACACGTTGCAATTAAGGAAAATTTTCTTGCATTTGCGTTAGTGAAAGTAGTGAATGGAACTAGAGAAAATTTCCAAGAAAAATTTTATTTAAATCTGATTCATTAGATTAGAGTTATTGGCATACTAATGAATTAGGCTTGACTCTTTGGTTAATTATTTCAGGTAGAACATTAAGGAATAACTTTGGAGTATCTTTTTTGACAAAATTTGAAAATTTTGACACGTTTTCCTAGTTAATTTAAGGGGTTTTGCACGTCTGTACCCTCGATCACAAAAGTTCCTTTTGAACATCTGAACCTTTTTCTCTTAATCCAGCCATTTTACGCGAGTTCATTTCCGATTTGCTTCTGTTTTGGAAAATGAATTGGAGTAGAACAGGTGCTTTATTTAGAGCCTCAACAATTTTCTCATTCTCTCTACAACATTCGTTTTTCCCACCGTGATTTTCAAGAAGATTTAAGTCACCAGTTCCTCAGATCTAATAAATTTATGGCATAACTTCAGAATAGCGGCTTCTGTGAGTAGTCTATTTCGACGGGTTTTGTGACCGCGATATTAGCGAACTCCAATCGCGTCCTTTACAGAGAAGAAAGGCCTTAATTAGGTTTATTTAACCCCATTAACTTTCGACGTGCGATCGTTTCGTTCGCTCAAAAGCGATGAATAACCCTAAGCGATTCTTTTCAGTTGAGACCGGGGGCATGCCCGGGAGCCGCAATCCCCAAATTTTATATTTAAAAATGCGGATAAGTTCCACTCTATTTCATTTGTTCTGATTTCAAAACTATTAAGTTCCTAAATTGAGATGTGATATATATCAAGGCCTGTTAAATTCCGAATTTCTTGACTTCTAGTATAGAAGAAGTGAAAAATCAATTTTTCTATCATTATTTCATATCGGTAAAATATTCTTCCAACTCTTCTACCTTGAAAAAATAAGAAAAGGAAATAAAAGTAACTTTAATTATTCAACTTTAATAGTTATTTTTTCACCTTTGCCCCAGGCTGACCTGAAGCAAAAAACAGTGAGAGGGACAGAGGGGAGACCAGATAAGGAAGACAGAGACCAATTAGAAAGGTGGAAAGGAGAAGATACTAAACGGTATAATGCTAAAGGGAGGGATAATAAATATAAATAGGCAGGGAACCGGCTAATTGGCTCTTCTGGCTCTCTCAGTCTTAATAGAGATATCTGCTCTAGCTTTAGAGAGCTCTATCTATTTGCTACAGCGAGACCCTCTACTCTGAGGTAAGTGCTCTCTGAGAATTGGTATCTCTGAGGTGCTGGGAGCCTCTTTCGGCCCAAATCCAATGATTACATTCTATGTCGATTAAAAGGTGGAGTGGATAAAAGTGATAAATAACATTTAGGCAAATAAGTCAAAGTCCGCATTGACATGTGAGACCGCTAAACATATTATGACAGTTTTTTTTAAGTGACATTAAAACAGTCTAGTTTTGATTCAACAAAATTAAATTTTATGATTCTATTTTTACCGTATTTAAATACCTATGAGATTTTATAAATATGGATTTAGTTTGGGAATCACATGATAAGGTACAATATTGTGCAGGAAATAATATAATAATGGCGGACCAACCCCCGTAATTTATTATTTTACGTTTGGTAGCCATAAAATGCAGAATTTACATTAGATTAAATATTATATGATCATTATATAATAGAGATTGTGATGTTTTTATCCTGTGAGAGGTTGAAAAAAAAATACTTGGTTACTAAAAACATTTTTATATAATACAGATGCTATTCTTTTACGAATTTTATTTGCTCCTTCCGTTACTTATGGAATCAGGAGTATCAATATCTGTAAAATTAATTTTACTCAGGGACTGAAAACATTTCGGGGAGGGGGGTTCCGTAAATCTACCGAACTAACCAAATTGGTTGGTGTGAAAAAAAATGCATAAATCTAACACATTGATTATGAATTAGACACATTCATTTATGTATTACGCCTACATATATTCTAATAATCATCTTCTTTATCATCATTAGCATCTCCTTTTTTATTTGTTATTTCGTTAGCGGGGTTGAACCCCACGAAACCGCCCTTGCTGCCTATGGTTTCATCTTTAAAAAGAAAATCTGTGAAAAATCAATATTTTATTAAATGTATTTTATTTCTGTGAATATATCGGTAAACTAACTGACTAGACAGTGGAAACTAATGTATTTGATTATTGTATTGTAGTATTATTATAGATATAATACTAGCAATTAAAGATATTTTACTTTACTTTTTACTTTTGCAGGTCTTGTCCCTCAATGGGTTGCCTGTATAAGTCAGGGCGTCCCTCCACTTTTCTCTATCCAACTTTTTTTTTTTTTGTCCCTCCCCTTCCTCGCCTTTTAGGCTATACGGGGATTCCCGGGCCAGGGGAGAGGGTGGGGGATTGATGCCGAGTATGATTACATTTTCCCCTGGCTCCGGGTTTTTAACTTGCTATCTTCGTTTTTCCAATCAGACGTTGCCATGGGCAACGCGTATTTTCTAACCCGTTTGCCCACTCGGCCATCCCGCCACCCTTCTCTATCCAACCAGTCCTCCTCAAGCCCACAGCCGGTCATCTCCTCCTCCACGCAGTCGCTCCACAGGGTTCGGGGTCTTCCTCTTCTCCGTCTTCCTGGCTGTTCCCACAGCAGAAGTCTCTTTGGCCACCTAAGTTCTGGCATCCGCTGGTAGTGCCCATACCATCGTATTCTGAATCTCCGAATCCTCTACGGAACTCATTCGGTCACCCCCATCCTGCCCCGAATCTCCGCATTTCTGACTCTTTCTAGGCAGGTAATCTAAGGCAGGTAAGACATCTCCTCCAGAAATCCATCTCTGCCGCTTGTAATTTGGAGTACAGTCCTGGGTTAAGCGTCCAGGTCTCGGCGGCGTAGCTAATGGATGGTTCGAAAATACTCATCAAATTTTTTATTTTGTTTTTTGTTGAGATGACCATGGTTCCAAAGAACTGGGTGGAACATTCTAGTCACCCTTCTTGCAAGGCCCACTCTTCTCCTAACTTCGGGTTCTGATATGCCATTTTCATGTATTATTGACCCCAGGTATTTGAAGGAGTTTACCCTCTTGCAGATTTTCCCATTTATCTGAAGGTCCGCGGCCTCATTACTGTTCACTGCCAGGTATTCGGTCTTATCAAAATTAATTTTTAGACCTCGCCTGATGTATTCTCTTTCTAGATTCCTCAGCGCTTCCTCCAGGCCATCTCCGTTATACGCGAACACTGTTTGATCGTCAGCAAAGAATAGGAAGAATAACATATGTCGGTTTATGTCTATTCCTTTTCCATTGTGCACTCCAATCTTTCACTGCTTGTTAGATATAGATTTTAAACAGTGCTGACGACATACTGCATCCCTGTTTAAGGCCCTTAGTAGCAGAGAATGGCTCAGACAAACGAGAGCCGAGCTTCACTCTGTACTCTTCCTCACTGTACAGATATCTTATGCATTTATTGTATTAGTTATATATACTATTAGGGCATCACTTATTCCTGTGCTCTTTAGGGATTCCCACATTGTATACCTTGGTACACTGTCGTAGACCGGTTCTAAATCTATAAACGCTATGTGTACTCCCCTTCCTTTTTCCATTCGCTTTTCTATCAGCTGCCTTAGGACAAATATACTATCCGTGCTGGATCTTGCTACTGTAAAACCAAACTGCTCTTCTGGCGTGACATGCTCCTCTTGTAATTTCTGCTTCAGAATTCTCCCAACCTAGTCTCGATACAGAGCTCTAGACAGATACCTCTATAATTTTGGCAGTCATTCCTATCCTCTTTCTTATATATAGGTGTAATAAATCCTGTCTTGAGGTACTTCGGTAACTCTTGCTCGTGTATTATGAGATTTATTAGCTTTGTTAGGACTTTTACTATTCAACTCCCTCCTGCCTTTAAGAGCTCCACTGAAATACCTCCAGGTCTTGCGGCTTTTCCACATTTTGTATTTCCTAGTGCAGCAAGAACTTCTTCTTCTTTAATAATTATACTTTCTTGTGCATGACCCTCAGTTGGATATGGACCAGACCATTCTTGCCTTGTTTCGGTGAGCAGTTTTTCGAAATAGTCTCCCCAGGTGTTTTCACTTATCAGAGGAATCACATTTCCCTTCCCTCAGAGCGAGTGTCTTGAGTACCCTTCATGATTCGCGGATCTTATTATAGCGTAGGGAATTGTCGATCCTCCTACAGCAGTCTTCTCATGTTTGGTTCTTGCTTTCTGTGACAGAACGTTTTACCTGCGTGTTAAGATATCGGTATTCTCTACAATCTTCATGGCTTCGGCTAGATAAGCATTTATTATCAATCACTCTTTTCTTGGCTACAATTTCTTCTCTTTCTTTGTTCCACAATTCTTTTGGAGGTCTAGATTCTACCTCTAAGGCTTCACTAGCCGCTTCATGGATGCACTTCTTTAAATGCTGGTATATCTCTGTAACATTACCCTTCCAATTATCGCCCAACTTGGCTTCCAGGCGGCGTTTGTAGAGATTTGTTGTGCTTTCCTCATTGAGCAGGTGTAGCCTATACTTACGTAAATCTAACTGTGTATATTTGGCTAGCTTAGGTGCCGTTTGTTTTCTTTTCCACAGTGCTATATACTTTATTCTTAGCAAAAAGTGGTCACTACCATATTCCATGCCTCGCAGGACTCTCACGTCCCATCAGGACTCTTACCCAAGTCCGTTTCCCAATTTTTCCGTTCGATAAGCCGAACGACTTTTTTCTGACTTTGTTTAGCTTTTTTACTGTTTTCTAACAGGGTACTGGCATAATAGAAATCCCCAACCTGGAGGACCAGGGCTTTTTCTGTCGGGGTCACCCTTAGACCTGCTGCCATCCCTGGCTCACGGGCCCTGTCTGCCCGGGCATTCCCGCTACGCGGGAGAGGCTGCAATTATTTAGAAGTGGTGCATACTTGCCTCATCACAGCGTCATCATTGGGCTCTTGGGGTATTTTGGGGAGTGGCCGCGCCGCCAGCCACCCTCCCCAACCCTGATAACGCTGCTGCTGGTGGTTCGGGGATGCTTATTCAAAATATTCAAAGCTTGCCTGCCAGGTCGTTCCGCTATCCACCACTCGCGGACCCGCTCGGTAGCCTGAACTTAGCCCCGAGATCGAAGATATTAAATATAAAGTAACATTTAAACATTTTACGCAAGAATAATTAATTCTCTTTCTCAGACGGCTCACAGTGGTCCAAACTGGGGAAAAACCTCATAAATGACAGTAGCCCAAATCTAATTTTTTCTTGGTTTTCGAATACTCAGATACTTGTATAACAGTGGAAAGAATATATTTTTTTAACTAGTTCAAAATTCAAATGTGTGTGTACTAGTAAAATGGAACTTTTTAATGATTGAAAAAATCGTACTTTTCTACCAACATAATTTTTTTTTTCTACTCTGTATAAGATTAACAATAAAATATTCTCCAATACACCAGGAGTGATTCATCTATATGTGCACTGTTATGGAATAAACATGTTTAAATAATATCAATAGTTAGAGAAGAAATTAATTTTCGAAATCGTTGCTGAAATAAGTATGATTATTTGACTTTGTTGGTTTATAAAAAGTTTGCGTTACGGTCGCAATGGTTTAAAATGTAACTGTAGGTAGTAGAGGAACTGTAGTAAAATTTTCAGCGCCAACTTCGGCCAACTTTGGGATTTATAAGGATTTAAACCTTTCGCTACGGTGCGAGTGGCGAAGGCGGATGACCCTGGGGAGGAACTATTAGTTAAGAATAATTCTCCTATAGGTCTCTAAGGGACTAGCTTAGAATTAAAATAAAATAAATCACACCTTATTTTCATTTTAATTCTAAAATACTAAAATAAAATACAATTATTTTAATTTTAATTCTAAAATACTAATAAAAAAATTGTTTTATTTTGTATTTTAAATAATTAAATAAACTAGAACTACAAGTAGATTGTTTGAAGTTCATTAGATTCGGCACCTCAAAAAATCAATACACGAGTGGTTCCAAGCTGCTACCAAGTAATTATAATAGATATTAGGTTTTTTTCCCATTTTCAGTTTTTTTGGACCACTGTCCCACTCACCGTGGGAATCTGGCTCGACTTCATGTGTTCATAGCTTTGAGAAATGTTTAAATATTATAAAGATATAAAATATAAAATAATATTTAAACATTTATCAAAGCTATGAACACATGAAGTCGAGCCAGATTCCCACGGTGAGCCGCCGTCTGAGGAAGAGAATTCTTTATCCTTGCGTTGAGGCTCATTTTGAATTCTTTCCATATCTTCTTCCATTCTTCCTTGAATTTTGGCCTTTCCCCACAAGCAACGATCTTATTCCTTATACATACATATATATAAAATGCTCTTTGAACTATGGAATATCAAGTAGTTGTAGCTATCTGTAACAATGATTCGGAGATATGTAGTTTTCGTCTTACTAGCAATTTAAGTAATCTACATATTTACAATCTAACTTTTATGTTTCATCATTCCTCCTTCCTTTATGAAAGTGTCTGTTAAACTCGGAAAGTAGTGGATGGATTATTTTTCATTTTTAAACAATTTTATTTATTTATTCCAGCACATTGCTGCGTTTAGGACCTTTCTGTCCATTTTAAAGCTATCTAAAAATGCCAACTTTTCATATTAAATTATAATTCACATACTCCTTTTGAAAAACAAACACTTATTATTTTATAATTCGAAAACATCATTGATACAAAAGTCCAAAAAGTTATTTATGGCAATTTATGTAAAATCTTTATTGTATACAATGTTCTTTCCTTTCATTATTTACTGCATAGGAATGGCTTGTCAAAACATTATTATCATCCCGTGTTTTACTGTGGACTCGCTACAACAGTCAATTAATAGATAATAGTTGACTTTTTTCAAAATAATATTTTGTTACATCTTTTCTTTAAAAAATGTAGATTAATTATAATGCAGTATAAAATATATATAAAGTTATGTCAACATTTTTAGATAGCTTGAAATGGACATAAAGGTCCAAAACATCGTAATGTAGTGGAATAATTTAAGAAAACAATGTTTACAAGAATGTTGGATGTACCCCCCCCCCCCCCCCGCCTCGAATTAATGATTTCCAAAAGAAGCAAAATAAAAAAATAAAAGGAAATCCATCTATATGTTTTTCTGCAGCAGAATTTCGGCCATTTTAAAATACCGTGTATGGCAATATCGACTTCCGTATACAATCCAAGTGTCAACCATTATGTGAGTTTAAATAATTTTTATTAAACGAAAAAAATATTTCACTATCTCAGACAAACAATTAAAACTCAAATAATTAACAAGTTTACAAAAAGTATCAATTTTTAATGAAACAGTAACACAAAAGTATTCTATATGATTCGATCTTCAAAGCACTACTAACCTCTAGTCTGTCGCTCCTTATATTTAGTCCGAATTAGAACAATCTAGAAGGTTCCCGAAAGCGTAGAAGACTCTTGAATAGTCACGGACAGGCTCTAGAACAGTTTTCGATCATATGTTTTGTTTTTCACGCTACAATATAAACCGAATTGCTCCAATGCTTCCGTATAAACGCCTTGTTGAGGAAAAGATTATGAGGATGTTTTATTTTATTCGGTCACCTAAAGACGTACAACCTCAAGTTTTATTATGAACACAAAATTCACATAAATCCGAGTTTGTTAATTGATACAATTAATACTGACTAAGCATTACACCGTAGAGAGCTCTTAATTAAAACTGATATATTTTATCCTTTTTTTTTTTTTTTTTTTTTTTTTGGATGTTGCAACCACTCAATCAATTCAGCCACTTAAATAAGAGAAGAGAAGAGGATATATTTTATGAAGTTTAACAAATCAAGTGAGAGCTCTAATGATAGAAGATGGTCCCAGAAAATGAAGGGTTCTCCGGCATAATTCATGAGGCCTCGAGACCTGCCGCTACGAAATGAGCCGCACCGCAAAAGAGGGACCGCTCACCGCTGAAACCCGAGAGTTTTTTTTTTTTCTTTTTTTTCCACTCGGCTCAAAGTGGCCGTAATCTTGATTAGCGGGTAAACTAGTAGTCCCTAATTACCGGCAGAAATTCGGTGGATCCCTTGATAATATAATCTTTTCTTTTCGGGGTCGGTTTGTTTTAGATTTGAATTGCTAAGTGAAGTAGAGTCATTGGAAGATTACATGACTCAATTATGATGAAGTCATGCCAGTGTACCAACATGCCGCCTACTTGAAAAACACTGGCAGGACCCTTTTACCGAAGGCTGTGTAAGTTTCGAAATTCATTTAATTCAATTTTTTCGGGTCTGGTTTGTTTTATTACTACATGTTACATGTTATTACTCATGAGTTTTCTAACAACAGTTCAACCTAATGATCCATATAAAACATCCTTTTCATTTAATTATGTGTATCCACAAGTATAATATACTATAAGCATTATTATTTTTTTTTTTGCCTTGATTTTTTCTTGTGAAATTTAGCGATGGAATTCGATGGTGAGGATGGATGATAGATAGTTGGGTCACAACCCATAGTTCCATACTTTTGTTGTGACGATTGCATAAATGTATTAGTACGTAATCACATTTTATGGATGTGTCGAGGGAACGGGTGTGAGAGTATGAAAATGTGCTGGACTGTTCTAGAATTTTGCAATTCCGGACTAAATATAAAAAGGAATGGACTCAGTCTTGCTCTGAACATCGAAGCAAAAGGTTACTTTTGCGTCACTCTTGTGTCACTTATAGTTACTTTTTGTAATGTTGTTACTAATTTGACCTTTTATTGCTTGCTTGACTCTGTGAACTGCTATTTTACGTCAATAAAAGTTATTTAATCCCACATAAGTGTTACAAAAAGTAAACAGTTCGGTGACGATATGTATCAAAATTCGAACGAGGTATTGGCTATTTCTAGACTGAATTTATGTAACTGAATCAAAATTTTAATGGTTGAATTATATATAATTAAAAAAAAAAAAATGCTGTTACTGACGATAAAAAATTATCTTTGTAAAAAATGGTAATACTTAATGAACTTTAGTAAGGCAATTTTTTTTATTAAATGTATAATCTGAATATCGACCATTCTATGGTGTACATTAATTAGAATAGGATAGAGCTTAGGGTAATTTGTGATTGAATATTTCAACTCTCCAATCTGACAAGAAAATCGTTATTAACTTATATGTGCAAAGATTCAGGTTTCTCAGATGAAGCACCCTACCCTGTGCAGTGATAATGGGAAAGAAAACAGATATTCCTCGCCGTAGACTAGAATATTCATTGCTGCAGAAGACCTGAGGAACACAGCCGTACATCGGACTTGTAAGTAAGAACATGAAAGCGCGATCTGATAACAGTTCTAATAGTACTTGTGAGCCAGGCGACATCTATCTCTTTTCCTTATACCACAGGATATTTGCTATCTTTCTCAACTTGTGTAATGTGTTTGAAGGGAATTTACTAGCTGCTATTAGGAGCTGTTCTGTATCTGGGAATTTATATTAGGTTTATTAATGTATAATCAAGTTAACAAATTAAAGGTAAAGTATTTCGCATCGAGGGTAGTCGTGTCAGATAGGTATGATTCCGATTCCCAACTTAATTAATTAATAATTATAATATTATATCGAATACCGAATACACCAATCGAATGTTAACCCCAATATTTTTTATTCTTAAAAAAAAACAAAACATAAATTCACCATTATCTTTTCTCACACCAACAATCCAATAACATATATTATTTGTTTTTTGGACTTAAACAAGTTAAAATTTTTGAATATATTTTTAAGATAAATAAATTACCATGCAGACGTCGTTTCAGGTGGCTTCATGATGTAGAGTGCAATGGGTGACCTTCGCTGGAAGAGAATTGTGGCAGACAGGGATGAGTTTAAGAAGCTGTTAGCTGAGGTCTTGGTCCTTCATAGAGTGTAGCGCCCATCTCTGAGTAAGTAAAATACCATTTAAAGAATTACTTGTAAATACGAATGCTTTAGAGGAAAAAATGGCAAATATTACAATACTGTAACTAACGCGGGTTAGAATACCTAAAACATTATCAGGAAAACAATGAGAACAAGAGATAATATCAGCTCGACGAAACAGCCAAATGTAAAAGTGACTAGAATTTCATTCTTCATGAATATTCGGCGATGAAGCATCCCAGAACTTTTGGGAATATCCGTCCTTGTGAAAAAGCTGGTAGTATTTCTAAATGTTTCCAGCAGTTCGATGCGTTCCAAAAAATTACATAATTAATACTAAATTTTCCATTTCATAGATTAATTAGATTAAAAAGAAAAATTCAAGATCTAAGACCGAATAATAAAGGATCAAAAGGAAGAAGCACTATTTAAGTATCCAAACTCATAATTAATATAATTAATTAAAACCTTGAAATACTACAGTTAAACTTGAGCGGAACAAAAAACAATTGAAAATAAATTAAATTTGTTGAATAAAGATAGGAGAGTAATATGTTGAATTGAATTTACTTCTTACCAATACACCTGTGGACAATTTAAATAAATTGAAATATAAATTAATGTAATAAAACTGTAAAAGATAAACCTTATTCATAGAAAGTAAAATGTTATTCTTTCAATCCTCTCGTAATATTTGCTCATTTTGAGTAAGTCAAAGAGTACTCTGATTTTGTTTCCTTTGTGGCTTCCAGTCCTCGTGGAGTACCCTGCAAAAATATAACAATTAAAAAAATTGTATTTTTAAAAGTTCAATCCTAGGCTTAATATCTATTTTAAATACAATTTATATCACTTTCATTTTTAAACTTCAGATTCACTCTTCCGAACTATTCAGTTTTTTGAGATATGACGTTTTTTAAAAGAGTGAGCGATAGGGCGTTAGATAAATGTTCTCCGTGAATTTAATTGGAATAAATAGATGAATTTAAGTTGAATAATTATCAACTTATTATTGTGGAATTTATAAAACTTGTGACATTCTTGAAAAAATCAAATATGAAAAATAGTTGTAACAAATGCCACTCTTTTGATTAGTAAAGAGATCAAAATGAAACTAATGACAGTGGTCAATTAAAAAAAAAGTTTGTCAAAATTCTTTGAAATCGGATAAAGTGGTAAAAAATAAATGATTCCCCCACTACAACCCACCTCAAACCTATTCATCATAATTAAACTATAATACCCGATCTACTTACGGTAGATTATAAAATACCTAAAACTAAAAATACTAAAAATTTTACATCTGATATTGAAAGTCACAGGTTTGATTGAGATTTTAGAATAAAAAAAACAAAAAAAACAACCTTCCAAATTGTTACTCTGACTTAGTCAAAAAGGAAAAAAATGTAACTTAGACCCCGACGCATAGATTAAGGTCCACTTGTTTAATTACTGTAAGATAATATTAATAAGAAAAATATTTTTAAAAATGCCACACTGCAGAAATCTAAGTGGATTTAATGCCACTGGTTAGGGGAGAGAAATGCTTTATTTCAATAATAAGCAGTGCTGCCCAAATACATTGGGTTACTACATTACATACTACATTACACAGCGTACCAATCAATATTTAAATGCATGTATACTTATAACTAAAATACATTGTGACATTTCATTTTGTAATTATAATCATAATAATAATCGTAATAAAATTACGATCATAATAAAAATGTGTCAAAATTCTTTGAAATCGGATTTAAATTATCCGATGGTGTATTCAAAAAGGATAAAATATAACTTAGACCTCTTCATACAGATTAAGTTCCTCATGTAATATGCTTCATAAGCATTAATGAAACAATTATAATTAACTCTTAAATTTATTCCAATATTAATAATATCTCTTATCATCATTCTGATTGACTATTTATAATATATACATTCATAAATGGATATATTCATAAATCAACACAAATTTAAATATTAATCATACCTTCTGTTGCTCCGAAGGAATAAACATTCTTATGTAGTATCATACTTTAAATTCATTCGTATTTCAGTTTATGATGTCGCATGCGTTGGCATAGTAACTTATTTATTTAATATTCCTATAGGATTATGATTTAACTATATTTATTTATTTTTTACGATGCTACAGGGGAACGTAATTTTCAATCCCCGCGTAGGTACATCTGTAACATGACTAACTGAGACCTTAATTTAAATAATCTATCCTACACAGTGGAATAATATATCGATATATTCGACAGGAGGCTGTATATAATTGAGATAGGTGCTTTCTTAAGGATCAGCGATTGAAAATGTATGAAGCCACACCCAAAGGCAAGTTCAATACTCAATGCCCATGAATAATATCTCTGGAATTAACATATAATTCTTTCCTCCCCTTGACTCCTTCTCGAGGCTAAAAGGTTAACAAATAGTGTCTTAATCATAGGATCCCGCTCCGTAGGGGACGGACGTCTCTCTCGTGGAGTTTGTTTATTATCGCCTCTTGTATAATCACTTAATATGTAAATTCGGGGGCATCTCATAGGCTGGAATCGTGGGAGGTGGGGGGAGGGGTGATACAGTGATAAATATGTCGCCTACACTTCAGGATTCTATTATATTGATTTCTGTTATTAATTTGTTGATATTGAAACTCTTGTGTGGGTTAAAAAAAATTATTAAAATAAAAATAATAATTTACAATGCCACACAATTATTGAAACACAAAGAATTAAACAGGTTACAAAAATTATCTCTTAGTAACTTGCAAATAATCATATTACTTGAGCTTCACAACCAAGACTGACGTCCTATTGGACGTCATTAAATTACATTACGAATCTTTAAAAAATGACAAACAGATAGTATTCTTATGGGTCAAAGCTCACGCAGGGATTTCAGAAAATGAAAAAGTCGATGGTTTTGCAAAAGAGGCTATTTATACAGGCGAGCCAGCCAACATATCAGTCCCTTATACGGATTTTCATTTAGTTGTTAAAGACGATTGCAGGAACTCTTGGCAACAACAATATACACTATCCCAAACAGGCCAGCATTACAAATCAATTTTTCCAATCATTTCTCGGAAGCCATGGTTTTCAACAACAAATCTGTATAGAGACGAATTAAAAATATATTGTAGACTCAGGTCGAACCACGGATTATCTAACAGTTATTTACATCGAATAGGGTATTCAAATACGCCTCAATGTGTAAATTGTACTAATCCTGAAACACTTTATCATATTATCATAGAATGTGATGCCTACGAGCCTCATAGAAGAGTACTTTTACAAGTCCTCGGCAATAGTAACATAACATATAAACAAATATAAAAAATAGTCTACAACTTTAACTCTGGCTGTATGGATTTATCCAATGCCATAAAAAAAAAAAAAAAAAAAAAAAAAAAAAAAAAAAAAAAAAAAAAACCAAGACTGACTGTTCAGTCAATCGCTCCTTATATATAGTCGTAAGGAGGGGGTCTAGAACCACGTAGAACATCGTGGAATCTCGTGGAACGGCTTTGATGTCACAAACACGTGCTATGACATGCATAGAACATCGATGTCACTGTTAGTTCGTTCCAACAAACCAACCTACTAACTAACTAACTTTTTGTTTTTTCTTAGTTCCAGCGCAAATAATCACAACTAAGACTGTCCAGTCAATCGCTCCTTATATATAGTCGTAAGGGGATGTTCTAGTACCTAGATAGAAAACGGCGTGGAAGGTACTCGAACATCGATTTCACAAACACGTACTATGACGGTTTGTTCCGACTGTTAGTTCGTTCCTACAAGAGGTCTGGGACTTTTAAACCATATGTAAGTAAAAAAAAAATTATTAAAAGAAAAACAATAATTTACAATGCGAAAAAATTAATGAAACACAAATAATTAATCAGGTTACAAAAATTATCACTTTGTAATACAGAAATAACCATATGTCTTAAGCTTCAGAACAAGACTAACTCTCCAGTCCATTGTTCTTTATATTTAGTCGTAGAAGGTTCTGGGCCAGCGCAGATGGTACACAAACATCGTAGCCACAACACATGTACTATGACAGTTTGTTCCAATTTTTAGTTGGTTCCAACAATAAGTCTACAACTATTCTAAAACTATGTTTTGTTACACGTTACTATGCATTCTATTTTTGATAAAATAAATCTTATGATTTTGTTTGTTATATATGTGTCTACGTTTCGGCTTTAATGCTCATCCTCCTTACAATCTTGCTAAAAATCACTGTATTCTTACATTATTTATCCCACAAATTCATTATATGTTATAGTATTGAGATTGAACCAAAGAACATTTTTACTTACATTAATATATGTATAATAAATTTTCTTAGTGAAATTTAATTGAAATGTCTTAATTCTATAAGCTTTTCCCTTCAGTCTTCTCTAAAACGTGCTACACATTGAAAATAACTGATTTCTTCCACTTTTTGGGGACACTAAAAATTAAGGATTAAAAACAAGACGTTTATACTTCCTAACAGGGCGCTTATTTCATCATCTATATTTAGCACAAGACAACACAAAGAAATAATTATTAAAGATTAGGTAAGTAAATAATAATCAGGCATTTATATTATTTTATTCCCCAATCTTTATTAATCCTTTCTGTGTCGATTTTCCTTTCCCCTCCTACTGTATTTTTTTACATACGATAATTAATTTTTTATTTTATTAATTATGTATACATAACTAGCATTCCCCGTCGCGGCTTTGCCCGCGAGCCTTTAAAATCAATTCTGTGATCATTATCTTAGTATTGATTTAAAGTAATATGTTGCATATTTGCAACATATGTTATATATTAACAACATAACAGGGATCAGAGCTTCCGTTAGATGTAACGTTGGAGGGGGAAGCTGCCGGCTCGGTAGAAGTGAGGGAGACGCGCAATGGAGAGAGTTCACTAAAACCGCCGAAACAAAAAATTGCTAACTCATCGTGAAAGCTTCATTTTTCGGCTTTAAAACATTGTTCTCGACGCCCCTTAGGGCTAAATTAGATATTTTTTCTCGAAGGGGCAAAATAGGTGTCCGTTAGAGTTAAACGACAATTCGCCATTTAAACCCCTTAGGGGTTACATTTTTGAAATTCCTTTCTTTGTGGTTACATACCTAAATTCCGAACTTCAAGTTTCTATCATTAGTAGTTTTTGCTCTGCGTTGATTCTGTCAGTTAGGACAAAGCCTCTTATATATATGGAGAAGAGATCGAAATAAATACGCACTATCCCCAGTCATGGGAATCACAATGTGCATAATTTGATTACTACTAATATTTAAATAATCAGTAGCCATATTTTATGTGAATGTCTATTTTAATAATATTGAACGTTAAATCGATATTCAAATAAAAAACATATGGTTTAAAATCTCAAAAATAGATTTCCGTTAGAGTTAAACGACAATTTCGCCATTTAAGCCCCTTATAGGTTACATTTTTGAAATTCCTTTCTTAGTGGTTACCTACATCGCGTTTAAAATCTAAATTCTTAATATCAAGTTTCTATCATTAGTAGTTTTTGCTCTGCGTTGATTCTGTCAGTCAGGACAAAGCCCCTTATATATATATAGAGATACACCTGTTTTGAAATTATCCAGGTTTTCTACATATTATTTTTTTTTTTTATTATGAAACGTGAAGGGGGTTAGTGCAGTTAAACTGCAACATAGTATAACATACAACACGTAGCATTGATAGCTACGTTAATTTTTCTATTAATTATTCTTAAACCGGAAACTGTATTCTATTCATTATTGTAATTGATTTGTCTATACCTTTTTATTCTAGAAATAGTTTCTTACTATATTGTCCGATTTTCGAACTTACCTCAAATAAATGGGGTGTTCATAACCTTCTTCTAAAAACCACTACAGAGAAATGAAAATTCTTGTGGTAAGTACAGAATTAAATAATTAATATAAATGTCTAATTATTTTGCTCCTTGCATGACATAAAAAGTTTTTACCGATGGGATGAAAATTTTAACTCCAACTTTATATCAAACCTGTTAAAAACTGTGACTACGAAGCATCCCAGTGAGATATAGTAGATTTTTTAGAAGTCTCATTGTTGTTGTAGATTAAAGTTAACGGGAATTAAGTGTTATTATTGTAATAAAAACACATAGGGTAAACCTTACAGTTATTGGCACCCTTAAGATTAAATTTCAGTGGTGACATTAAAAAAAATACTTCTTATGAAGGAATCTAATTGAAACTTCTTGTAACTCCTCTTTATCTATCCATATAAAGACTCAAGAGGTTTTTTTTGGGTCAAAAGTTGAATAGTTTTACCATATGGCAATATTTATCGTTAAAAGTGCCAAATCTAGTTATTGGCACCCTGTGGATTTAATTGTGAAATCTTCCCCATGGTTAGTTTGTTAAAGTCTTACTTCATAGATGACTTAGAGGACCCTTCAAACATTAGACTCATGTATATCTTGTAATAAAATTAGGACTTGTTTACCTATTTCTTTAAGTTAAAGTTGGGGTGCTAATAATTGTAGTGAGTGCCAAAAACTATAAGGTTTACCCTACATAATAAGAAAAAACTGAGTTATACATTTTCCCAAAATAAGCACTTACCCCACTTCACCTCAAATGGATTCAATTTCCTTTTTTTGGTTTAATTACTTTTGTTTAAAATTGTGTACTACATTTTTTATTTATTTAGATATGCATAAATTATGGCATTTTTCTTTAATTTGCTATCTAGTAACGTAATAAGTACCATGATCATAACAAGAGAAAAAAACACAAAACGAATTAATAAAAACAATCGGAGATATGAGAAAATAAAGCAAAAACAAATGGAAGGATAAATGTAAAAGAAAAAAATATATGCATAACTGTTTAATGCAGAAAACCTAGAGGCCAACGTAATATGCATATAATGCATAACTTATTAACGCCTCAAAAGTCTCTTGACGGATTGTATGGGTTTGTGGAAGCGTGTAGAGTTTGAGTTGAGCATCTTTTTATACCAGATATAAAGTGGAAACATACAATAGAAGAAAGCATAACTGTACCTGTACTCGTTTGTATCCAGTAATCCCACAAACGTAAAGTTTGCCATTTGTTTTTGTAACTTTCAAATTTGAAGACAGATTGATCAACAGTTGTTAAATTTATGTTCATTTCTTATATCACACTGAATTTCGTTACGTTGAATATTAGGGCAGAATTAGGGTATACTAATGCATAATAATAGCACTTATTTTTATTTCTTATTTTAATGTTTATTCCTTGTAATACTGCCTGATAATCTGTATCTGAATATATTATTATAATTTCCTTTCGAAAAACATATGTTCTCTACAGAATGTTTTGTAAGATGGAGGCCCCAGGGTCACCCTTTCCCGATGGATGCCATGGTTGGGATTATTAATAAGATAATAGTGGGGCACGCCCCCGGTATGTCGCAACACAAACAAAACACGGCCAAAATTGTCTTCACTTTCATAACCGCTTTTTTATGCATGAACCTTACAATTAGAATTTTAAATTCCCCAGGTTCCTTCCAGCCCTCCTTCTAAAGGATACAGGCCGGCACACCATTTTGTATACTTCATGCTTTCTAATCTTGGCTATAGAATATAATGTTCTCCATATATAAAAAAAAACACCATTCTGTTAAAAGTGATCTTTTTCATTTATAAAACGCTAACTGATAAGTGCTTAATTCATGATAATTGCTGCTTTCATCTTCTTTATTTAGTTATTGTTTTAATTCCTAGTTATGGCTTATTACTTCCAGGTATGGCTTTCTACCTAATTTTAAAACCCAACCTCCTTTTTATAATTGTACTCAATTCATTTATACTAAAATTACTTTTAGGACTTTTTTTTTTTTTTTATCTGAATGAAAAGGGATACAAAAGCTTTAAAATATTTCCCTAAACCTTTGGTAGCGATCTAAACTACCAAAAGCGGTATTTTTTGAGTCCGATAGCCAAATAATTGCTATACTTTTAAAAATACAAAAAATATAAATAGCTAAAATATCTGGGGAATTGAAGACCACTGTTGCCTCGCCCCCCCCCCCCCTGAATCCACCCTTGGATCAATTCCTCAAACCCCAAGATACCACATTATCCATCTAATGTCTGACAGGAAATTCACTGGTTACAACCTATTTCTGAGAGTTTGGGGTAAATCAATACATTAAACAATTATGTAAATCCAATAACTAATATGGTTCTTCTAACTATCTGAATCTTTAGGACTCAGTTGTTCCCTCATGAATGCCTTTGCCCGGCAGGTAATCCAAGCCTACCCCTCGCTTTGAGGAAAACATCCATCCCTAATCTAATTACACGGTACCTCGAAGGAAGTCCACCTATCTCACCTGGCCTAAAATTTATGATGACTTAATTAGAGCTCAGTACCTCTTCTGTAAACAATGTGATCTCAGAGCCTAAGAAGGATCTGATAAATCAAGAACTGTTAGTAGTGCAGTGCCTGGAGGCGAGATCAGGTCAGATATCAAGTTTTCAGGAGGAACTTTCTTATAAGCGTTATATCAGTTTGTGAGAAGATGTAGAACAAATAAATTAAAAAAAAAAAAAAAAATGAAGAATTGAGGCTTAAAACAAGCACTTTATCGAAACCGCATCGATGGTCCATTAGAAAACATTCCTAGGAAGAATGGACTCTTCAAAACAACTAGTAATGAAATAAAACTCAATTATAAATATTTATTAGTTGTATATGTAACTAAAAAGAAAAAAATCTGGTGCGATGCGCGCAACACAACTTTCACTTACGAACTTATTCTATTAGAGTATATAGATCTATCCTTATATATATAAAAATCTCGTGTCTCGATGTTTGTCTCTCTATTTCTCAGAAACTACTCAACCGATTTTAATGAAATTTGCCTCAATGTATATAGTTTTGGCCAACTTAACGGACCGGATAGTTTTTAACTTGATTATTGATCAAAATAATTCTTATATAGCGAATTATTGCAAATACAGTAGGTCGTGTTTCGATTTATTAACATGGCGTCATATGTCGATTTCATAATGTTTTTCTTTATAAGCATGCTATTGTAATACAGGTTATCATTATTATAATTTTGTATTGCGTTATGTGAGTGCAGTTATTTGTTGTTTGTTGTTGTATTTATTGTTAATTTTCATTAAAGAATAAATAAATCAAAAAAAGGTTACAATAAATTCTCAAATGTGTAGGTACTTTTTCTTCCTTTTCCTTTTTTATTTGTATTTAAATTAAATTACTAGCTAAGCGCTGATACGCTTTGCTGTGGCCCACCCTGATATCAACTTTTAGTAAAGTAAATACATTTTAATAATTTAAATTAGGCTATTATTTGAAATAATACTCTATAAATGTTGTAACAGCACCTACTGTCATAGGTGTAACCTAATAGAAACCTGACTTGGGGAGTCAGTGTTGCCAAAAATTAGTGAAAATTAGTAAGCTGGCTACACTGCGAGTAACCAGTCGTAAAAACTTCCTCACAAAAAGAGTGTGTTTTGATTAGATGTTGTGGGATACTTTGTGATTTGCTAAAGAACTGCATAATTAAGACTTTAATATTATATTTTAAGTTGATTTATTTAACAGAAGTTTCTTTATTTTCATTATTCGTTTTGTTATTATTATTTAAATACAGTGTTTTTTTATTTTACCAAACCTTTTTATCATTTTTAACCCGAGATCTAAAATGTAAAATTTAAAAAATGTCAGTGAAGATTTGTAATTCCTCCTTTATCAACAATAATTCAAAGTTGAGAAAATTTAATCCCAATCGAATAGAGGCTGTTACTTCAGCCTTGTTACTGTTCAGCAGAGTTGTAATGATCTTTATATGTAAAATTTAAGAAATGTCAGCGAAGATTTTAATCCTTTTTTTAATTTAAAGTAGGCTATTATTGAGAATGATATTTCGTTTTTAATTTCACCAGAATACAATTTTTTACTTATCTTTAAATGATTGTTGATTAAGAAAGGATTACAAATCGCAGCATTTTTTAAATTTTACATTTAATGATTATTACACCTCTACTGAACAGGAATAATTGTTGTTTGGGTAACCTCAAGTTTCAGATTTATCCGCCATAAATATGAGAGTACTACTGCAAAATAATCCATCGGCAGATATATTTTTTAAACAATTGTTCTATATTGGAAACGGTGAAATAGAGCTGCATCGAAATTCAAAATTTATCAAATTACCAGAAAATTTCTGAACTGTTGTAGAGACGAAAAATGAACTGTCTACGAAATATAAAGTGTCTTTCCTGATATTTTGAACAATTATTTGGACTATAATTGGCTGGGTAGTCGTGCTATTTTGGCAGCAAAAAATGTTGATTTCGATGAAATAAACTTCCAAAATCAATTGACAATGTTCTAGATGTAAACGAAGCCGTAAATTTCCCATCTTAATTTTTTAATTCCCTGGATATACACCCAAACAACAATCTCCAGTTGAAGATTGGCTCACCGATCATTCTTCTTCGTAACTTAAATCCACCTCAATTGTGCAACGGTACACGTTTGGTCATTAAAAGGATCACAGGAAATGTTATTGAAGGAAAAATGTTGCCTGGAAGGTTTACAGGAGACATCGCCCTGTTGCCACCTATTCCCCTGGAACCGACAGAATTTTCAATAAAATTTAAAACGCCTATCAAAAGGACATATATGACGCGTTAACCAAGATTGGCATGACCCTGAGCAAAATTAAACCCGTTGTTAAACTAAAAATACCATGTTGAAGTAGTGATAGGCCAATAATCAATAGATCGATGGCTGAGGTTATCAAAACTTACTTCAGTCATCCTTTTTAAAATTAGTGGAAAAATATAGCCATTTCGAGTTAGTTTATACCGATCCATAAACAAAGGGCTATAGTGTTGGCAGCTCTGTGAGTCGTAAACACAATCAGCTCCTTTTTAATCAAACTACATTGAAATATGAGATGTAAAAAACTTTAACTTTCCTATATTCTTCAAATACTTTTAAATGGTGTAATGCTCTATTCTCAATCACGTTGGATTTTGATTAGCTGAAAGGTTTTCATCTTTATCAATGAATATTGGTATGACTGCATTTGTTTAAAAATATTAGGATATAACTACTGAGCCACAGCAACGCGTGGCCGGGTCTGCTAGTATACTATACAGATACATATCTAGAGTATGTAGTAGTAGTAGTGGTACTATATCTACGAACTTCCTAGATTAGAAATCGACAGGTTTCGATGATATGTAAACGCCACACTTTTCGTCATTTGTAGGTATATCTCCATAAGTTATAAAGTATCAGCAATGCAAAACTTGAAAATTCTCAGTACTTTTCGATTCAATATTGCTTATTTCTTTTTTAAAGGAACCTTATTTCATCAACAGTCGAGTTTTTTTTACTGCATGGTTGTTTCTTACAGCGATTTAAGTAAATATATCTTGAAGATGAATCGATATGTGTTACGACCTGTGTTACGACTCGTAGTAAAGTTTGTCTCTAATGCGTTTCTGGGAATCGAGAACAATTGGTGATCCTCTAACATAACTTTATATTTCCTTCAAAAACTTATTATGGAACTAAAGTTTCTAAACTATAATGTAATTAATTAAAGATTATCTAATACTATATTTTTTCACGCCTAAAATGTTTTAAATAATTTGAGCATCACGTATTTACTCTCTAGAGTAAAATAATTTTTTAATTGTTAAATAAATGTTAAATACGGGATATGAAATTTTGGCTATCACATCTTTGGCATATAAATTCATCAAATACCAAGTTGTAGAAAAATTTTGATTGGTTGATGATTAGGTAAGTGAAAGTAAAAAATCAATCAAAGATTTATACATTTTATTACTCTATAATAATAAAAAATAAATATGAAAATATAGTTTTGATTTTTCTTAATAAAGTCAGACGCCACGCTTTTGCTACTTTTAAAGTAGTAAAAAGATGTGTAAGTTCTGTAGTTACTTTATGGTGGGGGGAGAGGGGGCTGAAGTTCGAATCCATGAGGATTTTTTTATTTACGGCTACTTGGTCTAACTATAAGTGTATTGCCAAACTTTAAAATGAAACACTATTATGGCTCACTAGAATTAACGTACGCTTTGAATGCATCTTTCTCATAGTTTAAAAAATATCCGCTATTAATATTAATTTTCTGGTCTACAATAAATTATGATATCGAAAAAGCTTTCTATTGTTTAAAAAACGTATATGCAATGAAAATTTTCTATACGATGGTGTAGGTTCGGGCGGGGTATGATTTCCAATGTTTTGAAACTTCATAATAGTTTATTGTGTTCGATGGAAGCATATGAATCATGGCTTTATGACAAAGGTCATTTTGTTTTTTTAGTAACAAGTAGCTTACTTAATCCTTCTCAAAAGAGTACAAATTAGGTTATTTTGTGATTACTATAGATTGCCCATTTTTCGTAATTTTCTACATCCTACATTTTTAATATTAACGGAAATGTCATTTCTTTATCCATTTTATTTTCTTTCTGTGAGGAGGTATGTAGTGAAGGAGTTAACTATCTTCTTAAGTGATTTCATGCAAGGATCCTCTTGTATTTTTGTAGTTTCTTTACTTATTAAAGAATTAGTTGACGTTTCGAGGTAACAATGTCCACATTATCAGAACATAAGCATTGCGAGAGCGCACGATTATCCTATTCGGTTTAATTCAAGTCTTTTTTGTAATTTTATTGATCACATATTACATTATTTTACTTGCATATGGATTCTTGACAAATTCTTGCAAGAAAATAATTTACTAAGTGATCTCTAAAATTATATTGGTTTAAAGGTGAACAACTTGTCCCACCAAGGTTTTTGTAAAAAGTATATATTTCGGACAAACCATCTTCAGTGCAGCAATCATTGGTCACATTAAATTTTTTCTTCACATTATATAATTAGGGATAACCTTAATAGCCATATATTAAATCTCAAATCCATGAATAGTTCGTGGCTTAAATTCCTATCTGTATGTCTCAGACAATGTGACGAACAAATTTAATGTGAACAATGCTTGAGGATTATTCGTCCGAAATGTATGGTTCTTATAAAAATTTGATGGGACAAATTGATCACTTATAAACCAAAATAACTAAGAGGTTCCAAACAAAAACTTATTTCTTTGTAAATAAAATTACAGTAATGACTCTAATTAAAGCAACTAGGACAAATTATGCACTCTCACATTGATTATGTAGGTTTTTATGATGGCAAAAACATTACGCCGAAACGTCAACTTATGTTTTATTAAATAAATAAACTTATTTATTAATTACTTCTTGTTTTCTCTGATATTTTTCAATCATTTCAAATTAACTTTTATTAGTAATTGTTCTTTGTTTTAACGTCACATTAATCGTCAATCGGACGATGCTACAGTGGGATTCCTAAATTTCGCCTATCCAGGTATAATTAGGATAGGGATCTTTAAAGAGTACCTGGCATCATACAGGCTCGGGACCTCCATTTTACTTTCTATCCGAGGGACGGCATAGACAAGGATTTTTTAACACAATTAAAAAATCCTAAGGCCACCTCGGGACTCGAACCCGCGTCCATTAGTATTGTAGGTTTCTATGCTAAGCACTACACCACAGGTGATCCCTGTTATTAGTAATACATTAAAAATTAACATTTATGCATTCGCGAACATTACAAGTGGATTGTCTGTATCCATTAAAAGAATAATAACCTACTACAAACTGGAGTTTCCTTGCCAGGAACTGAATTAAATTAAAAATCTTTCAACAGGTTATCAAAAAGGGGACCAAATTAGTCTCAACAATACAGTTTTTTATTTATAAAACGTTTCGGCTCTTTTGAGCCATCTTCATTTCAGCAAAAGGCAGTATCAAATATATACAGGCAGACAAATCATTTGAAGTCACACAGGGCAGATACAACTCTCAACCAATGTTCCCTAACCCCAAGACACCCAAAACGATGGGGTTAGGGAACATTGGTTGAGAGTTGTATCTGCCCTGTGTGACTTCAAATGATTTGTCTGCCTGTATATATTTGATACTGCCTTTTGCTGAACTGAAGATGGCTCAAAAGAGCCGAAATGTCTTATAAATAAAAAACTGTATTGTTGAGACTAATTTGGTCCCCTTCTTGATAACCTGTTGAACAATATAGTCTCAAGAACTTAATGTCTTATAAGTGATTAAAAATCTTTAGTTATTTTATAAAATAACTTTAAAGAGTTCTTTGTCCCAAGTTTCACTGACATAAGGAAATGATCTCATAAATAAATATGAAAAATAAGTACTGTCATGCGAAAAGCAACTCGTAAGTGGGAAAATAAGGGGGGTGGAGTCATGACCCTCCTCCAAATTTGGTGCTAAATCCCCCCCTAGAGTGATGTTTTTAGTGGCATTTATTCCTATCTTCGTTTCTTTTTGTGCATCCTTCCTTTGTTGCCATGTATTAGTTTTTGGTTGCGATCAGTTAGCTAGTTATCGGTATAAGTTTTTTAAAAACTGTTTATTTGCGTCTTCCCATATAACTAATTGCGATTTATTTTATTTTTTAGTGACTTAACTGTACTCATTTGACAGGTAGCATTTGGCAGGGACCATTTCACGGCCGAACTTTTGGGTATGAAACAGCTTGGGTTGAAATTTATTTTTTGGTGGAACCACAGAATAAATTGATATTCATACCCTAGTTACAATAGGTTGTTCACGTATCTGAAGAAGCATTATGGACAGTATGCTAGACTTAGCCAATCAGGGTTGGAAAAAACAAAACAACTTGAGTAATGAGAACGTCTGCGTATAAAGTAACCTGTTCAAGTACCATTGAGCACGTCATATATTTCTGTATGTTTTTGTCTGAAAAGCTTTTATTCTTTTTATCACAGTTTTTTTGGCTGTCACGTATATTTTTAAAAACGTAGATACAAGTGTGCTTAAGGCGATTATAACAGGCTTAGTCATATGGTAAATGTTTTTATTTGTTACTTTTTATGTAGAGGTAACCCCTTTTATAGGTTAATCCAAAATATTGTAAATATCATATCGAGGAATGTAATTGTAATTATCAAGGTAAGTAGGAAGACAAGATGTCGCAATTTATGAGTGATACGTTGTGGTTAGTCTTGATTAGCTGAAACGTGAAACTTATCCAGAGTTTTATGAGGAATTCGTTGGATCATAGTTTAAATCGCTATATTGTCTGCTTAAGTCTTTTGGAGCTATATGGAATACAATACAATGCTATATAATATACAACAGCGGAGCCTTTACGGACCCCTAAAGCACACCTGCTATTGTTGTTCTAATCTTGTAGCTTTCTGAGCCTTGGCAGATAGGGAATATCTTGCAGATATGTTTGAACAATGTGATAATTAGTAGAAGTAACGACATTAGGTTTGAATAGAAGCAACCGATGCCAGACTCTATTAAACGCTTGGGTGATATCTAGAAATACTCCTGTTGCATAACCTTTGTCTGAGTGTGTGTCGGTATGTTACACCTAAATGTATATTCTTTAGGTAATACAAATATTAGTATTACAACCTACGAAAACCAAAAATACATTCATTGTAGAAACTATTTTAAATTTTTAGTTTCTTTACTAAAGATTTTTAATTTTGCGGGAAATAGAACTAGTTCTTTGAATGCAAAATAACATTTTGAGACAAGGATTCTGTTTGATAATTTAATTCAGGTCCTCAAATTGTCATGAAAAATTCGACTTACGAGCCTGGTCAATTTGCATCTGATTAAGAATGTACTAGTGTGTAAATATCAAAAGGAGAAGGTGTTAACTCACTTACCAATTCAGGATTTTTTGAGTTAAGACGATCTTAAAATAATCAAACATAATCAGAACCTAAAACTTTACTTCAAGTAAAAGTTGAATTTACTTCTCTTAGTTGATATCGGTGGCCACCAAATTCCCCTACCAGACAAAGTAAGATATCTTGGGCTAATATTTGACAGAAGGATAACTCATATCAAAATGAAAAGACAGACATTAAACAAACAACTGAAAAACTGTACTCACAATATTCCGAATCATCAAAATTGAAATTCAGAACGAAACCTGAATAGTACACATACTTACTGAAAAAGAAACACTTGCAAAATCTACAAATCATTCAGTCCAAAATTTTACGACTAAACAAAACACTACATACTGGCTTATATTTACCAACTATCGCCCAACAAATAAGAACCCTCAATTTTGGCTTTCTTATAAAATTGCACGGTCATAACCACAAACTTATTAGTGACATAGCTACGAGTGACATGCCTTTATAAGGCTACTGAAAAAGAGATGGAGAAGAGACCTCCTCTACTGAAACAAGACCAGAGAGGCGCTAGTTGCGATAGGTGCAAAAAAAGTAAAATAAAAAAAAATGATGAAAGTTAAAAAAATGACTGATGTTGACATATTTAGTTTTTTAAAACGATATCTGATACCAAGGAATTATTAGTAGAGGGGGTCTTTCTTTTTTATTATTTTTAAGTTGGTTTTCATCTTCTTCGACTATAGACTTCAATTGTTAATATTGTAATATTAAAAAAAATATCACTAACCAATACCGGGGTAACGGTCAAGAGACCTAGTCATAATATGTTTTGCTAATTTGTATTCACGTATTATATTAAATAAAAACATTACATTAAAGATAATAATAATAAGTTAATATTCTCTCTTATTTTTGTGAGTTATGGTATTTTGTCCCCAAACTTATGCTTTCATTTCACTATGGTTCATGGATGTCAGAATAAAGAAGAAATTTAGGCGTTTTTTTGGTTATAGTTAATATCCTTGATAATACCCATTGTTTTAAAAAAAAAAAAATCTCTTAGATAATGAAAATTCTACAATTTTTAGAATAGTGGAAAGTTGAAGGATACACTAAGATGGTTAAAGAATTCCTACCGATGGGGGTTGAATAATCAAGAAAATTATAACCACAAAAAAGAAAAAAAAAATACTATGAATTTTCTAAGGTATTATATGTTTGAATAGGACTGAATAAAAAATATAAAATTGTCAGGATACATTTCACTTTTAAATGAAGATGGACCGAGAGTGTAGGGCTGTTAATATGTGGGCCAGAACCTACTAGCCTTCCTGAAAACATCCCGTCCCTAACGTAATTACACGCCATTACAAAAGAGCTTTCACATCTCTATTTACTATAACCCTGATATCTCTATTAATCCTCTTCTCTCCTCTCTACGGACATTTCATCTATAATGCTGTAGTTATTTTACTATAAAATAAATATGTCAAAAAACACTAATGAGTATCTTATGTTAATAACACTAATTGGTTTATTCTATTATCTTATGTAAATTTCAATAATTAAGTCATGAATGATAATTAAACATAACATTATATAACATCGTGCATACTAATGAAACATTTCATACAGTTCATAAAGGTTCTTAACCACTTACATTGGGTACATTAAGTGCCTATATTTCAAGATCAACGATTTGTTTGTTTGAGAAAAAAATTCTACTGAAAAGACTATTTTTTAAATATGTCCTTGTTAAATAAATTATTTATGCGCATGCGTTTATTACAATGCAAAATGAATTCAGTGAGTCCAATGAATTCGGAAAATTATATATTGGGCTTATTTTGCACTTTTTCATTTCCACTAATTTTAGCCAAATCCGACAGTACTAAAATACATATCTCACTCACTCCTTTCAACAATGTTGATTTCTAGGAAGGATTAATTCAAGGTTTAAAGTAAAATCCTTAAGGCGTTAAGCAGGGGAGGATTTAGCACAAAATTTGGGGGGTGTCACGACCCCCATGTATCATAATCACGTGGCGGACAGCACCATTTTTTATTGCGATTTGTGTTAAGAAGGACTGCGAACTAAATAACCAAAAGTGTTATGTTTAGGGCATAGGAACTTCCTTATTGCATTAGTCGTTTAAAAATACAAAAAATTTAAATAGCCAAAATATTTGGGAGGGGTGGCGTCATGACCCCTGAGCCCCCCCCCCCACCATCAGCCCACGGCGTTAAGGATTGATATTTATATTCTATTAATACTAGATTTATATTGCATATTTATACTGCATCAAGTTTTATTATGCTTGGTACCTAATTCAACTCAATTTTAATTTTTTTTTTTCATAATCTTTTCATATAAATGTCTTCCCCGACTCATTGAGCAGCCTGCTTAAAACAACTATTCAACTTAACTTTGTATAACTGATAATTTAACAACTCTCCCAAATTTATTTTTTACATCTTGTTTAAAATTCTGTTCTATTAGGCGCTTCACAACATAAGAATTCACTCTTCTTTCTTTTCTTTTTTTTTATGAGAGCTGTTGGCTTTGGGTTGTGAAAGGTAAATTTGCACCTTGTACCCCTTCACCGGTAATCTAAGTTAACTTTATGCTAAGTGTTATTAAAGGCGGATGCCTAAGAGAACTAAGGTCTTCTGGGTGAAAGACACTTTGGCAGCTTTCTCAACACCCTTAAATTAGGAAGTCTAGTAGTCTTCTCTGCCTGAATTTTGCAATCTTGAACCAGATAAATCAATAATGGGATTTATAGAATTGTTTTGAAGCTCGAATTGAAACGAACACCTGCCTATTGCAAGCGCTTCCAAGCTCTTGATAGGAATTAAGAATGTCTTTACAGGCAACAGTGTAAAATTCGGAATATGGTACAAATCAACTGTTTAAAAATATATATCATTGGTTAGTGGATGAAGTTCGAAAGCACTCTTTAATAATATCTAATTCACATCAGAGAAAACTTAATCACATTCTGTACACAATATATTGATTAATATTGGCAACACTAAATATTGATTGAATTAAACAATAATAATTGTATGTACACACCTATACATTTTAGTCAACAATAAAGTATTTATCATTTATAATATATAAAGTATTTATAGCCGCAACTCCTATGGCCGCTGCATTAGACGAGGTAGGAAATAAACAATTATTAATTTTATTCCTGATAAAAAATTTCAAGCTTGCTTTTAAAGTCATGGCAAACAATTGAAGAATTCGAGTCAACTTCTCATGACGCATTTCATAAACTTGAGTTCTCGATATAGTGGCGTGGCACAACTGATCCTCCTCTCTTCTTCTATACCTGTTGTCAATTTTAATTATTATTTCATATTAATAGATACGTTTCTAATATACAAAATAAATACCTGTACATATTCAACAGTAGTAAATGTTAAGATACTACTATATTGCGGTATGCATATCTTCGGCTGGCATTCCTCTGATCAGTTGTGATGATCCTGTTGAACAACCTCAATGGTCCAATTTAGGTTTTCAGAGAACTCCCCCCCCCTTGAAAAAAAATATAAAAAAAACCGAGGACAGATTGGAGAGGGATATAAATCAGTGGGAAGCAGATTTTTGATTTTTTTTTTTTTCAGGAATAGGAATTGAGAAAGATGGAAGGTGGATGAAGTTTTTTTTTTCAAAGCGAGAAGAGTTAGCGAAGGATTAGACGGCGGCTTTGTGGCCTGGTGCCGTATCTCACCTGGTCGGGACAAAACCCAAAGTCCAGGGCGGCACGTCATACTTTGTCGGCTACCATTCCCGTCGTCGTCCTCACAAAGGGAAAAAGAGAAATCCGCTAAATGCTCAGAGTTAGGGCTTTATTCAAGGCGAGTCTCTTCTCTCTAGTCTCTCCCTCTCAACGTTTAGATTCCATTGTGATTTTATGCCACATTCAGGCCTAACAGGCTTTATAACTGAGATGGTCGTGTTTTCTTCAGGGTTCAGTACAGCTCCTTCACTATTTTACTACACTATCAACCATTGAGTTTCGTTGAGTATATACCTACCTAGTGTGTAACAGTAATTTATGTAATGGAGTCAAAGTACTTACTACTCAACTCAAAATTTGGGTCAAATGGAACTATCATTTTTTTGAAAGATAGGTATAACCGAGATATAATTTTGTGCATGCTGTCCAAAAGTGAAACAGCGTCTTTAACTGTGAATTTTCTGAAAAAAGTAAAAAAAGAATGTTTAGATAAATGGACCCCACTGTTACACCCAATATAACCTGTAATAAATCACATAAATTACAAATGTTTAAAGCATGTGGTATTGCTAATCGTAATAACATACATTATAAAGTAATATTATATTCAGAAAAGTAAAAGGCAATAATTACTTCTATTGAAAAAAAAATACTTACTTTTTATTGCATGCCATGCTAGTAATCCTTAATATGATAGTAATCCTTTGTTTACCGGAAAAATATGATTCACACTGCGGCATTAACAACAATAAGTAGGTACTCTGTGGTTCCAATATAATGTGAAACCAATTTTGAATACAAAAAATTGCTTACTCTTAACTGAAAGCTTAATTTTATTTCTGCTCCATTTTTGGAGCAGTGGAATAAAATGGGTTAAGTATTGGATACAAATTTATATTGAATCATCCAAGTAATGACTCTCACAGACTAACTAGAATATAAAAAACTAGAAAATAATCAAAACTAACTTTTTTATTGATAATAGGTGTGCTCTGCCACATCGATGTCTTGTGGATTTTTTATTTGAAGGAAGTTTTGTTCCATCCCTACTCACAGTAACCAAGGCATTGGCACAACCTTTTGTACTCCCAAGAACCTTTTCTTATTACATCCTCTTAAATTTTGTGCTATTAAAAGGAGGTGTAATAAAGTTGCAGTGTACTTCCAAAAGTAAAATAATTAATTAACTAAAAATTAACAGTTCAGTTGGGGGGGGGGGGGGGGCAATAGTGAATATGATGCTTTAAGGGAGAAGGGAAAGATAAAAATAGAGTTTACTGATATGCTTATTGTCCTTGTTGGTTTGCTGCGAAATTTGTATCATATATTTTACACTAATAAAAAAAAAGGGGGTCTCCTATGGTGTAGTGGTTAGCATAGAAACTTACTATGCTAAAGGCCACGGGTTCGCATCGTCCGATTAGCCTTAGTGGCATAAAGAGACAAAACAAAACAACACTAGGAAAATGGAACATATACAATTATTCCCAAAATATTTTATCTCAGTAATTATATAAAGACATAAATTAAGTAATTGGGACTGTCTTCCCGCATTCCTAAATATAATCAAATATAAAATGAAATGATAATTAATTTTTTTTGGGTCCATCACCTAAAATATTGTTTAGCACGAATATTATTTTTACATGGTATTCGTAAGTATTTTGAGGCAAGATTTAACATTCAAGATTTTTTACAAAAAGAAATAATACTTCTCAGAAAAGATAAGATACGCCATATATTGGTTAAAAGATGCACTCATGATGCTGAACTAAACCTTGCATATGCAGAATGTTCTGTTGGATTTATTGCGTTTGTTTAGAAAAGAAGGAAATATTTTTGGATCACTTCCTTATTTTAAGGGGAAAATGGCATAATTTTTCCTTATTTTTTTGGCTGACAAGAAGCTAGACTCCCCCGTAGAGATTCCGGCGCCGAAAAGAGCTCCTGCTAATGACCTTTCTGCATGTGAAATATTTTTTCCTGACAACGAAGTAGCTGGAATTGGGGTGTGCGAAGAGAATAGGGACGCCCCCCGCGGTGCGGTAATGGTTGAGCCCTTGTTACCGCTGGGCGCTGGGCAGCCTGCCTTCCTGGGAAGATAGACATCACAGCTTTTAGTATAGTGTTGTGTCCATTTCCTCCATTCATCTTGTCGGTATTAAGATATAGGAATGCGGTACTGTCTGGTGAGTGTAAGCTACCATCGGACATCTTTGGGGATATGAAGATAACCTTAGTCATAGACTTTATAATATAGTTTTTTTTTTCTAAAGAGTGAGGGAAATGCTTTATTTCAACAACAAGCAATGCTGCCCAAATACATCGGGTTGCTATATAACATAGCGTACCTATCAATAATTGAAGGGGTCGGGGCAAAATAGTGCCAAGCAACATTTTTAACTAAACTAAACTGTAGCTGCAGTCTGCTGTATATTACGATGGACTATATGTCTATGATGCAAATGCCACCTAAATATGACTATATAGAGCCTCTATAGTCATATTTAGGATTATTTATTTTATTTAGCATTTCCATCATAGACATATAGTCCTACGTAATGTACAGCAGACTACAGCTACAATTTAGTTTTGTTAAAAATGTTGCTTGGCACTATTTTGCCCCGACCCCGTCAATTAAATACATGCATACCTCCTGAGCAACCTTTACTGGTACCCATCAAACATATAGACATGAGTGCTTGTGTAATACTAAGCTGAACTATGTCACATGGTAAAACACCTATAAACACAAGTGTATTCCATAGGCGCCATCGAAAAAGAACATCAACTAATATGTGGAGTGTGCATAACCTTGTTACTTTACATAGAAATATTTAGGTGGGAAAATATGGCATCAAGCAACACTAGTGATTTCCGCAAGCGTGCCTTATTTGCTTTCATTACCTTAAAAAAAA
Organism: Aelia acuminata; assembly: GCA_911387785.2. Lineage (NCBI taxonomy): Eukaryota > Metazoa > Arthropoda > Insecta > Hemiptera > Pentatomidae > Aelia > Aelia acuminata. Next base: position 113,982,987 of record OU426982.1, on the reverse strand, counting down.
GTTTAGGTCAAAATCAATACGTTACTATTGACTAAAGGTTAACTACTATTAACTGCCTATCAGTAATCGGTTTTATTGCTGTAATATGGGATCCAGCAACACTAGCGCTTTCCGCAAGCGTTTTTGATTTGCCTTCATGACTTTAACTATAATATTATCTGTTTCATCGTTATTAGCGACATTCAACAATTCAATCTAGATTGTTATCCATGTTATTAATTTAACAATTTAAGATGTCTTATTTTTAAAAAAAATATTATATTACATACAATATATCAGACTAATTTTGGCAATAGCTTTTGACTAATAGCTCTATTATTAGTTAATGTTGTAATAGATGTAAAGTAATGCCCTAATTTCGGTCAATTATAAACGCCGCTGTACGTTTCTTAACAAAATCGTATGTTGCCAAAACGAATTAAACTTAATTCTAACAAATGGCATGAAACCTCCAGACCTCTGAGAAGGTAACCCTGCCAATTTCCAATCCTAAGCTGGCACAATATGATTTCTTCTATTTTCGAGGTGAATTTCTTGCACTTCTATCTTATCTCTGCTAATTTTTACAGTTTGTTTTTCTAATGTGATTCCCATTTGTAGAACAGTGATCTTCAAATGGTGCAGCCAGTCCTTTTATGTGGTTTTCTTTACTAATATTAAGTCTTCCGATTCTCATCGTTGTCTTGCTAATTTGGTCTGATCTGCATTTTCATTGCCCCTGATCCATCTGTGGGATGGGACCCAGGCCAATGTCATATTTTTTTTTTTCTTAATTTTATTTTACACCATGATGATTTCTTCTCCTTTAAAGGAACTATTTCAAACAATTCTATTTATAAATAATAATTGTACATAAAATTAAAAATCTATTTCATTATATCGGTTTTAAATTTGTTACTAACCCATGGTAAGAGATTTGATATAACTTTGTAGACTTTTTGGTCTAAATGCTTAATGTGGAAAGTTGAAGTGGAAAAGTCGTGATTCAATCCAAAGGGGAGCTGAGAGAGACATTTGGACTAGAAGGCACTAATTGGCCGGAATGGGGAGAACAAACGACCCGGCACCATTTCTAATCCGGCACTCCTCCTTCTTATCTTCCTCCCCTTCTTTAGGCCGAATTATGATGTAGTCCTTCCTATATGGCGATTAGCGGGGAAACGGTAAGCCTGTGGGGCGATTAAGGCTAAAGAGATGCGGTAATGATGGAGACGTACGGTATATTGTGAGGACGGAGGAAGAGAAGAGAGGACGGGAGAGGATCGGACTGGTCGGAGCGGGTATGTAAATGGGCTAGGGCCGCTTTTAGGGGGACCACGGTGGGTTAATATCCCGCCCGAGCGAGCTAAGATATTCATTAGCTACTACCCTAGCACAAGACGTTGGCCCCGGGGAGGTGAAGATTGCCCCAAACCGGATCGCTCTCTAATGTCTATATCACAGCCGAGGCTCTCTACTACCCGGATCGAAAACCTTCGGCTAACGGTCCGCCGGGCGGGGGTGTCCTATCGAGGCTCTCTCAGCCTGCGATCACACCATCTCCTAGTACCTAGCTCCTTAATAAGGTTTCATCAATAGTAAACATCTTTAAAAAAAAGATGCTTAAATATTTTTGCGATATAATCTTTATATATAAAAATCTCGTGTCCCGATGTTTGTCCGGAGTAAAATCAGAAACTACTCAACCGAGCTTTATAAAATTTGGCTCATGGTGTGTAGTTTTATCCAACTTAAAAGATAGGGTAGTTTTTATCTCGATTAGTGGCCTCAATATTTCTTCTATTGCATATTAATTGCTTATTATACTACAAGGGAGTGGGATTATTAGTAAGTTCCATTAATTTCTAACAAATGGCGGTGTAATTGATTGAGTAGTTGATTCATTAACAAAACACTTAATTTTCTTTCGATATTTAGGGATGGTAAGCATCTGGCTTGGACTAGGAAATTCCGTGTTTTTCCTATGGGCAATTACGTGTCGCGTTTTCACGTGTGGGGAAAAGGTCAAATCTATTTGTTTTAGCAAAAGACAGGTTAACCGAAATCATTGTGCACCTATTAGGACTAAAATAAATAAAAATTGTGAATTCTAATAATAAAAAAAAATGTAAATTATTATTATAAAAAGTTATAAATTAACTTGAATTATCTCATTCTTAAAATTACTTTTTTTTTTATTATTAGTAGTACGGTAAGAACATGCAGCATGGTTTGAGGTTCCTTTTCATAACCAATTTCAGGTAGAACTTACTGATACGATATCTCATTTCTCATGTGTTATAATCTGAATTGAAGTAATACCTACATGCCAAAAGATTGATTTGGTACATTTTTTTTCTCTATTGTGAGCATTGTGAGCTGAAATAATCAGTAAATGCTAAATGAATGGATCATTAATACTTACTATAGTCAAATATTGGCATTTTATATATATATATATATATATATATATATATATATATATGTATATATATATAATTAGATAACAGTTTGATTGAAACAACATCTAATCTATACCATCTAGGCCTACCGTATTTACAAACATTAGAGGCAGATATCAAAAGAAGATTAAATTCAGAAAAATGATTTCAAAATAAGAACAGTTTCCTAAATCAGTAATATGAGTTTCAAAAGGAAAAAATACATCTTATAAATGATCTAATAAATAAAAAATAAAAATAAATCACCTATTTTATTATTAAGTCCTGCAATGTTATATAAAAGAAAATTAACGTAATTTAGGTTACTGCCAGAAATTTGCCAGCAGGATAAATCTCAAATATCAGCAGCATTAGATGTAGTTGGCTGTTGTCTAATTGATAATGATGTGTTGTTGGCAGACCTGCTTCTATCTAGCGGGGATGTTTCATTTAGCTTCGATATATCAACAGTACCTTCAAAAATTAAACCATTAAATTCGTTCCAAGTAAATGTATTGCTATTTATAAATAATTTGTCAGTACGCATTATGGGTTTAATATTATTGCTTACTTTTCTAATTTCCCATTGCAGACGGAATAATTTATATTTACAGTGGCTCACAGTCAAAATGATGCAAACGAATATTTTTATTTCAAATGCTAATTACTCCTTCTTTACTACTACTCTTCTAGTATGGGCAGTATAGGGCTTCAGTGGAAGCCTTAAGTCCCGAAAAAAAAAAAAAAAAAAAAATACTCCTTCTTTGTTAAAATTTAGAAACCAATGCACATGAGAACATAATGATTCATCGTCATACATTAAATTCATATAATCAAATCAACTCAACAGCAATTATAGAAATAGAAAAAAAAATCTTCATTAAACCTTTTAGGGATTGAAGGTCACAGTGAAAAAGATGCAATGTTTACTTCCGTTTAGAAAAAATTGAAAGTAACAAGTATTCTTCAATTATCGGCTAAATGAGTTCATTAACCTTATAATTCCTTTTCATTATTTCAATGAATACAAAAATAAACAATAAGAATACAAGTTAAGGTCTGGCCACACATGTCCGCACCGGATCCGCACCGTAGCAATAATATAGGTTATGTTCAGAATATTTTTAATTTAACTTACATATTACCTTTAGTTATGCCTAAAGTGGCCTGTGTCTGACATGTGTGGCCTGAACTTTAGTCATAACTAAAGGTAATATGTAAGTTAAATTAAAAATATTCTGAACATAACCTATATTATTGCTAAGGTGCGGATCCGGTGCGGACATGTGTGGCCAGACCCTAATCAGTCTAGTTCGGGCCTTTGCTTAAAATAGGTGAGTACAAAACTATTCGTGAACGAGAAATAGTGATTAACAATTTTAAAATGGGCAAAACAAACGAAAAATCGTCTCTACTATCAATAGGAGTTATACCACCGTTAAAAGTTTTAAAAACGAAAATAGAATAATAAAAAAAGCTAGTGTGAGTGCGAAACATTTATTTACTGGTAATGATGACCTTGTTGTTTTCGCCAAATAATCAAAAATTAGGTGCTCAAAATTGACCACATTAGTTAAAAAACATTTAAATAAAATGGTTTTTGCTGAAACTATTCGAAGGGTCTTAAGAAAAAACCTATACAACGGTAGAGTTGCATGGCAATAACCTGATATCAGTGACAAAAATAAAAAGCTTCGAATCAATTTTGCTGAGGTTGTTTAACAAAAGACATGGACTTCTGGAAAAGTGTTCTGTATTCAGATGGGTCAAAATTTAATTTGTTTTGCTCTGATGGAAGCATTGGCGGATCTAGGGGGGGGGGCTGTGGGGGCTGCAGCCCCTCCCTTCGGAAAATTTTTCGTCATTTAAAGATAGAATTTGACTTTCCTTAATGTAAGGAAGCAAGTTAAAGAACAAGTAATATGCAGAACAATTAGAATTTAGTTGTTGGAAAGGAACATGAAGGTAAAAAAGCTGATTAGTAGATCCGAATGAAGGGCTGTGGGGCTGCAGCCCCCCCTTTTAGGACTGCAGCCCCCCTTTACGATCGGCTGGATCCTCCCAAGGATGGAAGAGGTTCAGTCTGGGGAAAGTCAAATGAAGAGCGCCATTCGCCTGTCCATCAAACTTGGAGGTCGTCATGTCATGGTTTGGGGGTATATTGCTGCCTCAGGGGTTGGAAATCTATTGGACATTTATATTGTCACATCCTGAAAGAAAGATTTTAAAGCAAGTGCAACCGAGCTTGGAATAATAAATAATTTTGCTTTTTATAGTGATAACGATCCCAAGCTTTCTTCTTATCTTGCAAGAGAATGGTGTTTATATAATTGCCCCAAAACTATAAAAACACCTCCCCAATCATTGATTGATTGAATTAAACGTCATAGAGAATTCATGGTGTAAATTATAATCATGAGATATCAAATAGAGAAGATCTCAAAAAGGTGCTTCAAGAAGAATGGGACAAGATAAGCCCAATTTAAACAGAAAAGCTTCTCCAATCCAAGCCTAATTGTTTGGAAGAGGTAATAACAGATAAAGGCTTATCTAAAAAGTACTCAAATTAAAAATAATTTTGATTTTTTGGATGTTTTTAATTTTGCACCATTTTCACTGTGACCTTAGAAATGTATACTTTTCATGAAGTTTTAGTTTAATTTTAGGATTTGATCTCAAATAAACTTTTAAGTATTGTCAATTCTAGCCTAATGTTTGTACTTTATATTTGTAAAAAAAAATTGTTGAAAATAAATTTTGGCTTGGTATAAAATAGGTTTTTTTTCAAAGTAAATTCCTTGCACCATTTTGACTGTGAGCCACTGTACGTCTACGTATCTCTTTAGAAAAGTCCTGATCGATTTTCCAATCTGTTCCCTTGAGACGGCTTGAATTTCTTAAAACAGACCATTTATCTTGCGATCGGAGAAATGTTGCTAATACTGCTCTTGTTTTCATATTTTCATTTCCTAAAGGACTAACCTCTAATATTATTTATGATGTAAATGATTCCTCCTCCTCCTTTGTTAAGTGTCATAACTTTTTATCAACCTCAATCCACATCCATGAAATCGTCATGCCTAACCCTCTTACAATCGTTGTTCATACCATTCATTAAGTTCAGTTTTGTTTTTCATAGTCGGAGATTCGGGCATAGGTTGAAACTAGTATGTACCGATATTCTTCATGTGCATAAAGAAAAATGTACAAGAAACATATAATTGAGTGATTTATTTTCATAAAGTAATGAAAGAATTTTAAAAAAATGGATGAAATATTTGATAAATTTATCAATTGAGACATAGCACTTGATTGCAGGCTCTATGGTTTTAGATACTCCGAAGGCACAAGCTTATCCAAGGAAGGGCCGGCATCCTCTGTAGCATCATCGGATTAGCCCTAGTAGCTTAAAGTGGCGTTAAAAAAATAAAATAAATTTAAACAAATCTTTATTAATATTTTTCTTTAATAATTAATTATTGATTTGTATTTGGGGAAAGCCCCCTTATAAATCCTTGAATATTTAGGTAATAATTGACTTTTCTTAAGCAAATATGCAACCTAGATCAATTCACATCCAATCAAAATTTCAATCCGACCACGTAAAAGTTTATTTATTTCATCTCATTTATTTGAAGCTCCTTAAACAATCAGACGAATGATGATGATGATGGTGTAGTATAAACGGCAACGAAGGGAGAGAAGATGAAGTGATTTCGCCGGCTCATCATAAAGAAGCACCACTTGGAGGAATTCCAAACAATAAAGGCCGCGGGAGGCACAAGTTATAATCAAAGTTGGGAACACCCAGAAGGATTGCTATTGGTGGGGAGAGTGGCAAATTGAACAGCAGCCGGTCCAATCAGCCTCCGCTCTGATAATATATAATATCTCTTCCAATCCCCGGGCTCATGTCTTCATTACAGTCATCGCTTACTTATGTCCGTCGAGGATATCCTTTCCCACTCTATATTTATGTCTTGCGACTGAGGTGGCCCGATTCGTTCTAAATATTATATTATGTCATTTTACGTACAGCAGCAATTATATTTCATGACCGATTATCAACGCTGCATATGTTCTTGTTATTCTTTTTTTTAATATATCTGATTTCAAAATAAACGGTTAAATTATTTTTTTAGGCGTACTTTCATGATTATATACGTACTACAACCTGGGATTTTTATATAAAGCGCTCTTAGATTATTTTTCTTTTTATATTATGGGGTAATTATTCTCTCCTAAACTGTAATGATGGTTTCATGATTCGATATAAACTTGTTGCCGATTAAATATTCGAAATCGGGTCAGGATAAAATTCAACGGATTAACCGAATAACGGATTAAACGAAAAAAAAAGAAATTGAGAGTAAATTTTTAAATGAACATCCTATTATTTTTTCAAACATTATTTATTCGTCATAAGTAGATACCGGGCTAAATACAAAGAAGATATATATTTATACATATACATATACCAATATTTATGTTAAAATCAATTTTTTTTTTTTTAAAGTCTGTGAAATAGCCTTGTTTTCAAGGATTCTAATTAAATCCAATTGAAGGTGGAGTGAATTAGTGAAATGTGATTCGCTCTCCTCATTTTTCTCGGCGGCTTTCCTACTTTGTCGCATACGTTTTCTATTTTCTGTGCTGACCATAAATGATCGAGATTTCACTAGATCGGGAAGTGTTGAAACCGGGATTCCTAATATTAATGCATCTTTTTTAAAAATAATTTTCGGTAATTTATTATACTGAGCAATAAGTTTTCCCTTCGCGATACCGACCTATCTTCTCTTTTATGGAGGACATGACGAACTTGAAACAAAACAACAATCTTCACTGTTCGTAAAGGTAAATGACACTGATTGATATGAAGTGAATACTAAACAAGTCCTCTCTCCGAGCAAATCAATCAGATTCCAGGAATGTCACGTTAAAAAAAAATGGATTGCTACCTAATTGATTCATAGAATACAATGAAATGTATAAACAGGATTATTTCTTCTATAGTATTTCTAGACCGAACTAAAGCTTGATTCCGGGAAGTAAGAAAAAACAGTCCCGTCGGTAGCTACACATATGTTAACGCATTTCAAGGGGAATAAAATTTCCTCACAAACACGAGATTAACCGGAAGGCAACAACGGATTATCCGATAAAGATTGAGCGGCGACAGTTTAATATTGGAGTCCAAAATGCTCCAGTGCGATTTATAAGTGGCGATTTGTAGACAGATTCCAACATTCTCAGCAAGGATTTGTTGGCGGAGTACTGAATCTGATATCCAAAGCCATTACACATTTGCTTGAAGCTTTGTTGTAAATACATATATTAATACGCAATGCGTACTCCCAAACCCTGAAATCATGAAACCCCGAAACCCTCCTGTTCCCCCATAATACTGTATACCTTACATTTCTTCTAAAAAACGCTGCAAGTGAAAGCATAATTATAAAAAATTAAATTTATGTACGATTGTAGTTAATGTCATATATCCTATGTTTTGCCTTGCCTCATGGATTTAAAGTTTCTCGAGTTCAAAGTTCCATTCAGAAAATCAATCCATACATTTATAACCCAGCAAAGATATAAAGCTCAAAAAATAGTTGATTGCGCAACTTGCTACTATGCCAGGGCAAGGGTGTATTCCTATTTTAATGATTACATAAGTAGTTTTAGATATTAAAGATCGTATTTTTTGGTTGTTTTTTCGTTATATTTAGATAATTGAATTTTAGGGTAAATTTTACTTTCGGTATCGGCCCTTTTTGACCCAGCAAATTATTAATTTAAGTGCTTCTGGGCGCATTCTTACAAAATGGAATAAAGGTTTTTGAAGTCATTGAAGGGTTATGTCCTCCCTTTGTGCAGCCTGTAAGGGTATCCATTGTATACTTTAAGACCTTGTTCGGTCCATTTCCTGGCTTGCACACAATGTTTGCTCTCAATAGGAAATCAGTGGACTTTGAAGAGTGAAGCCTACGGTTTGACAGAAGCTTCCTCAACCTATTTCGCCCTATGGTATTCAACTGCACTTAGTATATTTGTTTAAATCACAGTTTCGGTCATACTATCAATATTTCTATCTGATGTCCGATACATCTTGTTATACAAAAAATAATTTAATTACGTTCATTTTTTCACCTTTATTTCAAAACTAAAATGGTTAATTCATCCAACATAATTTTTTAATTAATGACCAAAGTACTATTAAAACTGGCTCATGAGAATCCATTACTAAAAATATAAAACATCCTTCGCTTCTTCTTTGCTTTGTTCTCTATTCTAACTCAGTTAGAATGAGCTATGTCATATAAAAAATATTATTTTTTATTTTTTTAGAATAGATTTATTTCATTTTTGTGTGAATTAGAAAAAAATATATATTTTTACTTTCACTTACCTATATCCCACATATATTATTTCACAAAGCGTAAAAATCGGTTTTTCATCAATTATAAGGTCCTACCGTGCTCAAATGCCACGAATGTGGTATCGTTGGATTCAGAATTTCACGGAGCTTTTGCGAATTGCATTCTCAGTGTCTATTTTTTGGTCCAAAATAAAATATCGACCTAAACGTACTGAATCAACGGATCGAAACGAATAAAATTGGTTTTATGGATTGCGATACGAGCATTAAGACCCAGTTTAGTTCTTTAGAACTAAACTGGGGTTTGCGTTTTAAAGCCCTAAAACCTATCATTTCTGAGATAACGCCTGGGTTAGGCTCCTCCGCCGCACTTGGTCAACTACTTATTGTATTACATTACAGCAAATGCTAGGACCTGTCGTGTTTAGGTTCTAAAAATGTTGTTTCGTCTGATTTAGACTTAATTGAAGCGTTGGAAAATTGCACTCTCACATTTAGCAATTACAGTATACTCCCACTTTACCGGTTCCCGTTTAACCGACTAAAACTAAGATAAAAATTATTTCTAAAATCCTTAAAAACATTTATAATTTTGTCATATTCTCAATAAAAAATTTTGTTAAAATTTGTATTACGTTGCGGTTCGATATTTCTTAAATAAATTAAAATGTAGGCAAAAAGTCTTTTGTTTTATACTTTCACTTACCTACAAATGAAATATATAGTAAGGGGAAGTATTGCGATCATAAAAAATTTCCACTTCCGGATTTCAACGGAAATACACGTTTTGGGGTCCCCTGAGTCCAAATAACCAAGTCCCGCAAAATGGACCGAGTGTGTGCGTGCGTGCGCGTGCGCGTCCGCGTGCGTGTGCGTGTGCGTGTGAACAGACTAGCTCAAAAACTATAAACCGTGCAAACCTGAAATTAGGTATTTATTATATGTATATGCCCGCGATGTGACAGCAAAAATTTCATCAAAATTGACCAGAGGGAGGGGGTACTTTATTTGATAACTTTTTACATTTTTTTCGATTTTCTCAAAAACGGCTCCAACAATTTTGATTAAACTGAGTATTTGATGTATTGATATGCCCGAGATATGACTAAAAATTTCATCAAAATTGATCAACCGGAGGGGGGACTTTACTTAATAACTTTTGAATCATTTTCACGTGTTTTGAAGTTATACTTCTTTGCGTAACTTTTGTTTCTTTGCGCATTCTGTTTCTTTGCGCCCGTTAGACACTTTGGGATTTTTTTTATTTACTCAAAAACGGCTTCAACGATTTTAATCAAACTGGGTATTTGATGTATATAAATGCCAAAGATGTGATAGCCAACATTTTAGAGGAGAAAAAAAGAAAAATATTCAATCAACTCATAAAACACGTTGAGCCCATGCATGCGTGGTACGCCTTTAATGACAGGTCATTGTTCATAATCAAAGCCGTTCTGTTCATTTCATGGTAACTAAATGAAATTTTCATCAAGTACATAGAGAATTATAAAATCAGACGACTTGGAGTATCATGCTTGCATTGCCGAATTATCACAAGTATAAACTTTTGTTTATTAATAAAATAAATTAGTGTTTTTTAGAGAGCAAATGAAAACAAAAATAAGAAATGAATGTGGAAAAATGTGTAACTTTGAGAAGTGGCATTAAAAAAACGCATTAATTTCTATTCTAAGTAAGTTGGTAAGTGAAAGTTGTGTGTTGCGCGCACGCACCAGATTTTTACTTTCACTTACCTATATATAGTAAGTGGAAGTATTGCGATCGTGAAAAATTTCGACTTCCGGTTTTCAACGGAAATACACGTTTTGGGGTCCCCTGAGTCCAAATAACCAAGTCCCGCCAAATGGTCTATGTGTGTGTGTGTGTGTGTGTGTGTGTGTGTGTTTGTGTGTCTGTGTGTGTGTGAACAGACTAGCTCAAAAACTATAAACCGTGCGAACCTGAAATTGGGTATTTAGTGTATGTATATGTCCGCGATGTGACAGCAAAAATTTCATCAAAGTTACTCAAAGGGAGGGGGTACTTTATTTAATAACTTTTTACGTTTTTTCGATTTTCTCAAAAACTGCTCTAACGATTTTGATTAAACTGAGTATTTGATGTATTAATATGCCCGATATATGACTGTTACAATTTCATCAAAATTGATTAACCGGAGGGGGGACTTTACTTAATAAATTTTGCATCATTTTCACGTGTTTTTTTTATTTACTCAAAAACGGCTTTAACGATTTTGATCAAACTGGGCATTTGATTTATGTATATGCCAAAGATGTGATAGCCAACATTTCATCAAAATTGGTCAAACGGAGGGGGCACTTTATTTCATAACTTTTTTTCCGATCTTTACCTTTTTTTCGATTATCTCAAAAATGGCTTTAACGATTTTCATCAAATTCGTCATGTTTAATGAAAATTAGGTGTTCTTTAATATCAGGTAAGCTTTGTCAGTATGAAAATGTTCTCAGGGGGCTTAAATGGGGTAGGGGCCTTTTTTCGTTTGTTTGTTTTTTTGTTTCCTATAAAGTTCCTTTGTTTTTGTTTCTATGGAGAAATTAACTGTCAATCGTTACGCCTAAAAATAAGAAATGGCTAAATATGAGATATGATAAAAACCAAGTAAACATATAGAGGAGAAAAAAAGAAAAATATGCAGTCAACTCATAAAACACGTTGAGCCCACGCATGCGTAGTACGCCTTTAATGGCAGACAATTGTTCATAATTAAAGAACGGCTAACTAAAATAAATTAGTGTTTTTTATAGAGAAAATGAAACAAAAATAAGAAATGAATGTGGAAAAATGTGTAACTTTGAGAAGTGGCATAAACACAACGCATTAATTTCTAATCTATGTAAGTTGGTAAGTGAAAGTTGTGTGTTGCGCGCACGCACCAGATTTTTATTTACTCAAAAAAGGCTTTAACGATTATGATCAAACTGGGTATTTGATGTATGTATATGTCAAAGATGTGATAGCCAACATTTCATCAAAATTGATTTACCGGAGGGGGGACTTTACTTAATAAATTTTGTATAATTTTCATGTGTGTTTTTTATTTACTCAAAAACGGCTTTCACGATTTTTTATCAAACTGTTTATTTGATGTATGTATATGCCACAGATGTTATAGCCAACACTTCATCAAAATTGTCAAACGGAGGGGACACTTTAGATCATAACTTTTTTTTCCGATTTTTACCTTTTTATCGATTATCTCAAAAACGACTTTAACGATTTTCATCAAATTTGTCACGTATAATGAAAATTAGGTGTTCTTTAATATCAGGTAAGAAATGAATGTGGAAAAATGTGTAACTTTGAGAAGTGGTATTAACACAACGCATTAATTTCTAATCTAAGTAAGTGGGTAAGTGAAAGTTGTGTGTTGCGCGCACGCACCAGATTTTTTTATTTTTTACCGAACTCCAGTAAAACAAATCTCTTCGAAGTAAAATTGATCTTGAAGCAAAATCCGTATCCTCCATTCATTTCATTAAAAAAGAAATAGCTTCCTATATTTTGACAAGAAATTTCGTCAGTTGACATTAACGTGCGTATAAACGAAAAAAAATAAAAGATTTGTGAAAACTTAATAGATTGATAGTGTAAATTTTCTTAAATTGTTAAATAAAATTGGCCCAAAAAAGGTTTCTTTAATTAATAACTATATAGCCTTTGTAAAATAGGTTGTGTGTTGCATTTGGGTTTTATCGAAATATAGAAGTTATAATAATATATTTTGCTGGTTTTTTATACACTTTTCCGGATTGACCGGCTCATTCACTTAAACGGCAATGCATCCGTTCCGACAAGGAGGGATAAGCAGGAGTCTACTTTTGTCATTGGCGGATCTGTGGGGAGGGGGGTGCTATGGGGGCTGGAGCCCCTCCCTTTGGAAAAATTTTCGTCATTAAAAGATAGAATTTGATTTTCCTTAAAGTAAGGAAGCAAGTTAAAGAACAAAAATGCGCAGAACAGGTAGAATTTCAGTTGTGGGAAGGTGAAAAAGCTGATCGGCAGATCCAAATGAAGGGCTGTGGGGCTGCAGCCTCCCCCCATTAGGATGCAGCCCCCCTTTACAATCGGCTGGATCCGCCCATGACTGTAATCAAAAATATTTATAAAATAAATAAAATCTATTTATGGTGATTCATAGTAACATAGTGATTCATTAGAACTTTGGTTTTATCAACTTATCTTTTTTATAACGGGAATTTTAGAAAACGAAAGTATCGAAATAAGAAAAATGAATTTCAATGGCTTCTAGGCGGGCTTTATGATACATACACGTTCCACGTTTTTGGGCCAGGCGTTTCACACCTCTAAAACTTTGGTTTTGGTGGGTTAGGCCCCTCAGCTTCACGAGGCTACTTATTGTTTTGTTGCCTCTCCATGGATAGAAACCTATTTGATGTCGTTCTTACCACTTAAAAGACTACATTTCTCTCCATTGTCAGAAAGATAACCGCAAAAAAATCTTATGAACTGTTTTTCAAAAAACAAAATAAGTAGGGTAGTTAAAATCAAAATGTAGAAAGATTGATTTCCAGGACCATGCAATATTCTTAGTGATTTCATTTATTCCAGGAAGATTACAGGAAACTGTTTTATAGAGGAAAATGTCAGAAAATGAACACTGACTATTAAACACTGCTGTAGAAAAATAATTGCACCGTAAGGCCCGGGTGTTTGAGGGGGGGAGGGATTATGTTAAACCTAGAAGTAAAATCTGATATAAATCATCGTGCGAAATGCTTCGCATGGGTCCAGCTAGTATGAAATATATAGTAAGTGGAAGTATTGCGATCGTGAAAAATTTCGACTTCCGGTTTTCAACGGAAATACACGTTTTGGGACCCCCTGAGTCGAAATAACCAAGTCCCGCGAAATGGTCTGTGTGTGTGTGTGTGTGTGTGTGTGTGTGTGTGAACAGACTAGCTCAAAAACTATACATCGTGGAACCTAAAATTGGGTATTTAGTGTAGGTACGAGTATATGCCCGCGATGTGACAGCAAAAATTTCATCAAAATTGCTCAAAGGGAGGGGGTACTTTATTTAATAACTTCTTAAGTTTTTTTCGATTTTCTCAAAAACGGCTCTAACGATTTTGATTAAACTGAGTATTTAATCTATTTATATGCCCGAGATATGACTGTAAAAATTTCATCAAAATTGATTTACCGGAGGGGGGACTTTACTTAATAAATTTTGTATAATTTTCACGTGTTTTTTTTATTTACTCAAAAACGGCTTTTACGATTTTGATCAAACTGGGTATATGATGTATGTATATGCCCAAGATACGACTGTAAAAATTTCATCAAAATTGATCAACCGGAGGGGGGACTTTACTTATTAAATTTTGTACCAATTTCACGTGTACATATTTTGTATTTACTCAAAAACGGCTTTAACGATTTTGAAGAAACTGGGTATTTGATGTATGTATATACCAAATATGTGAAAGCCAACATTTCATCAAAATTGGTCCAACTGAGGGGGCACTTTATTTCTTGACTTTTTTCCAATGTTTACCTTTTTTTCGATTATCTCAAAAAAGGCTTTAACGATTTTTATCAAATTCGTCATGCTTAATGAAAATTAGGTTTTCTTTAATATCAGGTAAGCTTTATCATTATTAAAATGTTCTGATGGGGCTTTTTTGTTTGTTTCTTTCTTTCTTATAAAGTGCCTTTGTTTTTTTTACATGGAGAAATTAACTGTCTCTCGTTATGCCTAAAAATAAGAAATAGCTAAATATGAGATATGATAAAAATAAAGAAAACATAAAGAGGAGAAAAAAAGAAAAATATTCAGTCAACTCATAAAACTTGTTGAGCCCAAGCATGCGGAGTACGCCTTTAATGACAGACCATTGTTCATAATTAAAGCCGTTCTGTTCATTTGAGAAGTGGCAATTAAAAAAACGCATTAATTTATAATCTAAGTAAGTTGGTAAGTGAAAGTTGTGTGTTGCGAGCACGCACCAGATTTTTATTTTTATAATATATTAATTATATATTAATAGTAATATATAATATATAATATATAGTATATGATATATAATATATAATATATTAATATAATATATTAATTTTCTTTATTCAACTACCCTACGTTTTGACCTAGAGGTCATCAACAAGGTTAAAATGAAACAATTATATGAATAAAGTACCTAATAAAGTACCTATTTATGTATAATGAGTATATAATAAAATACAACATTAATATACCTACATAACAGAGTGGTGACATACATATATTTGATAATAAGACTACAGATAATAAGATTTAAAAGAAAAAAAATAGAATGAATACAACATTAATTAAAATCTATTCATAATACAACCCAGTGATATGCTTCAATAGCCATTCTAATGGATATACTTGAAGTATATAAGTTAGAAATAATAGCATAAACCAAGACAAAAATGTGGACTACACAATGTAGTTATATTGTACTCTTAAATTTGGTTCGTTTTAGCCCTGATGATGCACACACTTTGGTCGAAACGTTGCTATTTAAAAAAATATGCAATATGACTGAAATTCCTGACTATTTACCATCCTAGATTGAATTTTAATAATAATAGTGGACCATTTTCTACCTCTATGTTTTCTGTATTTTTTCCGTTTAATATATCATATTCCAGTTCACATTCACTTAATATAAACTAGATTAATTTCATATGACATCTTACAGTCTTTTTTTGAGCTTAATTGTCTTATAATAAACAAAAAAAAAAAAAAATGAAGAAAAGAAAACTGAACTATAATCCATTGAAAGTATTTTGCTCATGACTTAGTAAAGATGTTACCGTCTCTGTCCAGGTGCTGATCTGAGCAAGCTCAGATCTCATAAATCCAGGATTCATTATTTCAGTAAGAGTGCCTAATTTATAGAGGCTATGTGTGTTTCAGGATGGTCTCACCGTGAATTAAAAAAAAACGTGCCTCAACCGGACTCGAAATCTTACTCACTGAGCTACCCGAATCTTTTTAGTGAATATTGTATATTATCTCAACAAATAATTCTATTACAATTTAATCTGCATAGATAGATCAATCTTAAATTAACTTTTCTGTTAGGGTTTAGTTAATTATAGATTTGACTCATAAATTGAATTATTAAAATTATCGAAATACTATAACCTGAAGGATGCACAATTTAGAGGTTTGTTTTATAATGTGCATCGGAATAGGTCTTTTTCTCCGAAGAAGAACCGTGTGCCTGCGTTCTGATGCAGCTGTGATGAGAGTATAAATGGCATAATGCATTGTCAATGAGGCATGCGAAGGCTCAGGGTGTGTGTGTATAGAAATATTAATTGATAAATAGGTATTCATTTCCAATTCTGCTATAGAGTGATTCAGATTCTGCTACCAATGAGTATGAGTATATCTTGTATAAATAAGGCTTATTCATCTAATTATTCTCACTATTCAACAGCAGTATTTTCTAAGGAGTTTTATCTACTTAATATTGTAGTTTTCATTGCAACAATTAGTAGAACGTGAAAGTTTATGAATAATTAACAACAACGGTGGGAAATAAACCCGGTATTGCAGTTGAGCAATAACACTTATTTTTACTCTAGTTTCAACTCTAGAGGTTTCAGGAATATTTTTATAACAAATACTAATTCTCATTTTTAATTCATCATATTTTGCGAATTTTATTTTTTTTAAAATACTTCGTAGCATATATCATATACTATCGCTAAACATATTATCTAAAAAAGAAGTGTACATTTGTAGCGTCGAGTTGTGATTAAAAGAATTCCGTAACCTTTTCTTACTTTAATGGCATCGCAACTTGCGTTCTGTATTAATAGTATTCAGAAACCCTACTTGCAGAGAAGATGGGTTAGATACTGGAACAAGTCACACGAATTATTTTGGTGGACAACAACTTTAGTATATTTACCTACCGGCTATGATCTACGCCATTAGGCATAGAATTAGGTGGGGTGCATCCTTTAGAAAAATGTAATTATAACAAGATTACAACTGTTGTTTTATTATTATTTGTTTAATTCATACTCAATTTAATTCATGATTGGGCGTCACCAGCACCAAATTATTGGGGGGACTCAATATTCTCATAGATAGGTAAAATTCGAGAGCCTAAAAGTCGAAATCACATAGCCTAAAAAGGTCTGTTGGGGCAATTAATTCCTACTCCAACGATGTATTTTAAATATATTTATAAATTTATATCAGTTTGAGAGTAGGTAGTTGTATATTGGGTAATTGCAGTAGGTAATATTGGGGGAACGCGTCCCCCCTACTCCACCTGGTAGGACGCCCATGAATTTTACATTTATTTGGTATCAATTTATTTAATACCACATCTCTCCTGAATAATGTTTGTATATTTGTATGAATAAAAATTATGTTAATATTTATTGAGCGAAAACAATTCTTTCTATAATTACATATGACGAGGTGAGGCCTATTTAGATAACAACTTATCTAACTTTTTTTAGATAACAACTTATCATAACTTTTTATGGGATTATATTGATTTAAAATAGTTATTATATAACTTTTGTAAGCTTGTTTTATCAAAATCCAGTGTGACTGTGAGCTCGGAAACTACTGTAGGTATAAGAAGCGTAAACGATTTTATAAATATGGACACTTTTACCATCTGTAAATGAAATCAAAGAATTTTGATTTTCTCGATTGTGCATGTTGACGAACCATTTTAAGTTAACGACGATGGACAACTGTACTGTTAATGTAATCTGTTCTAATTGAAGCTAAGGAGTCCTTAAAGATTCGTAAACAGTTGGTAACTAATAGGTGTGAAAGGTGTAGACACAAGGAGAGCACTAACACAAACAGAGAAGTGGACCCCTGTGTACAGTGAAAACAGGGAGCAGGCACTGCTACAATATTTGGCTAGCGTAATCTCCGCACACAGCCCTCACCTTACACTGGCGAGGTGTGTGTGTGTGTGTGCACAGCAAACATCTCGTTCTGCTCCCGTCCGCTCTGTTTGCTCTGGGCATTTTATTATCATATCGTCCTCCCTCTCCGGATTGTAAGTCGAGGTGGTTCTGACTAACTGTATCTGCATTTTGAACTGTCACCAATCATAATATTCATGAGCTGTTGAGCTGAGTTGGAACAGGAATGTTATGTTAATACTGATAGTGATAGTTTACTGTGCTACTCATCGTTGATCCACTTTTATCATTTTAATCATCTCTCAATGGTTACCGTAATTGAATTACAATGCACTGCAAACATGATCTTAATACAGGTATTATATTAATTATTCAATCCCAATCACATACATCAGACCTTACTCATCATTATGTTCAACTCCATATGGTGCCCAACTTTTCTAGTTGAAGGGAGCGTGGGCAACGCGTTAGCAAACACGGAATAACGATGTCCCGGGAAAACCCCGTATAGCCTAAAAGGCAAGGAAGGGAAAAAAACAAAATATGATCTAGTAGAAAAGGAAGTTATTCCCGAGGCTGGGTGGCCAAAGGAATTCGGCCCCAAGGATTGATCCGCGATGGAATAGGCGAGTATAACTGTACATAATGACTTCAATATCATTTGTAACAATCCATATCGCCAATCAATAAAATTAAACTCTCACCTGTTTTACTTTCACTTACCTATATATGAAATATATAGTAAGGAAAGTATTGCGATCGTGAAAAATTTCGACTTCCGGTTTTCAACGGAAATACATGTTTTGGGGTCCCCTAAATCCAATTAACCAAGTGCCGCAAAATGGTCTGTGTGTGTGTGTGTGTGTGTGTGTGTGTGTGTGTGTGTGTGTGTGTGTGTGTGTGTGTGTGTGTGTGTGTGTTTGTGTGTGAACAGCCTAGCTCAAAAACTATAAACCGCACAGACCTGATATTGGGTATTTGGAGTATTTATATGCCCGCGATGTGACAGCAAAAATTTCATCAAAATTGGTCAAACGGATGGGGTACTTTATTTAAAGAATTTTGTCTAATTTTTAGGTTTTTTTTCGATTTTCTCAAAAACGGCTCTAACGATTTTGATTAAACTCGGTATTTGGTGTATGTATATGCCCGCGATGCGATATTAAAAATTTCATTAAAATTCATTTATTGGTGGGGGCACTTTACTTAATAAATGTTGTCCCATTTTCACGTGTTTGTTTTTCATTTACTCAAAAACGGCTTTAACGATTTTGACCATACTCGGGATTTGTTGTGTGTATATGCCCGCAATGTGACAGCCCAAAGTTTATCAAAATTGGTCAAACGGAGGGGGTACTTTACTTAATAAATTTTGTCCCATTTTCACTTGTTTTATTTTTTTATTTGCTCAAAAACGGCTTTAACCATTTTGATCAAACTTGATATTTGATGTATGAATATGTGATAGCCAAAATTTTATCAACCGGACTATGAAAATTTTATTTATTTTTTATTAATAAAAAGAATAATGTTACTTAAGAGAATAAATACGTGATGCTCAAATTTTTGAAGCATCGCAGGTGTGTAAAAATACGGTATAAAATAATAGTCTATAATTAATAAGAGAAACTTTTGTCCCATAATAAATTTTTGAAAACAATATAAAGCGATTTTAGAGGAAAGTAATCTTTCTTGG
The DNA here is from genome assembly GCA_911387785.2 of Aelia acuminata. NCBI lineage: Eukaryota > Metazoa > Arthropoda > Insecta > Hemiptera > Pentatomidae > Aelia > Aelia acuminata. Next base: position 113,963,552 of record OU426982.1, on the reverse strand, counting down.
TTTCCAGAAAGGCATTAGAGACGTAAATACACCTATCGATTCACCTTCACGATGTATTTGCAAAAAGCAACTCGTATTAATAAATAATAGTAAAAAAAACTCGACTGTTGATGAAATTAGTCCCTTCATAAATAAATTAGCAATAAAGAATCGAAGAGTGCTGAGAACTACCAAATTTTGCTATACAGATACTCTATAACTCATGGAGATATACAAATATAAGTATATACTTAATGTGGAAAAATGTGTGAAGTTGAGGAAAGGAGCTTACATATTATCGATACGAGTCGATTTCTAATGTAAGTAAGTTCGTAAGTGAAAGTTGTGTGTTGCGCGCATCGCACCAGATTTTTACTTTCACTTACCTATATGGGTCATTTCAAAATTTTGGTCACATTTATGTCACAGAACAATAATTGGGCCAAATCACAGTTGAATCCATTTTGATAATTTTTTCCTGAAATCTATCTGTTTGAAAGCTTACTTATCATTAAACATTAATTGTGATTTGTAATTTACGGCCCAGGAAAAAAAAATTCAAAATATTGATTTCTCACTCCCTAGTGATGTCACAACCCAGAGGTACTCCACAAGTTAGCTGAATATTGTGAAACTTCTGGGTGTAAGTCCATAAATCTAGGGTTTTTTAGAAAGGTTATTATGTCTAAGTCCAATATTCAACTGATGAATAAAAATTAATTAATTCAATTCACCTAATTAGTTCATTTCATGAGTGTCACTGGTGTTGATCCTCACTCCCTAGAAATTTTTTATAAGTTCCGCTAAACTGGAGGAACAGGGAAATTTTGTTTTTCCAACCTATATGATAACACTGCTTCAACATGGAGTACACATGATTTTTCCCGCTAAGAACAATCCCGAGACTAGGAAGTTAATTTGTTTTCAAGTTTTGAAACTCATAGGGTATTTTTATTCATCCTCACTCCCTAGTGAATAAGTTTTCCAATAAAGGTAAGTGGATTTTAATCATCCTTTTCACATTGATTGTAGTTTGATGGTAATTTGTGGAAAATATTTTTGAATAGCTTACTTACTTACTCTACTAACCGCCTGTGCCATTTAATGGTGGAAACCTCACTCCCTAGTCTCTCACTCCCTAGAAAATCTTAAAATCTAGGGATCTAGGGAGTGAGGTTAACATCTAGTGATTGAGTGTTTTCAAGTTTTTATAATAAATTTATAATACAAAAAGTCTATCACTGTGCATTATTACTTTCCTTGCTCAAAAAAGAAGCGCAGCGAGGAGCTATTGCACAGAATGAAAAAGGTAAATGCTCAGGTCCGTCAAGATCTTATAAATTTTCTTGAGGATGACGAACATTCAAAATTGTGTCCAGGACAAAAGGAATGTATCACAAGAAATTAAGAAACAAAAAAGGATTTTATCGGGGTCCCTAAAAAAACTTCATGCTCTCTTCAGTAAGCAGGTAGATTACAATATAAGCTATACCACATTCACAAAATTAAAACCTTTCTGGGTCCTAGCGCTTAAAAGTTTGTGTAATATTTTGATATTTTCTAACTGCTTCTTATTTTCTTAAAATAAAAATGTTAAAATAAAAAACTTTTCTCACTTCCTAGACACCTACCTCACTCCCTGGAATTATATTTTTTTCAATATGGCGTATGTATGGTTTGACTGGTAATTATGTATGCTCACATCAGTGACTTGCTCAGACAACCTTAAAGATTGATAAGGAGCAAAAAAACACACATATTATTCTTTTTTTTTTTTTGTTTAATTTGATGCCTGAATGTGACCGAAATTTTGAAATTACCCATATATGAAATATATAGTAAGTGGAAGTATTGCGATCGTGAAAATTTTCGACTTCCGGTTTTCAACGGAAATACACGTTTTGGGACCCCCTGAGTCGAAATGACCAAGTCCCGCGAAATGGTCTGTGTGTGTGTGTGTATGTGAACAGACTAGCTCAAAAACTATAAACCGTGGGAACCTGAAATTGGGTATTTGGTGTAGGTATATGCCCGCGATGTGACAGCAAAAATTTCATCAAAATTGCTCAAAGGGAGGGGATACTTTATTTAATAACTTTTTACGTTTTTTTCGATTTTCTCAAAAACAGCTCTAACGATTTTGATTAAACTGAGTATTTGATCTATTTATATGCCCGAAATATGACTGTAAAAATTTCATCAAAATTGATTAACCGGAAGGGGGACTTTACTTAATAAATTTTGTATCATTTTCACGTGTTTTTTTTATTTACTCAAAAAAGGTTTTAACGATTTTGATCAAACTTGGTATTTGATGTATTTATATGCCCGAGATATGACTGTAAAAATTTCATCAAAATTGATTAACCGGAGGGGGGACTTTACTTAATAAATTTTGTATCATTTTCACGTGTTTTTTTTATTTACTCAAAAACGGTTTTAACGATTTTGATCAATCTTGGTATTTGATGTATTTATATGCCCGAGATATGACTGTAAAAATTTCATCAAAATTGATCTACGGGAGGGGGGACTTTACTTAATAAATTTTGTATCATTTTCACGGTTTTTTTTTATTTACTCAAAAACGGCTTTAACGATTAACAAAAATAAGATATGAATGTAGAAAAATGTGTGACTTTAGGAAATGATAATTAGCAAAACACGTCAATTTGTAATCTAAGTAAGTTGGTAAGTGAAAGTTGTGTGTTGCGCGCACGCACCAGATTTTTTTAATACGTAGCCTATTGATGGTTTATAAAAATTCTAGATATTGTAATTGATTTCCTTGGATTTTTTATCTATGTGTTTTCACCATCAAGGCTATTTGGTGGATATCCCTCTCTAGGGGGTAGGGCGGGAATAAATTTCGAGTTGTCAAAAAACTTAATCGGGTCCAACGCGTAGGCCGATCGGCCACCCTTGATATTTTGTAACTATAGTAAAGAAGATAGACTCAAAAGATTTAACATGCACAGGAATATATATTGGAATCATGTACATGATTGTGTATTCTGCTTGGTTAATTGTCTATTCCACCATCTTTCAAGAGGAAGTATTTGACATTTTAACATCAGCCTATGGTGGCTGTGATAGAGCTTATATTACTTACCACCTTTTCTAATAAGCATCAGCTATCCAAGCACTAGAAAGATTCCAAGAAATCCTTCTATTCCTTCCACGTGGTTGCCAGGCATAAACAGAAAACAAATCGGTTTCTTCATTAGAGTTCTACATGGCCACTGCTAATTGATACTTGATACTTTAAATATATAACAGATGTTGAACGTTTTGCATAGAAAAAAAAAGTCGAGATGAAAAAACGTTAGATACAGCCCCACTTTGTTTTTTTAAACGTCACCCTTAGAAGTGTATGATGAAATAACTACAAATTTGCTACTCGAAGATTTATTCAACAAAAGAAATAAATTGCAACTTTTCCACCTCGGTTTTATAGAAAATGTTTACAGTCACATAAATGAGTTCAAATTTAAGGAATAGGTATATTTTCTTTCACAGAAAACAAATATTTTAAAAAAACCAATGTTTCAAAATTGTGGGTTACCTCTATTTTCCTTTTTATTAACGATTCTTTCTATACCGGTAATTTAAGATAAAGAAAGGCATTGAACATAACATGAGATAAATTTATGAAGACTGGAATGGAGTTAGCTGGTTCGGGTTCCTATTCTTCGGTATGGGGTACGCCGCCTCGGGGGGTTCACGTTCATAAGGAATGCGTGGGAATGATGGAAATTGCTGAATCCAATATCATCTCGGTATGTTCTAGTCTTCCACTATGATCCCTTCACGATTTTCCAATATGGATACTTTATTCGACAGCTTACATAAAAAATAACATTTGTTAAGATATTTAAATGCGCAGTTGGGCTTAACAATGTGTCAGCTGTTCCAAGAAAGCATTGTTAGTGGATCCGATGACTAAACATTCCTTTGGAACTCGGATGATGAATACGACCTTGCATTTGACGAACTACCTTGATGTGAAAGTTGATGGATACGTACTAATATCCGCTGCTTTGCTCAGTGTTTGTGAATGCATCTAATTTCTCCGGCTTCCGTTACTTCTTGAAACCTTCTTGGTCTGTACAAAACCTTAGTGAACTAAGCGCCAAACCAATTTAATATATTTTTGTTTTTAAATTACCTATTTTCCTTTTTTTAATCATGCTTCTTTATATTTGAATTACATTAGAGGTAAAACAATGTATGTCGTACTTCAAAAGCGGTAGATGTAAACTCCTCAAAAAATTGAACTTCAGTTGGGTTCTTTCTCAAAAATGGAGTTTAGTCAACTTTGGCTTTACACCAATCAATTATAGTTATTAATTTGTTTATTTCAGAAGTAATTAAATTTTGGTATTATAGAGAAATTATAGTATTTAACTGTGTAAAATTTTACGACTCTATTTAATTAAGAGTAGGTACAATTTAAAAATATTTAAATTGACTGTGCAATGAGAATAAATAGGTGCTCTGACTTATTTCTCCCTTTTCTCTGATGCGGATACATTAGTAAGGCCTAATCATTAATATATTATCTTAGACGTAATGATAGACGTAACGTTAGACGTTATACGATTCGTTAAACCGGAATAATTTTTATTCCGAACTGATTGCGATATTGGAAAATGCAGAATTCAAAAAATTCTAGAAATCAAAAACAAGTTACGTGTGTTGGGTGAACATCAACGAACTTGGTAATAGGACAGGTGTAAACCTTCCAGTGTTAAAGAGAAGTTTTTTGGTGCTGTATTCGTTGTTTTATAAATACTTTTGTTTTTAAATAGAAAAAATATGCGAAAATCGTTCATAAATATAAATACAATTCTAGAAAGAGATTAGAAAGGCATCCAACTGTTTAAATATGGATGAAATATACACATACTAGCTGACTCGTGCCAAGCATTCGCACTCTTAACTACTTAAATCCCACTGAATTAAAGTAAACACCGTATATTACCGTATATATATATCCAAGTACGCACAGTAGTAGTGCGTTATTGGCATAGTTTAGGGTTGAAGTAAATAATAGATGTGTTTAAATTGTAGATTATTTATTTTTTGAAACATAAGTTTAAGGTATTTACATACTTACATAGTATTAGGTGTCAACACTATGTTTGAAGTTACGATTTGGTCATCTGTGATTGTTTGTTGGTGGGTTTGTTTTACACAGACATAGAGGTCACTGAAAGAGTGCACTCTGGAAAACGCCACATATTTAAATTCAAGTATCAATTTCGCGGAAAGCGCATTAACTGAAATCAGACCTGGGCATTATTTTAAATAAAAGTATTTTAAATACAAATGAAAATACTTTTTTTTTTATTTTAGTATTTTAGAATTAAAATAAAATAAATCACATGTTTATTTTCATTTTAATTCTAAAATACTCAAATAAAAAAAAGTATTTTCATTTTAATTCAAAAATACTAATATAAAAAAAAAGTATTTTCATTTGTATTTTAAATAATAAAATAAAATAAATTTTAAGTAGGTTGTTTGAAGTTAAATAGTCCTAGTATAATCCTTTGCACTAGAGCTCTCACTCCTAAATTTTGAGCTGCTTAAGTACGTTTATTTCAGTTTGATGTTGCTGTTTTTTTTGTTTTTTTTATGGGGGGGAGGCGCAATCATGAACTTAGTACCGCTTCATAAGATTTAAGAATGTTGTCACATTGGTGGTTTTTGATAATCTAAATAGACGTCTAATGAATTCATTTCACATAAATGGTTTTATGCATAGGTTTTGGGGTGGAGGGTTAAATATTAACTTTTTACCGCCATATCCGATTGTCACGAAATATGAAACAAAGATTGTTCATAAGTCAAATAACAAGGCCAAACCCTCATATTTTTTATAATAAATAGGTTTTTTAAGGGGGGGGGGATTTATTATTGACTTTTTACAAGTTTATTCGAAAATGAAAAAATCGAAATTAAGTTGGAGCCATACTGAAGGCTTAAACAGGAACTCAATTTGGATACAATACCAAAAGAGTTAGTAAACTTAGGTTAAAATGGGTATGACTGATACATTCAATAAAGTTAGAATCGGTCTTTATTTTTCCGAGAGATTGACGGTCGTTTGAAATTGGAGAGAAAATTAATGCAAGATTAGAGATAAGAAATGCTAGCCATTAATGAAATTACTTAGCTCATGCCTTCTTCCTTAAAACTTAAAAATTCAAGTTTACAAAAATATTATTCCTCCAGCGCCTCTTTAAGAATGCAAAACGTGAACGATAACATTGATAACAGGTGATAGCAGACAGATGAATAAAATTGAAGTGTGAAATTTCAAAACAGCGGTTAACTAATTCCATAGAAATTAATAAGCGCGGTGACGAATGGAAAACGTCTGAGGGAAGTAAGGGCTGAGAAGTAGGTGGGAGGATTGCGTTAGGGCAGATTTGCTGAAATTCCTATTGAGCGGAGGTCGTTGGATGGTGTATGGGTAGCGAATAGTCTAATGGGTAGCCCAATTAGTTTAAATAGGTTCCGAATCAGATTGGATCTGTAGAAAAAGAAATTTAATTTAATAATTTCAACAAAATGAAAACGAGGATGATCTGAGAATCAAATACATTAAACTAATCAGAGCCTATTATTAAAAAAAAATATTTATTAATCAATTGGAATGCACTAGCTAATAGGTTTTAAAAGTATTTTATATTTTCATTTTCATTTTTCTCATTTAAAATACAAAATAATTTTTTTTTTTTTGCATTTAAAATAATTTTATCGAAAAGTATTTTAAATGATTTGAGGTTAAAATGCATTTTCTTCAAATTTATTTTAAATACTTGCTATTTAAAATAAAGTATTTTAAAATAAAAATTAAAATACTTTTTGCCCAGGTGTGACTGAAATCGCATGTTTTTGCTTGTAACTCGCAAACGACGGTGACAATAGGAAAAGAGTATATAACCAAAAATGTTCGTCTCGACATACTGAAAAAAATGACACCTTCGTAAAAGCCCTGCAACCATTTTAAAATTTTCGCTGAGAATTGTAGTTTTTCGCTTACAAATCGCAATCGATGGTGTTTATCGAAAAAATTTATGTTTCCAAAATGTTCTCCTTAAAAACCTGAAAAGATTGACACCATTTAGAAACCTCTAAGACCAATTTCTCGAGAAAACCGCGGTTTTGCGCTTATAACTCGCAATCGAAGGTTAAATGATTGATATGTATATTTTTTTCGGTGTAGCGGAAAATTTAAGGAAAGCTCTAGAATGATACCTCATTCATGAAATTTGATGAAGTATTAAGGAAGTTATGGCGTGCCGACAAAAAAAAGACTTTTAGAAATATTATATATGAAATTTCTAAAACAGTAGGACACAAATTTCATGAAGGGCGATGTGTTCCAGGCGATGTGTTCGCCAGGACCTGGCAGAGTGAACATGCGGCTTTGCGATTTAAGCATCTAGCAATTTGCGAAAAATGGATCTGACAAGGGAGTATTTGATTGTTATCTTTGAACTTTCACACTCAGTAATGAATGGTAACATATCCTTATTATTTCCAGAATTCTAATAGGGATGTTTTAATATCTGAATATACAATTATAACACTACTTATGTGGTTATCATTGATCAACAATCTCGAAATTGAAATACTAAAAGTTCTTAGTCAGATTACAATGTAGATTTATGTGAATTCAGCTGATATATGGGATACAGTTCTGTTTTTGAAATCCAGATGAGAATAGGTGGAGAGATCTCCTAGAAAAAGTAAATTGTGGTCTCCAACAGACTGGTTATACAGCTAGCCGATTATATTATCCGTGTAACGTGCGCTATGACAGCACAATTTCCTCCATTATCTAAATTGAGCCATTACTTCCAGAGATTCGCTCCAGACGACGACGTAGTTCACGGTCCTAAGATATTCGGCCCCTTTATACGGCGGCTCCGGTAAGATAAAGAAGGAGCGGCAGAGCGTAGAGGATAGAGGATATACTCTGGAAGCCGCTGAGGAAGGCCTCTTTGGACACGCTCCTTCTTCACTTCACAGGATGAAGGATTACCGGGATAGGCTTTTCTCACACCGGCGGAACAAAACTCTTACAAAAACAATAACTTCATTATTCACACCCCCAAGGCTATTTTAAACATCTTCATGTTTGATTACAAAGCTAAACTGGTTCATGACCTTTCACAGGGTTGAAAGCATTGCTTCCAATCGGAACCATTCAACCAGGAATGAGTCAGGACATTAGTCAGCTGACGCAGGAATTTCCTTAAGGGTTGGAGGGAGGAGCACATCACAATTTCCGCCCCTAATGTTATTGATAACATAGAAAAATCTTTTTAGCCTACAAGATATGATTATAAATGATTGTTGTATAACTAAAAATAATTTTACCGGGATACGCTAAACGTTGTGTAATACAGATATTTTCCTAGCGTACTGGTACATCTAATCGCTACGTTGTTGGAAGATTGGAGCCCCTTTCAAAAGATTACACAGGATAACTGAGGATTTTGTGGAACTTTGTATTTATGGGATATATGGGTGATTCTCAAACTACGGGCACTTTTTACATTTTATTTTCGAACTTTTTTAGTGTGGTTAAAAAAAAATGTACATGTATTTGGACCCATCCATTGTAAATCTAGCATAATAGCAGTTCATGATCATTGCTTGAAATTAAGATAATTCAATCTATAATTTTATTGCCTCGGCAATGATTTCAGTTACGTACGTCAATGACTAACTAATTGTAAAACTGCCTTAATCGCATATATTGTTTAGGTTATTTCACATTCGGATGATAACATAAGAATTGCCATCATAATTTTTCATTACGGAAAAAAAATTCTGAAACATAAAATCATATTTATATATTTTAAAAGGCATCGAAAAGTAATTTAAGCAAAAATGTGCCCCGATTTACCTAATTAATATATGGGTGATTCTCAGATTATGGGCAATTTTCATAAAAACATTTAAGGTACAATTTATGTCATTGCCGATAGGTGATAACTATACTCAAAAGAAATTTCCCCACTGTTCCCCCTTTTTCAAGGCTTTATCCCCGCCGTTTTGTTTTGTGAGTGGTAATGACGTCAAAGTGAATGGACAAGTTTCGAAACTACTTAAACATACTTACAGTTAACTAAAATTAACAAAAATATAATTCAGAATGCTCCAGTTATTCTTTATGAGTGGAAATCAATTTCACTATCATTAATCGTAGGTTTCAAAAGAAAAAAAATACATTTTTACTACAAAATCGAGAGTGGGACAGTGCGTGGTAATGTCATTTTAGTAGCTTAAGTAATTATAAAATCATATTACTCATTAATATTTTCATTTTTAATATTTTATTATGAAGAAATATACCTTCACCGTACAGCAATCGAAAAAAAATCAGGATAGGCTTAAACATTTAAGTAAAAGTTGTAATGGACTAAAACTTGCCCCTAAAATGAGAATCACCCATATAATTCATGAGCGTCACTAGCACAAAATTATTGGGGCCGAAATTTCTTGATTGAATTTTATCCAAGTTCTACTAATCGTACTAATTCCATTGCTTTCCACCAACTTCATTAAGCTTCTTCGAGTTGATGGAAAGGAGTATCAACCTGGTTTAAAAAACATATGGAAAACTATTCGGAACATTCAAATTTTTAAGCTGAAATAAAAATTATGTAATCCATCGATATACAATACGACCTGACAATGCTTTAAAAAAAGGGACACGGAGCCAATTTGTAAAAGTCAAATTAAAAAAACAAGTGACCAAATTTGCTTGATGCGCCACAGCGCAGGTGCAAATTTACAAGCGGGATAATAAATAAATAAACAAGTATCATGTTTATTATACTTTTAGAACGAACGCACTTATATTAAATTATATTTTTTCTTATCATTTAATATCATTAAAATATATCAATTTAGGCTTTTGACAGTATAATCTAGAAACTTTTTTTTTTTTTTTTGCTTATACTCATAAAGCCTAACCTGTTAGTTATGCAATCCTATGACTGACAATTCCTAATTTTATTTAATTTTTAAAAGGAAAAATAGAGAACGAGAAAGATGACAAAAAAATTGTGATGAAAGTTGGTTTTTTAAAGGTTTAAACAAAAATTAATTTCGTCCTTAAAGGTTTTAAATGTCTGACATTATTGTGATTTCATGATTATTCTCCCATTTATTCATCCAAAGAGACCAAAACAAACATGCTCTGTCAATCATTAGAAGACCCTATTTGAAAATGTTTAAATTAAAAATGTTGTCCAAGATAAATGGTTTGTGTTGGGAGATTTGTTTATAACTAGTAGATGATATAATAATGGTCTTATAATGCCCAAGCCACCGATAAATTATGTTTAATGATGCTAACTACCCTGCTCCGGACAGCATAATTATACCGATTTATTTCGCAATAATTTATGTAGCAATAATTAATTATTACTCATATTTAATAATGTGGAGTAACTCGGCATTTTAATGCAACGTCCCGTGCTCTCTGGCAATTATTTTTTAAAGGCTTTTAATAAGACGTTCATTGGATGATGTAAAATAAAAATCTGAATAAAAAGTTCCCTAATGACTCTCTCTCTATCTCTCGTTATTATCTTTCTCATTGTTTTTATATATCCTTCATAATGAAACATAAAACAGAATCCTCCATATAAACTGTAATAAAAAGTAAAATATTATCGTGCAAGCCAATGGCTTGAAGACGTTTTTTCAGTTCGTATATTTTTTGAAAAACTTTATCGGTATTAATCGAAATTTATTATTTATTTATTGGTATCATTATATGTAAATATTTTATATATAAAAAGATTAAAAAAAAAACAAATTTCTTTAATTTCATGTTTAATATTCTAGACTTAACCAATTGATAATTATAAAATATTAATACATTACAATTTTTAGCTTATTTATTGAAATTGTTTTAATTGAAAGAGTTAAAGGAAATTTTGAACAGGACATTGACGTGAAACTTTGAGTTCGGTTAATCCTTCCCTGATTGAAAAAAATAAAACTGTTTTCTTAAGGAAGAAGATAAAAAAACAATAGATCACTTGTGGTTTAGTGGTTAGCACAACCACCTTTTATGCCCTAGGTTGCCGATTCGCAGCCCGATAGGCAGCCCTTGGAGTTTTTAAGGGAATAAAAAATCCCTGGTTATGCTCACTTCCAGAGAGAAATTATTTGGCGGTCGTGAGCCTGTGCAATGTCAGGTACTCGTCAAAACCCTACCTTCACTATAGGCAAAATTTATACTCCTGCTGTAGCGTCGTCAGATTATCTATATTAGCATAAAGTAAAGTTTTATAAATAGACAAACGAAAAAATAAATTATTTTCCATATAAATTATATTTATAAATAAATTATATTCCATTAATAGAAAATAAATGTTCAGGTGCATTGATGAATAATTGTTTTAAAATGTTGGTGATTCGTGTATTTTATTATGTTATCTAATTGGTCATCTGATCAATAGAATTCAAAACCACCATGGATAGAAATGGAAAAACATTACAGTTGTAATTTCATATATATAGTTTTTGATGGGGGTAGGGGGGGGGGTGAGTTTTCTAAAAAAAATTGAAGGTTTACTGCATCGTTCTGAAGGTACTCATTGTGGCATAGTAAACGTTCACACACGCGGATGCGGATGCGGTGCGGACACGTGTGGCCTGACCTTTAGGCATAACTAAAGGTAATATGTAAGTTAAATTAAAAATATTCTGAACATAACCTATAAAAACGATTAAAATTACATATTACTCAGACTTTTCGAACACTTTCTGCACTGACTGTATCTTTATTAACTGTGTATAGGTCAGGTCACACATGTCCGCACCGCATCCGCATCCGCGTGTGTGAACGGTTACTATCTATCCTTCGTAAATGAATCAGATCCGTGCTGCGGTGCGGATGCGATGCGGACCTTTAACCGGTTAATAAACAGCCCAAGATTGATAAAAAATCCTAATCATATAACCAGGTCCATATGATCCACTTTAATCACCCTGGCGATCAAAATGTGAAGCAATATGAACTTCTAAACTTCTTTCCAAACATTGAACCGTGTAAACATGCCTAAGCCTACACTTCTCGCATCCAGTTCGTTAATTTTTGCACATAAGGTGTTTGTTTCTTTTTCTGGTGTTTCGCAGAATGTGTAAATCTGGCTTCAGGTTTCCATCAACTGAAGACGTCAGTGTTAAATTGATTTCCATCTATCAATCGATCGGGTGCTATGTGATCAGATAATACTCATCCCTCCGAAGCCTTGTGTTTACCTTACCGACCCTATCAGCGAAAACACAGGCTGTAAATTATCCCGAGAACGGAGGATAGAGACGAGAGGGAATCAATAAGGGACCTGATAGAGGGATCATGTGTGCTGCTAGGATCACGAGGCCGGCTCATTACTGCGTCGAGAGTAAATAACCCCCAGGAGGTTGTGATAAATGATTGCTCTCTCCGGCTTCGTGAGGGCTCTCTCGTGAGCCTTCCTCTCGGCTCTCGGGATTTATACCTGTCAAAATAGCGCCCGCTTCGGGACATCATAATGAAAACAATAAAAAGTATATTACATCAACGCTTATGTTTCTTTCTGCCATTTGGCTATGATCATCGCTAATCGTGCTCACTAGTAATTTTCCTCAAGCAAATCAAATTCTATAAAGGAAAATTTCAAGCCTTGGAGTCCCTCTAGTCGCAGAGCTTGCCGAGGAGGAACTCACGCAATAACCACCTATCTACGACCTCCAGCAAATGAAAATTATTATGAATTCTGTATCTAACTACTCGGCTACGGGGGAGGGAGGGCAAATTTTCACACGAAATAACAAACTATCTCACTAACTGTTTATTCGTTGTTAAAATTTTTCAGCCATCGTTATCTTACAGCAAGAGTAGGAAATGTGGAATCCTAGCTCTGTTGGTCTCACTATATTATTGAATTGTTTTTACACTTGCTCTGCATTCAGGAGGGGGATTCCTGAAGAAAGGTCTTTGGCATTGTTTAATTACAGCCTTGATGGGGGACACTTTCCTTAAATACGGAAAATTTCTGGCGTTAGTCTTCTCAATAACGGATGTGACCTAGGCCAGCAATTAACCGACATCTAGGCCCAACTGTTTCCTCCGAACGTTAAGCAAAGTATTGCAGAACCTGCTGAAGACGATCTTGCCACCTCAAGATGAGCCGACGCACAGTGGTCCAATCTGGGAAAAAAACTCATAAATGAAAGTAGCCCAAACCTAATTTTTTCTTTGTTTTCGAATACTTAGATACTTGTAGAACAATGGAAAGAATATATTTTTTTAACTAGTTCAAAATTAAAATGTGTGTGTACTAGTAAAAGGGGACTTATTAATGATTGAAAAAATCGTTCTTTTCTACCAACATAAAAAAAAAGTCTACTCTGTGTAAGATTAACAATAAAATATTCTCCAATACATCAGGAGTGAGTCATCTATATGTGCACTGTTATGTACTAAACATGTTTAAATAATAGCAATAGTTAGAGAAGAAATTATTTTTCAAAATCGTTGCTGAATAAGTATGATTTTTTGACTTTGTTGGTTTATAAAAAGTTTGCGTTTCGGTCGCAATGGTTTAATATGTAACTGAAGGTAGTAGAGGAACTGTGGTAAAATTTTCAGCGCCAACTTCGGCCAACTTTAGGATTTATAAGGATTTAAACATTTCGCTAAGGTGCGAGTGGCGAGGAACTATGACTTTGGGGAGGACCTAATGGTTAAGAAAAATCCTCCTATCGGTCTCTTAGGTTGGAGGACTGGCTTAGAATGAACATAAAATAAATCACACGTTATTTTCATTTTAATCCTAAAATACTAAAATAAAATATAATTATTTTAATTTTAATTCTAAAATACTAAAAAAAAAATTGTTTTATTTTGTATTTTAAATAATCAAATAAACTACAACTACAAGTAGGTTGTTTGAAGTTGCTGTTTGCTTATAGTGTGTATGGTGATCCTTTGCACTAGAGCTCTCACCCCTGAAAATTGGGGCGGTACATTTATTTCAGTTTGATGCTGTTATTGTTGCAAGTTTTTTGAAAATCCTTCATTTCAAAAGCGCAAATTACAGGGATAAATGAAGAATTAATTATGAGATTAAAACTAGTACTAGATGTTATTTGCTCTCTGTACCCAATTGATACTGCAGCATTTCGCAAGTATACAGCGGAAACGGCTGAGATGGCAGTGACTCGTTACCCATGGTACTATCTCTCATCGACCGTCCACAAAATTCTTTTCCATGTAGCAGACATGATTGAGCACGCAACTCTTTTTATCGGTTCCCTCTCAGAAGAGGCTCATGGAGAGTAGGGACAAAAATTATAAGTAGTATAGGGTACATCATTCCAGGAAGATATCTCGAGTCGCAACAAATGAAGATGTTTTCCACTAATTAAGATTAAATAATTATATCCTATTTGTATTATTGTACATAAAAATGTTAAATAAAAAAAATCTATTCAAATTTTTATTTTCCACGTCAAATTTTAACTTGATCTGATGCTCTGATATCGTTGATATTGATTTCATTAGATTCGGCTCCTCAAAAAACATATAAGTCTACATCAAACACGAATTTTTGATATTCTTGACTTTTTGTCCTCAAATTTGGACTTGATCTGGTGGTCCCATTGCACTGATTTTGATTTCATTAGATTCGGCACCTCAAAAAATCAATACACGTGTGGTTCCAAGCCGCTAGCAAAGTAATTATAATAGATATTAGGTTTTTTCCCATTTTCAGCTTTTTTGGACCACTGTGCGACGCCCTGCTCAGAGTGGGTTGTGATCTTAAAGGGAAGAGAGATAAATTTCATGCTTTTCCTGTTCGAAAATCCTTCTGCCTTCGATAGTGTTTGGGGGCCGAGAGTACCCCGGAAGTCGCCATAAAATGAGCCTCCCAGCAACTTTGATGATCTCTAGAGGAGCTACCTCCATGACCTCAGACTGAAGATAAAAGATAGCTTCTTTGAAATAGAAGAGGATGTAGTAATAGGTTGTCCACGGAGGTTCTTCTTTGGCTTTGACCGTGTTTGACGGGTTGCTGGGCGTTCTAAAAGGGGAGGAACTCGGCTGAGGATTGGAAATACATGATTGACTCCTCTATACATCTTAACTGAATACCCTTGAAATATTTAAAGTATGAAGATTCTATACTTAAAAATGAAATATTATAGTCATCTCCCGAAATATTTTAATATCCATATGAGCTTAATAACAATAGTGATGCCGACGAGTTATGTCTTTTGTTGCAGCGTAAATTTAATTAAAAAAAAATATCTGTTTATTAAAAATTATTAATGCTAAAAAGTCTAGAAATTATATATATCACCTACTCCTTTCAACTTCCTGTCTCGGAAATCGGCTATTTCTAACTGTTTTCTGAATGTGCTGAAAGAGCACAAGAAGTAGATCGTTGGATAATCGTCAAATTTAACTCAATCTAAGTATAGTTTGTAAAAAAAAGAACATCATAGCTGAAATGGTATTGTTTAGAAAATAAAAAAATTATATATTTTTTTCTTCATACAGTAAAAAAGAAAATTCAGTTATTATCTGAAACGATCTGTTGCACAATAAAGACTTCAATCATAAGTTCTATTTCTATTCTGAATTCACTCTCCTAAAACATCATATTTAGATAGATACGGCGTTGCTGCGAGCGATATAGGAGCGAACGATATAGATGAGACTTCAATTCTATATTCAACTAATTTAATTAACCTGTCATCAAAGGAGACAAAAAATAAAAGCAGACGATGTAGCCGAGCCTTGTTAGCATGATTGGTGGTGTAATCTTCCAGTTTAACATGTCCTTCCTAAACTAAGAGATGGTATCCGCAGTCCAAGATACAATGAGGCCCTTGTTTATGCAGATGATTGCAGCAGCTGCAGCCGGAGTAAAACGTAGCAATTGAGTCCTATTCACCTGCTACTTGGGGCCGAGGTACCACCCTGCGCTGGAGTACCTGTAATCCTGCTCAAGATAATGTATTTATTGAAGGGGTGCTTTGCCTGTCTTTCCGCATAATATCTAATCAAGATCCATGGGGACAATGCTCTGAATTTAAAATGTTTTGTTCAGATTAATTGCAGAAGAGGATAAATGCTGAGTTGCGTGAACTTGGTCTTCTAAAACTAAATAGGAAGTTATTATATTTACTTCCAATCCAGTATTATAATTGACTATCATAAGTACTTTTAAGTCTTCTATAACTAAATATGAAACTCTTAGATTTAATTCCAATTCAGTATTTAATTGACTAGGTCTTCTAAAACTAAATAGAAAGCTACTAGATTGAATTAATACATTAAATCCGTAGTAAAAGACAATATCGAACTGAACAGCAGCGCTGTAAAGATTGTTTTATATTCCTTACTGCTATATATTTTTTTTTTTAATAGACATAATATCATATGTTTAATACTGTGTAAGAAGAGAGAAAACTCTTCAAATTGTTTAAAAATAATTCCATGGTGATCTGCCTGTCTTTTTATGTTTGTTGGAATATTTCCAACTGAGTTCCGCAAGTTTAGCGGAGGACACGATTTAATAAGCAACCTTCATGCCTTGAATACAAAAGTAACGTCTTTTTGAAAAAAGTGTTATATAAGGAATATCTGACTACTCCAGGACGAAAATATCCATGAACACAGCATGACATCTCTACTATTATTAGATATATACAATGATAGAAATATTTGTTTGTAATTTTATCTTATAAAGAATTTATTAACATCTTAATTTATTTTATTTTTTTTGTATCTATTATCTTATCTTTTTAGGCAGTGTCGAGTAGTGAATTTCTGTATATGAGTACTGATTATTTGTGATCGTGTTTTTATAGTATAGTAAGTTTATACCCATAGCGTGGGGGACGGTTGTGGATTATGGCACGATGTTCGTGCGATTGAATTCGACTGGGTTGGTGATGCTTATTCAAATAGTTGGATTTAAATTTTTTTTAAATGTATTACATCAATAAATTTAGTATGTGTTCAACTGTCTGCGGCATGTTGAAAAATGAAGAAGTTGATCAAGCTCTTGTCTAGAATGGGTAAAATAACGGGTTTTATGAAAACGAAAACTGTTATCTTACAAGAAAGAATAGGTGCACAAAATTTCCTTTGAAAAGGAAAATTGTATTGTACTTCGATAAGATTATTAAGTAGTATGAGTAAATGGTAGCAGTTTTAAACGGAAACACAGAACTTCGTGTAAGGAAGAACACCAACTTCGAATTAGACCCTGTCATTACACAGAGGTCATAATAATCCACAACAATTTAAAAACATTCATTAAGAAAAATTTTTAATGACAATGAAGAATAATTACCTATTTTCCGCTTTGTTCATGGAAAAGATGGGGTATTTTTTACAGAATAAAATTTACTGACAGACATAAATTTACCAGTGGCATGGATAAAAGTGTAGGCTATAGGGAACGAAGTCAAGACATAGAAGTATTTTGAAAGTCTCATATTATTGTAAACAAAACAAAATCAATTTTTAGTATCGTTACGAATAATATAAAATAAAATCATTCCATAGTCTTCAATCAATTCCGTAGACTTTCCTTCTAAATCTCTAAGTCTTTGCCGTCTTAATATTTTACAAATTACTTTTTTTTGGATAGTAGAAGTAGGACTTTATTTAATGATTACAGAAAAAAGCCTAAATCCATTTTTTTAGAATCTCAGTTGAATATTAATCAAGCAAGCTAGTACTCTAAGTAGGCTATCTCCCAAGGAAAGTTAACAGTTGCAAGCCAGATAGAGATCTGTCATTGTTGCTAAAGATATGTTTATCCTCTCAACGTGAAGAGACGTTCACCCCTGACAGGTGTTGGGCTTCAATCAGTTGCCGCGCCACAGCTGATAGTCTGTGATTATAACTGTCGCAATTAACTCTGGGGGAACTGCTACGTTTCTCCTCAGGCAGATCGACCGATTGCTGAAAGATTTATTATCGAGTCAGCGTTCAAGTCGATAGTACCCACAGAACCTATTCTTAACATTTTCTCTCAATATCAAGCGACTTGGACGTTTATTTTTAAGTGGCTCCTCCAAAATGTTTCTAGAGTATATAAATATATATATATTTTTGAAATCCTTAAAAAAAGGAGATTAATCTTTCTAAAAATAAAAAATTTAGGAACCCATATACAGCGAATAGATTCAATCTGCTCATATTATTGTACTTCTCTAACATTTTATATTTCCGAACATGCTTCTTTCTTTGTCATTTATCATGATTTGTTTTTTCCAACAAATCCATACAATAGTCCACCACTACACGCGTTTTGAATCTTTCAGTGCCCTCTGCTGATCATTTACTACCTCTGAATTATTTTTAAAAAATGGCCAACAATTAAATTCGTTTGTAGAAGGGAAGTGTACTCTTGGAAAGGGAAAGATTCATAGCAGAAATTAAGAATTTGGCCGTTAGATATGACAAGAGAGGAGGATAGCCCAATCAACTGGTTCTTGTATTTTACGTGGAGGGGATTATAATTATATTATACGTGGTATATAAATTAAAACATCATCATCTCTTAACTTTGACAACTCATTACATTGGCAGAAGTTATGTTATAACAACGAAAAGGCAGACATTTAAAAATGTTGTTTACTTAACTTGAATTCCTCAAAATCCTACCTAGTTCCATCCCTGGGACATCATTTGTTTCCCTGAAAAATCGAAGGTTTGGGTATCCATTTTATTAAGCGTGGTGGGTCACTGACCAGAAGGCTTTGATATTGATGTATTGTAAATTGCTATCATACCGAATGCTATCCCCATCCATTGAGTCATTACGATTCAATGTCCAACTATCGATCTATTCCGATTTTTTTTTTTGTTTTAATGAACGATGCTAAATAAACGAGTCGACGACCTATAAAACGCGACTTAATTAAACTCGATATAAGAGCTGATTAATATACAGGCCGACAAAGGGCTAAAACAATTACAATCTCCAAAGGCATCGGGAATTGTTTTGACTGCCATCTTGAAATGATATGTGAGCGGCGTTGTCATTGGTGAAGGAGTCCCTCAGACCTTTGTGAAGAGAGATATTTGAATGCGGAGAGGGGTCAATTGGTGAGCCTGGAGCAAACAAAAGTCCACTAATAGACAAGATGGTGGCCTTTGTCTTCTTCAGGGACCACCTTAATTGAGGCGTTGTGACCCCACGTCTGTGTCTTCGACCATTCCTTCGCCCTTCCTATCTTTCCAGGCCTGGCCCTGCGGTACTTTCATTTTATTATTTTTTTAGTTGTAATATCTTCAGGAGGTTGAGTGCACCCTTTTCAAGATTAACTAATGGCGTATCATTGTAGCAATGTAATCGTTTTTGTTCTTTATACAGCTAAATGATGAGCTTGACCCTTACTAAAAATTATGTCTTATTAAATATGCTAATTGTAATACCATAGGACATAATGATCTGAAAGTCTACCTGAAACATACCAGCCTTAAGAGGACATGTAGCGTTTTGGCAAATGGACCTTCCTCACATATCTTACATCGCTTACTTAAATTTTAACTTTAAGTAAATCCAGCACAGAAAAAAAATCTAAATCAGTGGTGCAATAAAAAAAAAAAAAATGTAATAAAAAATTCATATGACATTCATATAAACTGATCTGATTTTTACCAAATTTATTATTAGTGTCTATTCTGTCCCCTGTCATGCGTTTAAATGCCTTGTTTATGTTACAAAGAAGGCAGAACGTGAGTATATTTCATCTTTATTTTATACATTATAGAAGGAAAGTTTTATTATAAAATATTCATTTGTATGTTATATAGAGGTATATGACCATACTTAAAGTCAAACACCTTTTCATAGTCTTGCTCATGTCGTAAAAAGATTGAAGATGAAAAGTTGAATGTATATTAATTGATATATGATAGTAGTGTGAGTAAAGTAGAAGTGAGAAAAAAAAATAAGGTAAATTTGAATTATTTACATTTATGTTATAATGAAGCAGACTATTTGTTTGGAGCCTTTCACCGAAAACAAATAATTAATAATGAAGATTGCAAATAAGGTTCGTTAAATTTGGATGAATGCTGGAAGGAAGGTGGGGATTTCGGTAAAAAATGACAAATTTCATTTTGTACTTTTATAATTGAAAATTTAAAAACGTATCATCGTTGTATGCAGTCGTTTCCTCAGAATCAGGCCGTCCTAGGTCCGATTTATCAGTATCATAAATTAAAAAACAGATGAATAAAATACATTTATTCGACCCGACTCAGAACAGTCTGGCTCTCAGGTACACGGAGATACCGCAAACACCAAGAAAATACCAGGACTAAGGTATTTCCAAATCTCTTGAACCTGTAATAAATCGATTTTTTAACATTGTCTATGGATTCAGCCCTTTCGATGTATGTAAGGGCCGAGCAAAATAGATAAAATGTACTTAGGATGGTCTTGTATAGGATAGTATGGACTTTGTAATACATATTCATATTTAGCAGAAAAATACGTTCATTTATATATGCTGTTTTGTGCTAGAAAATAACTTTGTTATTCTGCAGTTATCTGATTCTATGATAGCTCTTTGAATGTAGGTAATAGCTGGTACCATCCACTCCTACTCCCACAGCTTCCTGGATTGAACTACGTCCAGGTCGTCACCCCAGACGAGGATGCCGAACGCGGCTAAGCTCTCCTCCTCTCCTATTCCGCGGCACGATGAGAACCGTAGAGACAGCGCCATTGTGTGCGGCCGGGACATTACCAATTGTAATGCTGGCCTTATTAGAGCGAAGCCGGGGGTGACAGGAGCAAATCGCGGACAGGGCCCGGCTCTTCCCCTCCGGCATTATTCATAGGCCCGGCTCGATAAGGGACTGCCTATGCTAACCCGATGAACACATCAAGGCGGTCCTCTCTTTTATCTACTTCCCTCTTCACCTCTTCATTATTCCTCGTGGGGTTCTCCGGATCGAAAACGGGAAAAAGTCCATAAAAGAAACCTGACGAAATGGGTCGGGTGGATCACTACGTTGCTACGATATCCCGCGAATGATTTAATCCTAAACATGCTAAAGAAAGGACTCAATAGGTTCTTAAACAGCTTATCGTCAATAAGAATGTCATATGTTTCAATTCCGGTCAAGAGTCCGCAGGATGGGGACAGTGGGGGGGAGGGGGGCAGGCTTATAAAAATCTTATGACCAGCGAGATATTCTGCCTATTTAAGGACCAATTAATTTTTTTAAATAAAACTTATTGATATAATAAAATACAAATATTTTCTTATAGTATACTTTAAAATATTGTAAAGGAATACAAATTTATTCAATTTCTAATTCATGTTTCCCATATTTTCTATGGACAATTCCGATACTGACGATCTTTGAAACAATCTTATGACTTAATGATTTTCCTTCCTCAGTGAGAAATACATTTTATTCCCGTGGTAGATTAAAGAAGTTAATGTACCAAGAATTAAAAGTCATTTTTTATCTGTAATCAAATCCATTTGACGTACATATCAACTGATTTGATTTTTATTAAATTTAAATTAGTATCTATTCTGTCCAATGTCTTGCGTATAAATGCCTTGTTTATATTACAAAGAAGGCAGAGTATGAGTATATTTCATCTTTATTTTATATATCATAGAAGGAAAATAAATCATATATCTTTCTTATTATAAAATATTCATTTGTATGTTATGTATATTATTCATTGATATCTCATAGAATAAAAGTAGGGTTGAGAGAAAAAATAAGTTAAATTTGAATTATTTACTTATATATTATACTGAAGCAGACTATTTTTTTGGGACATTTCACCGAAAACAAATAAATAACAACGAAATTTGCCAATAAGGTTCGTTAAATTTGGATCAAAGTTGGAAGATAGGTGGGAATTTGGGTAAAAAATGACAAATTTCATAGAATTCCATCTTTTTTGGTTGCAAATTTATAAACATCTTCATTGCTGCGCCTATAAGTCAAACACAGCTAATTCGATTTGGCTCAAAATTAGATTAAAGTTAGCAATTGGTGCAAAAATTATTAAGTAGGTATTAAATCCATTGAAATTCCTTCTCTAAAATTTACATAAAATTAAAATATATATATATATATATGAATATGGAGTGGGCTATGAAAAAAAATTAGTGAAATTTACATTTCCATAAAATTTGAAGTAGATTATAAAAGTTCCTAACATTTTGGCTTTTCAAATTATTAGAAAATGTTCAACGTTTCGAGAGTGCACCGGAAGCGTCAATTAGGTCACGGACCTTGAAGTTTATATTGTGAAAAATCACAAAAATTGTGGATCTTGTGTTTCAGCACTGAACCCTCAACTCAATTGGTTGCTTAATACCATCATTATCAATGATTATTTAATTTTTAAAAATAAATTAATTACACTTATATAATTATTAACACTAACACAAGAGATATGATAGGGATACAGGGGGTAGGGATAGAGAGGTAGAGGGGGTTGATTAACATAGTGAGGTGAGGGTGATATAGAGCGGCTACGAGACAATGGGCGGGCGGTCCCTACATGTGTACCCGTGTTCCCCGTTTTTGTACCCATTGTCCGCTACAGGTGTCTTCTCTTCTCTCCCTCTTCCAACCGAAATACAATTTGGTATTTTTCCAACAAATATTTGTAAAGTTGCCTTTACACTGTACGAACCTCACCCTCGAACAACCTGTCCGAACACTGTTCGGCAAATCTAAATAAGACACGAACTGGAGCAGGTGCTTTATCGGTTCCCTGTGTATTCAGGGATAGCGCTAGTGTCGCTTTTTGAGTTATTTAAGATAAGCTTTTAGACCTTCTTTTAGCAGTTTTTCGACGTTGCTTTTATCCATACTAAATTAGAGCAAAAGTCAGAACAGCCGCTAGTTCTAAGTCAGCCGTCTTGTTACTGAAAATTATAGCATTAAGGTGCATACGTGCGGTCAGACATCATTGTTCGCTCTACTTTACGTTTAAGTGTAAATAGCAGTTCGTTGTATGCCAGTACGGAAAGGCTAGAGGGTTTACCTGTTCGAGGGTGAGGTTTGCACACTGTAAAGGCATCTATGTATTAAGCACCAGTACAAAGTATCTACTTGGTCTTGATTTTGTGGGAGTCTCCTGATTTTTGAGCTACACCCAAGGCATGTTTATTCGCAATGACCTCGTCGACATCTAATTATTATTAGCATTCGTTTTTTTGCCTAAAATATTTTTATTTCTTCACAATTATTTCTATTTTATAGATACTTTGTCCGGTAAGAGTAAAAATTACAAGTGTTCCAGAGATAGGAAACTGCTGGACATGCATAAAGCCATCTTAAGTCATAGGCAGACAGTAAATCGGGGGGGGGGGGGGGGCTGCAATCCCAAAAGGGGCGTTATGTTCTTTTCCCACAACTAACATTGTAGTCGTTCTGCACATTATTTGTTCTTTATGTTACTTTCCTACTTGAATTTAAGTTTTAATTCTAACTTTAAATGGCAAAATATTTTCATCACTCTATCCGCCAATGGCTTAAGTCGGACCTAAGTAAGTTGGTAGTCATTAGAAACCACAGTTTCATAACACTGCCACTTATTTAGTCAAAGTATCTCGCTTAATCGTTTGCTTTTTTCATATTTATTTTTATGTATAATGGTGAGAGATAGTTGACCATATATGAATGAAAAATAAATAGCGCTGATGAGTAAGAATCACATAATATCAAGGACACCATCAGCCAGAGTCCTGATCAGAACCTGAAATTCGGATCGAAACGTTGGCAAAAATAAAATATTTAATTCTTACACATTAGTGTTATTTATTTATAATGCACCCCCCAACCATTTCCTATATATATTTATACTACATTTTTTTGTCTCGGCTTGAAAAAATATGTTTGCGCCTTCTTTTTTCTCTGACGAGAACCCAAAAAATGGTTAAGTTATCGAAACCGATTAATAAAGTTACACTTAAAAATCTTCTTTCAATCGGTTGAGTTATTAGTAAAGTTATTAAGAATGCACTCGGATAGCTTTTTAATCCTTATAAATCTTTGGACATTGTAAAACCCGTGTCATCGGCTACATTAATATAAATGTTGTTATAAACTAAAAAGAAAATGAACATGCCTTAATACCCGAAAACCCCTGTGTCGAATCCAGTTTGGACGTGAAGATGAGCCAGAATAAATTAAGGGAAGATTAGAATAAGATGGAATTAAGAAGAGCAGAGGGGACGTTCCAATCATCAGGATTTAGTGACAGTATAAAGAATGTAGTTAAGAACAGGACAACTATGTAGTCGTTAACATTAAGTATCCGGATCTGTTCTTGTCAGCAATGCAGTGTTCTAAGTTCGAATGTCAACATGTATATTTTTTTTTAGACTGATCCATCTTCATTTTAGGTGCCGTGTACAACAACAAGGGCTAGAGGTGCCAAATTCTACACAATTTTTAAATAGATGGAGACTTTATTAGATACTGGTGACTTTATAGTACATATATGTAAAAATTAGTTTCTTTCAGAAATTTAAATAAGTTTTTTGAATATTTTGGCCTTTAGCTGCAGCTTCAGCATATCCCTCGAGGTAGTTATGTATTCCTCGCTTCTTCCAGTTCTGGACAATTTTCTAAAATTTCATCAGTATAAAATCCATCTTCTGAAAATATCGAAAGCTCCGTTCTTTTTTCGCTCCTTTCACTACATAAATGCAGTATATGGAGTTTCAAATATTACCCTAATAAAGTTATGAGGACGAGTGAGATGAATACAGTTCTAAGGCATTTACAGGTATGAGGAATGATATTGTCAATATATAGGTTTGTTTTAATAAGGCACCACCACAAATTTTAAAATTCCGCTTTTTGAAAAATTTTCTTTTTTATTTTCGCCTTTATCCAAGAGGGTAATTCCGGTTATCTTTTTTATTTATAAATATTATAAAAGCATATTTCTTTTAGGAATCTGAGTAGGATGGTGGCCGCTGTTTCTTCGTATTTTAATGTTTCGTCTAGTGATCACAGCCATTTTTCACTTAATTCTTAAATAATTGTACTTAAGACAATTATTAACACGTTTGTTTGTTTGTTTGTTTAAGTCCTTTTATGCTACTAAGCTAATCGGACGATGCTACAGTGGGAGTCCTAAATTTTGTCTAACCAGGTATAATTAGGAAAGGTGCCTTTAATGATTACCTGACATCGCACAGCCTCCGGACCTATCCGAGCTTACGTCCTATCCGGGGGACGGCATAGCCACCGCGAGAAGCGAACCTTCGACCTTTAGTGATGTAGGTTGCCATGCTAACCACTACCCCACAGATGACCCCTTTAGTTACACTGTTTGTTGTACGTAGTTGAAATTTTGGCACGGTGCTTCTTGACTTCTACGAAAATTGCCATGAGTGTCCGATCCGTGTGTGACATACTTTTATTTCTTCTCCTCTTAAAATTAACTTATCTTGTGGCCCTTTTGCTGCATTCTGGTTTAATTTCTAACGGCATATTTTTCCAAAATAATTGCCAATTCTGAAAGAATTGCTTTTTCGGTGTAACTTATCCAATCTTCTTACGTGAAAATTTCATAATGAAAATGTAAGTTGTACAGCATGATCGGCTCTTTTTTTCCCATGAATCAACTGAGAGATGGAATCAGACCAAGACAACATTTTTGGTTCCCTTCGTGAATTTTTAATTTTTCTGACCAATACATTGCGTGGCCGTGGATTGTTGATATCCGTTAGGACGCTTCTTGAGTATGTTGCCCCAACGCTGCTTTTCTTATCGGACTAGGCTATCCATTAAAGAGTCATCATGATAGATTTTTCTTCTCTAGAGAAAATACTAAGTTATCCAGACGTTGGGTTTGATTTTTATAAGCGTATACTACACAATTTTCCAATTTGGAGGCGTCAGGGTACATGACATCAAAAATTTTTAACTTCTACTAACAGTTTTAAAAAAGATTTTTGAATTATCAAAGGATTTTCCTTATAATACTTGGCCAATGATGTATTTCTTATACATTTCTTCAAAGATTTTTGGAATTAGTGGAGGTTGAAGACATGTAATTTCGATGCGTGTTTTAGCGCAGGTAATCCCGTTCTTCCGACTAGGAATAAGTACTCAAAATAACTTTTAGTAATTGCGACGTTTTGTAAAAACATTATTTATGAAATGGAATTTATTGCTCAAAATTTATGATTTATGATCTCATTAATCTTCCCTCAAGCGGCTACTTGGTCGCAGGAAGCTCCTCAAGATCGAGAGCTACAGCAGCCCGTCTCGGAAGGCTTTTGATCCGTCGACGGAAGGAGACAGCACTGTAAGATATCTCTTGAAACACATAAAGGGAGTCATTGATGTCAGAGCATGCCCACTTAGGAGCTGCAACCAATAGTCGACTCCTACTAATCTCTTCACATTTACAGTCATTAATTCTTATAATAGTTCTCATCAATCTAAAAATAGTTGAGAAACCATCCTGTCTCCGAGATATTTTCATCGGAAACATCCGTAATCAATCTTCGAAATACTTTCTCCTGTTGATTTTTTTTTTTTTTTTTAATTTATCTTAAACTATTGGCCTAGGGCCTTCTTATATAAAATAAATGGTGTAAGAGTAAGAGACTTGCCAGAATATATCTGTTCAATGAGAGCTCTATAATTACCAACAAATGGGGGGAGCATTGTTCTGTTAGGGGATATCCCTCTTTCTATTTGAGGAACATAGTTGACCAGTGATCAGTACAACTCCACCTGTCTCTCCTTAATTCGATCGAGGTTCAGTCTAAAATAAGTGTGTGAGGTTCTTAATATGTCTATGACTCGCGGATTTTATAAATTTTATTTTTTTAGATTAATGATTTATCACTGCTGCGGAAGTATAATGACAAATCTGGAAAAATGAAATTCCTCCTTTTAATTTGTTTTCGAACTCAAAAATGTATTTTGTTGATGTTTGTAAATTGGCAAAAGTGCACTAACGAAATAACGCACTGAAATTAAGATGATCAGTGTTAATGCATGTTTTGCATTCTTTCAATTGTTTATTTTTCTTTTTAATATTTTCAATAAAATATACATCAGAAACCTTCCCAGAAGTGTGCTCAACAATTTCCCAAAGTTTCATGGCGGTCAAAAATGGTTTCAAATGGTTTAATGATCTATAAAGAACAAAGAGATTTACAATCATTTGTATATAGATTCTTTAAAGATAAAATATGATTTTTCTAAACATAATATAATTATTATTATTAAACAACACCTTAACTATTCGATTTTATCGATTTATATATGTATTATAATGTTTTTAAAATCTTGAGAGCAGCCTGCGGTTAGATGGCCCAGGATTACAAAGCGGAGCGGCACGGGTTTAGAGTTTTTTTCTAAATGGATTGGATCCGGAACGGGATCCGCTGAGTAACGATAACTGCCCAAGAGCCTCCTAATTAGCTATCTCTAATTTATTAACTGTTATTTCCTGTAACAGCTTTTTTTTTTACTACAATTCAGATTAACATATAAAAATTTCTTTATTTCGAATTTGAGCAGCATTGGAACAAAATTTTGAAAAGTGGTTTTAATAAAATATAAACCAGAGACAATATAAATTTTTACATTAGGTATAATTCATCTCTATTTTGGATCGACATCTACAGTACCCGAAAATAATTAAAAATTTGTTCGAGATGAGAGATGGTCAACTGTTCTTCAATTACGATAGGTTAAATAATGGTCAGGATTTTCAGTTACAATGATATTTATTATGGTAAGCCAACGTTTCGATCCAACTTGTGGATCTTCAACAGGGCTAAAAGAAAACAAATATATGAGTATCTATGCTAGAGGGTGACAATAAATGGATACATTACAGAACTGATAATAATATAAAAGATGGTGTATACATAAATATTAAAATAAGAGGCTGGTTAACAAGATAAAATAGAATATGATATTTACCTACTGAGTCCAGGTGGATACTAAGACTAAAGGTAAAAATAAGGTGAGAGGTAGTGGTAGGGGGTTAGTTGCCCTTCCATTCCTAGATATTTCCATTACCAGAAACCCGGACCATTCTATATCCACTAATTGGTACACCAAACCCACTTATTCTGGCCGACTCCTTAACTATTTTTCCCAACATCCACATCACCAAAAGATCAACGTCGCAAAAAACCTCATCCACCGTAGCCTGACCTTGTCCGATCCACAATTACATTGTCATAACAAAATCCGCCTGAAAAATATCTTACAATCTAACGATTTTCCTGAGCACTTAATAAAAACACTTATCAATAACAATGCTAAAACTCAAAATCTCTCTAACAACTCTTCACAACCTCCGATTTCTACTTTCCAATACAGATCTATCCCATATATCCCCATTCTCTCAAACAAAATTAAAAAATCCTTCTCATCGAGTTTCCCATACATCCGCCTAGTATTAAAAAATAACAATAAATTAAAAAATCTTTATACAAAACTCAAAGACCCTGTACCTCTCCTAGACAAGTGTAACGTAGTTTATCGTATCCCGTGCTCCACGCTTAATTGCAACAGTTGCTATATAGGTGAAACCAAAAATTATTTTAAAAAACGTATTTATCAACGTAAATACAGTATTTCCACGCGTAATTCGTCTACATCTAAATTAGCAGAACATGCCAATGCCCACAACCATTCCTTCGACTTTGAGAACCCCTCCATATTAGCAACTGTATCTAACCACGACAAACGTCTCCTCTCAGAATCCATTTTTATCCATCTAGAAACAAATAACCCGGTAAATCACAAAACAGATAAAGAGATAATTTCATCCACTTATTCTAACATCTTCCGCATCCTCAAATCCTAGTTTTGATTTCATAGGTACCTGCAATTATCTCTTTACCTCTTGTACTATTATTATTTTTTGTATTGTATGCTTCTTTCTGTATATTTTCCATATTTGTATGCATTGTTACATTATGTATTATCTCATTTTTATGATATTATTCAGTCCTGACACAACTATTTGTATACAGTACCATATATTTTGTTAGTTTTAAATATTTTTGTTCACTCAGTTGTCATGTGCCTTCACTTCAAAAGCGTTGGATTTCCCCGCCATAAACCTTTGAAGTCGGCAAACTAACCCCCTACCACTACCTCTCACCTTATTTTTACCTTTAGTCTTAGTATCCACCTGGACTCAGTAGGTAAATATCATATTCTATTTTATCTTGTTAACCAGCCTCTTATTTTAATATTTATCTATACACCATCTTTTATATTATTATCAGTTCTGTAATGTATCCATTTATTGTCACCCTCTATCATAGATACTCATATATTTGTTTTCTTTTAGCCCTGATGAAGATCCACAAGTTGGATCGAAACGTTGGCTTACCATAATAAATATGATTGTAACTGAAAATCCTGACCATTATTTAACCTATCGAAAATTTGTTCGTATATATATTTCTTTTTTTAACTTTTAGCCTTTATTCACGCATGTTAATAAAATAATAGCAATTAGTGATTTGTTGAAATTAAATTTATAACAATGGCATGAGAGGCATGCCCCAGCATTACCCAATAGCATCTCCTGGCTTAAAACGTATAAATAAACGTATGTATAGTGTAATAAAATCAACCCTCAAAGTAAGTAGGTACACGCTAAAAGTGTAAATTTATTTTAAGTGTTTTTTTCCTTAACCGAACTTCTCTTCTAAATTCTAAATATTGCATCTCCGGAAGTATAACGATCAACTGAAAATATTAAAATTTTATAGTACAAGCAAAAGACAAATAATAAATAACCAAAAATGTCTGAATAGAATGGGCTACAGATTCTGTGGGTAATTTTACCTATGTAAACTTGTGTTTATTAAAATTATAAAAACTATCATTATTTTCAGCAACTCTTTATTTCGCGCATCGTTAACAGATACATTAGTTCTATTCATATAAAATTAATGTGTCTGTTTTTTTTAATACATAATACAAGCCATGAATCTTAAGGAGCTGGTGAATACTCTCCTACAAAAGTTTCTGGCACATTTTTGCGTATAATTTTAAATAATTATATGAATAGATTTTGAGGGTTAATAATTAAATTTTAACGGTTAATCGGATTTAAGAGATGTTAATTCCCCAAAAATGTTATAATGGATAAGATTTTTGGGGGAAATTAATTATTACCGGTTTATTCGATTTCGATGAAATCCTAGACAAGTCACGTTTTCGGGTGTTATAGTAGTATATGAACATTAATCACATCTATAATTTCTTAACTCATTTTTTTTTGTGGGTACGCCATAACTTCCTTAATACTCCATCCAATTTCATGAATGAGGCATCATTTTAAAGCTCTCCTTAACCGCTACACCGGAAAAATATACAAATCACTCATTTCGCTAAAAATAAATTCCATTGCGAGTTATAAGCCGCTGTTTTTGCGAGAAAATCAATATAATTGTAGAGTTGTCTACAGGTCTCAATCTTCTCAGGTTTTCAAGGAGATCATTTTCGGTCGTATACATTAGTTCGATTAGCCCTTGGTTTGCGAGTTGTGAGCGAAAAACTACAATTATCAGCGAAAATAATCGTTCGGCTTTTTCGAAGGTCTTTTTTTTTCACTTTGTCGAGATGAACACTTTTCCGATTGTCGCCGTCGTTTGCGTGTTACAAGCAAAAATTACAATTTACTCACTAATAGATAATCTAGAATTTAAACACAACTATTCTTTACTTGCCAAGGCAACGTATGATTGATATCAAGATCGAACCCTGGAGCCAGGGAACATTTAATAATACTCGGCATCAATCCCCAACCACCTCCTATGGCCCGGGAAACTCCGTACCGTCTAAAAGGCGAGGAAGGAAGGAATACAAAAAAGGGGAGGAGGAAAGGGATACAAAAAAAAAAGTATCATCAGTATCTTCACCTATCATGTGGATAAACAGTATTTAATTAATCAATAAAATTAGTTAAAAAATTAAAGCAATACTTTGATGCTATGATTAAAATTAGACATTTTATCTTATAACAACCATTTTTTAAGATAAGATTCATTCCATGTCAATTCAACACAGGTTTGAGCCTCACCATCTCGGATGCTCTTGAAAAATGGTACGTTTAAGGACGCATTCCATGCCATTTCACATGGTATACTACAATGTATAGGTTGGTACTATAGAAATTTTCTTAAAGCTAAATGTAAAATTTTAATTTCAATTTTCTCAAAAAGGGCTTTAAACTTTTGATTTTTTTTTTTTTTTTTGAACTGTAGGTAGCGTTATATCTATTCATTCAACCAAATATAAAAGTGGGATGAAAACATCTTCATCACTGAAAAAATTGAAAACTAGTGATAAAATTCCATAAATCTAGCATTTTATGATTTAAACTGCTGTAGATGTTTTCAAAATTTGACTAGGACTATGAGATTGGTGTCTTTTAACAGCGCATTCCATGCCGTTTCATATGACATACAGCAATGTATAGGTTGGTACTGGAGAAATTTTCTTAAAACCAAGTTTAAAATTATAATTTCAATTTTCTCAAAAAGGGCATCTTTCAAAATTTTTATATATTTTTAAAAAATAGGTATATCTACGTCTACAGCTATTTTTTAACCGACTTCGAACGAAAGAGGAGGTTACTCAATTCGATACGTATGTTACTTTTTTTTTTTTTGTGCCTTTTTTTTTTTTTTTTTTTCTATGTATGTTCACCGATTACTCAGAGATGGGTGGACCAATTGGAACGAAACCTTTTGCATCTTGTAGAGTATTTTCCCAAGGTGGTCCCATTTAAACCTTTTTGGGGTTCCTAATTTATTTAAGAAGTTATCGGAAAAAAAACATGAAAATAATTATTTAATTATCGCTCAAATTGTTTACTTATTGGAAAAACATATGGCATATATAACATGAGGTATGCTCCAACAAGCTATTAAAACTAATTGATAACTAATAAATCCAAATATTGTATTACTGCTGGATGAATCAAATGGGAAAACCAACCAATCAAATTCAGAATCAAAAGAGTGGGGGGAGAACATGAGCAGTCTGTCAGTTATCGATGTGTTTTACGTGCTTGTTGGAACAAACCTATACATAACCTTAAGTAATTTTTACTTTCACTTACCTATATATGAAATATATAGTAAGTGGAAGTATTGCGATCGTGAAAATTTTCGACTTCCGGTTTTCAACGGAAATACACGTTTTGGGGTCCCCTGAGTCAAAATAACCAAGTCCCGTGAAATGGTCTGTGTGTGTGTGTGTGTCTGTGTGTCTGTGTGTGTGTGTGTGTGTGAACAGACTAGCTCAAAAACTATAAACCGTGCGAACCTGAAATTGGGTATTTAGAGTATGTATAAGCCCGCGATGTGACAGCAAAAATTTCATCAAAGTTGCTCAAAGGGAGGGGGTACTTTATTTAATAACTTTTTAAGTTTTTTTCGATTTTCTCAAAAACGGCTCTAACGATTTTGATTAAACTGAGTATTTTATCTATTTATACGCCTGAAATATGACTGTAAAAATTTTATCAAAATTGATCAACCGGAGGGGGTACTTTACTTAATAAATTTTGTATCATTTTCATGTGTTTTTTTTTATTTACTCAAAAACGGTTTTAACGATTTTGATCAAATTTGGTATTTAATGTATTTATATGCCCGAAATACGATTGTAAAAATTTCATCAAAATTGATCTACGGGAGGGGGGACTTTACTTAATAAATTTTGTATCATTTTCACGGGGTTTTTTTATTTACTCAAAAACGGCTTTAACGATTAACAAAAATAAGGTAAAAATGTAGAAAAATGTGTGACTTTGGGAAATGATATTTAGCAAAACACGTCAATTGCTAATCTAAGTAAGTTGGTAAGTGAAAGTTGTGTGTTGCGCGCACGCACCAAATTTTTCAACATTAGATTTAAATGAAGATATAAATATCAGCAGAATATAATATTGCTGTCGTTTTCTGTAGCGATATTAGCATAAATAATAGATAGATGTATATTCACCGATAACAGTAAACCTTCTTAATTTAGATCTAATCAACGGTTGGACACCATAATCATGAGACAACAAAATTCGTGGAATTCCAAGAAAGACTGAGTATTGGTAATCGTTTTAAAGCAGAATTTAAGACTTCTTCAAGTTCCCGAAGGATCGTTTAAATTTAAAATCGTAGCTATTATTGATTTAAATTAGATTTTGATTTCTATCTTTTATTGACTATGCACATTAAAAAAGAATAATAATTCCTGGAAAAGCTCATTTTCAGTTGACTTAATAAAGGATTCAGATACCTCTGTCTTCTTCCGGATACACTCGGTTACTGTTGAATTATCTTGCCGGAGGTCTTGTGCCGATCCTTTATGGGTGACACTTCTTTTATGTTATCCGGATTACTAGTATCGGTTTTTAAATTTGTTTCTACAACTATCGAGGCTTTTGCTGGTGTTCATCCATCAATAAAAACTACAAAATAAAACTTGATAACTACCCGAAAACAACTTCATTGTACCCATCTGCAAAAAATTGGGTCATGAAAATGATTGATAAAAATGATGATAAATGCTACGCCACTAGAATTGAAGCAACATTGTTCAGCAATTTATTTTCTGAATAATGTTTTATTAAGGATATAATTCATAGTAATTTGGTAATAAATTTAGTCAATAATTCATCGAAAAGAATTACGAACATAATTGACTCAATCTTTTGACTCAATCTAGAATAATAATATCCTTCGTAATAATAAATTAACCATATGTGAGTCCCAAACCCTGTTGCTTCTATCCTAGTGGGGCAGTCTTTTTGATATCGATAATTTTATGGTTGCCCCTTTTTTTGCAGGGACTTCTATCCAATGATGTAATCCAATGAAGTCGTGTATAATATCGCCATAGTTTTCAGAAGGATATTCAAGCAATCAAAATTTAAAAATTACTTTCAAATTTACTATAGGTCATATTAGCATCCTCATTGATTCTCCATTAACGATATCTTGTCTAAAACCGGCCAAAATCTTAATTGTTCAGTGACTTATCTACTTCATCTTGGAATGGCCGGATTTATGTACTTATGTATATTTAACTGAACACATCTCGGAACACTGATTCTCTACGTAAATGACAAGTACTGACGACATTTAGCAAAGGAAAAATATTGTCATTGTGGAAAAACATTTTATGTGTTCCTTTCCCAATTGAACATTGATCTTTAAAAAAAAAAAAAAAAAAATCCATTTATAATCATAAAATGTAGTGTGTTGAAAGTTGTATAATACAAGCACCGCTTTCCCACTTTTCTGTGTGTACTCATAAAATTGAAAAGGTAAAGTGTATTTCATAATAATTTTATAAAATTATTGTATAATAAAAAGACCTGGGAAAGACAAACGTGGTAGAGCGTAAAAAGATTTCGAAATTTTTAAACCAACCTTTATTTTATCAACGACTAATTAATAACCAACGAAATTTTTAAACCAACATACGGTTTTCTACATTTGTTATCTTCTCCAACTAAAAATTGTGAAATAAAAAACATTTTATAAAAAAATATTAAACCGACTTCGAAACCTAGGAACCAGTAAAAATAAATTCACTGAAAAGTATGAAATAATTACCTTCTGATTTTTATGAATACACAGCAAAATTGAAAATGGTATAAAAAGTGGAAAAGTGCAATAAGACGAATAATTTTATTTTGATTTGTATAAATACACACTAATTGTTAATAAAAATTATTAAATTTAAATATTTAATACTATGTTCAATACAACACAATCTTTTCGGAGGCGGCGCAAAATTTAAAATTTTTTACACTAGACATTATGATAATCTTCTAAATGGATCTTCTCTTCCCAGCTATTGATTTCAATGCCCTCTAATGGAATTGTATCAGTAACATGTTATTTCTATTTTGCGCCGCCTCCGAAAAGATTGTGTTGTATTGAACATAGTATTTAATATTTAAATTTAATAATTTTTATCAACCATTAGTGTGTATTTGTACAAATCAAAATAAAATTATTCGTCTTATTGCACTTTTCCACTTTTTATACCATTTTCAATTTTGCTGTGTATTCATAAAAATCAGAAGGTAATTATTTCATACTTTTCAGTGAATTTATTTTTACTGGTTCCTAGGTTTCGAAGTCGGTTTAATATTTTTTTATAAAATTTTTTTTTATTAATCATAAAATTCTACATTTATGGAATTTTATCACTAGTTTTCAATTTTTTTAGTGATGAAGAAATTTTCATCCCACTTTTATATTTTGTTGTATGAATAGATATAACGCGACCTACTTTTCAAAAAAATATCAAAATTTTAAAAAATGCCTTTTTGGAGAAAATTGAAATTAAAATTTTAATTTAAAAAAAAGTTTTAAAAGCTTTAAGAAAATTTCTTTAGCACCAACCTATACATTGCAGTATACCATGAGAAACGGCATGGAATGCGCTCTTAAACGACATCAATCTCATATTCCTAGTCAGATTTGGAAAACATCTACAGCTATTTAATCATGATTTTTTCTGTTTAATTGACCTAGTTTTGAGGGCTTTAGAGGCCAATAAAGCAAAAACGGGTAGAGATATCTCAGTAACATTTCACAATTATGCTGGTAGATACAAGTAGTACCTACACATGCGCCAATTTCAAGAAAATCTGAGATGGTGTGGTTCAAAATGATATATTTTTGTGTTGATTTGAAGTGGAATATCCCATATGGTACACAGGTTTTTTTTTTACCTATAATTTTATTTAACCTTTATGAACATTACATATGGTTTTTCTTACTCCCGAAGGAAATAAAATCAATAAAAATAAAAATGATGTAATCTTATTTGTTTCTTTACTTAATTTAAGGTGTACAAATCCATTTTATATAATTTTATTATTTTTTTGGAACTGTTTAATCTCTTGCTCTTTTTTATTAATCACATTGTATTAGTTCCCCCTAAAGGGATTTGTTAAGTCTTCGAAGTCGTTGGATCGGAAGGGATCCTGTGTGGTAGCTGATTTCCCCGGCTCCGATATCGTTTCTGGCTGAGGTCCACTGGTTTAGCCTACTGTAACTTGATGCTTTTCTTAGGGTCAGCCACCTAATAGCGGTTAACATTACAATTATAATGTAATCAATCTTGAATATGATTAAAATGCCTTGTTTCAAAGGGCACTGTTCTTTTGAACAGTTTTGAACTCTTTTGTTTTGGCACTCGTTTGACACAATTCTTATGTCAATTTAATACACTCCAACTTTCCTGACTATTTGAATTTTATTTACGAAGACTTACAGACGTACATAAATTTTCCTTTGTTAAAAATTAGTTATTATTTATAATAATTATTATATAATTTTTAAATCAATTTCATTGAAGAGAAAAAATTGGCCGCGACCGGGAATCGATCCCAGGTCCTCTGCATCTCAACCACAACCACTGAGCTAACTGTGGACTCAATCCTAGCTCTGTCAATCTTTTCTCTCTAATGCAGAGGATTATAAAACATAGTTATAAATCATAGAAATAGTTATCATGGATTCATATATAATTATGTATTTTGCAATATTTCATAGTTATATATCATCTTTTATCAATAATAGTTGAAATCAAAACAAATAATTACCGAATACTAATAAGTAGTCCGTTAATGTCGATAAATAATGATAGACTAAAAAAAAATAATCCAACTAGACATTCCATCCATAACCCGTAACATGAATATTTCAAGAAATCATGATTTACATTAATATTAATATATTAATTTAATCATTATTGTGGATAACCACCCTTGTTTTTAAATTATTTTAAATAATTTATTTTTGAAGAGAAAAGATTTGATAACCAAGTGGTTAGCATACCGCGCATGTCACGCGGAAGACCCGGGTTCGATTCCCGGCGGAGCCAAATCTTCTCACTTCAAAAATAAATTATTTAAAATTAATATTAATATTTAAGTTACAAAGTCGGAATAGGAAAAACAAGTAGTGTGAAAGAAAATTATACAACGAAGGAATTCAATGATATGAGAAATCTTCCAATAATAATACATCATTTATCATTACTTCATTTATGAAATAGTGTTTTAGGCTATTAATACAAATAGTTTCTGTCACTCACCTCTTGCTTTCACATACCTATA
This sequence comes from Aelia acuminata, assembly GCA_911387785.2. Lineage (NCBI taxonomy): Eukaryota > Metazoa > Arthropoda > Insecta > Hemiptera > Pentatomidae > Aelia > Aelia acuminata. The sequence goes on along the minus strand of OU426982.1, from coordinate 113,926,368 downwards.
TTTTAAATAATTGTATATTAAGGGAAAGTATTACGATCATGAAAAATTTCGACTTCTGGGTTTATATTTTTTCATCCAAAAATATTTGTAATTTTTCATTGCAAGTGCCAAAAATAAATTAAGTAAGTAAATCTGCATTAATTACTTATTGAATGTGTCTCTCAAAATGTTTCCTGCCTAATTTTAGCGAATCCCAATTTATTTTTTCCTGGGGTTTCAATTTTTAAAAAAGATTTATCCTCAAATGACACAGCTTCTAGCTCTGGAAATATTTGCCGCAGAAAATATATTCTCAAGTTCTTGAACAGGTGTTGCTGAAAGCTCTTCATCCAGGTTTAGCAGATGTTTCTCATAAACTGAACTCCCAGAACCTTTTTTCCTAACGACTGGTAAAATCTCCCTAATGAAGACATTTAGATCCCTTGATGAATTGTTAACACCTCTCATATATTTCACTCCAAACGTTCATCAACTTTTCTAATCGAGTTTTATTTATGATATTTTTTTTTCTAGCAATAGTAACAATACAAAGAAACATATAAATGATGAATGGCTTTTACCGCATTTGTTACTTAGCAATGGGAATCACACAACATACTCTCTCAATTTTTTTACTCCATTTGCAAATCCGCGCCTGTCAACAACATATTGACAATCAACAGACCAATACGTTACTTAAATCAATTATTCCTTAAATTGCAAAGGTCTCTTGAAGATTGTAAATAACAATCGAGTTAGCGAGATGGAAAGCAATGTTATTTAAGGACAGAGTCAGAGCATTATCAATCTTTTCATCTCTCATATCTCATAGGAAGGCCTATGGTTTATTTTTTTGCTTTTTAGAAAATAAAAATTAGTTTTTAGCTTATATGTAAATACACGTATGTATTGTAAGTTTTATATATTGTTAACGTATATATTGATAGTCTTCAGTTTTCAAGCATCCCAAAGGAAAGCCTATAATCGTCCACAATGATCACTTTGTGCCATATGCAGGGAGCCACGATGAAGAACAAGCGCAGCGGATTACGGGAGAGACCTTGCGTTATAGAGAGGAAACCCTGTGTGGAAAAGAAGACATTCAGGAGGAATGTCTCTAAAGAGAGGGCAGTGTAAAGTTTAATCGTTTAATAAAAAAAACATATGGTTTAAAATCCCAAACCTTTTGTTGGAATTACTAGCGATTGGAGCGGACCTTCAGAGCACGTGTCTGGAACTAGATTGTTGGAGTTCCCCTGGATGATTCCACGGGGGTCTGGACCATTCCTTTTACGAATATATGTAAGGAGCGAGTGACTGGACCAATTAGTCTGAGTCTAAGTCTTAGTCTTTGTCTTGAATATGAAACTCAAGCCATATGATTTGTCTGCTATAAAGTTATAATTTTTGTAACCTGCTCGAATATGTATGTTGTAATTCGTTTGGCATTGATAATTGTATATTTTAGTTGAATAAATATTTGTTAAACCACCGAGGTATTACAATATTGTTATATATATTTTACATACGTAAAGATGTTTATTATATACGTATACGTGATATTACAAGTTATTTTAATTTAAAGTTAATTGGAATCATTTCTTTGTATTTTTTAAGCCTACAAATTTCTCTCATAATTTCTCTTTGTTTTTTTAGTTTAATTTGTTTTATTTAAATTTTTTCCTAAAGCCTTAGTTAATTTTGTTCTTAAGGGGTCTAAAAAAAAAGGGGGGTAAAAAAGAATTTATTAATTTGTAATAGCTTTAAACTCGATACTTATCGATTGGGAGATTGTGGAGGGACTTCATTACCGTGCTTATGAAACAGTGTTTATGGTATCTATTATTCGATGAAATATTTATTGACACTCTGTTTTGAACCTGTGTTCGCTCCATAAAAACTTTACTGGAAGAAAATATTATGATCCTGACGGTAACAGCTTCCAGTCTACCAAATCCGTTGGAAGAAAGCGGACTGTGGAACGAAATAAGACGTACAAAATTATACATAAAAAGGGTAAGGCAATCCTTAAGCGCTGTAAAAACTGAGATTAAAAAAAAAAAATAAAAGAAAAAAAAGAGCGGTGGGATGAGAAGGAAGAGACAGGAGAATCAGAGGGTTAATAAAACGTGTAAGGGAAAGCGGGTAAGCTGCATTAAACGGCCCTATTTGGGGTAACTTGAGACCCCGCCCTGGCTTGTGCCGCTCCTGCCCTCTCCGGTTTCACTCTCCAACCGCTTTATTATAATTCATTATTCCCTTCTATGGCAGCGCTCTCTATCTTCAGCCTTCCATATAGCACACAACATTGTACCCGGCGCTTATCCTTGGGGTACCCCTGCCTTGGCTCACTGATTCTCTATCTTACCATTGATTTAATGACTGACAAAGTATTCAATTCTATTTTACTAAGATAGTGTAACGTTAAATCGTTAAATAAAAACAAAACAAAAAAAAAATCATATTATTTAAATCCCAGACCGTTTGTTGGAACACACTGGCGGTTGGAGCGAACCGTTGGGATTTAGATTGTTCGAGCTCCATCCAAGCCGTTCCACCAGCTTCCACGAGATTCTACCACGTTCTAGACCTTCCACAACTATAAGGAGCGATTGTCTTAGTCTTTGCCTTGACTGCGAAGCTCAAGCCATATGATTTATGTGCTATTTAATTTATAATTTTTGTAACCTGCCCGGATATTTATGTTGTTATAATTCGTGTGGCATTGATAATTGTATTGGGTTGATGCAAAATTAATGCAGGTTTCCTCTATTGCGATATCTTAATTCCAATTGTATAAACAAAGCAAATCCGAACATTGATCATTATTATATAAAAAAAAAACCTTATCTAATACCCTCTCTTTCACCATGAATTTGATCAGTAAAATCGTTTTGTTCAGTGTGTTCTAAGGTCTTAAATCGAAAATGTCGAAGTACGATTTTCGTCAAATTTATTTTTACGAATTTAAATTAGGGCGCAGCGCTGCGCAAACGGCTCGTAATATTAACGAAGTGTGGGGTCGGGGGGCTACTAAGGAGTGCACGGTGCAGCGTTGGTTCCAGAAGTTTCGCAGTGGAGATTTCGACCTCGAAGACAAGGAAGGTCGGGGTCATCATTTTGCTCTTGACAACGACCAGCTGAGGTAAATAGTGGAAGAAGACCCAACCAAAACCACCCGAGAAATAGCGGTAGAACTCGGCGTGAACCTATCCACAGTTGTACGCCACTTGGAAGCAATTGGTAAGGTAAAAAAATTGGCCAAGTGGGTGCCACACCAATCAAACGACCACCAAAAAAATCGCCGCTTTGAAATCTGTTCCATGCTTGTGACACGCAATAAAAATGATCCATTTCTAGATCGCATTGTGACGTGCGATGAAAAATGGATCTTATACGACAACAGAAGTCGTTGTAGCCAATTAAAGCAAAGATGAACAACCAAAACCTTTCCCGAAGCCCAACCTGCACCCAAAAAAAGTTATGATCACAGTTTGGTGGTATACTGCTGGTGTTATCCACTACAGCTTTCTCAATCGAGGTGAGACTATAACTGCTGACAAGTAATCTCAAGAAATTGACAACATGAATCAAAAATTACAACGTCTTTGCCCAACATTGATGAATCGGAAGTGACCTATCCTTCTCTATGATAACGCCAGACCACACTTCACACAACCAACGCTACGACGACTGCAAGAGTTGGGCTAAGAAGTTCTCCCACACCCACCTTATTCACCTGACCTCTCTCCTTCAGACTTCCACTTTTTCAGGCATCTGGATAAATTTTTGAGGGAGAATTTTTTTCAAAACCAGGATGAAATTGAAAATTCTTTTCGTGACTTCATTGAGTCCAGGGATTCACATTTTTTTTCTGGTGGAATAAGAAAGCTTGTTGAACGTTGGGCAAAGTGCATTGATTCAGATGGAAATTATTTTGATTAAATATATATAGTTAAAGTAAAGATATGGCCTATTTTCAATGAATATTAAAGACCTGCATTAATTTTGCATCAACCCAACATATTTTCGTTTAATAAATATTTGTCAACCTACAGAAGTGTTACTATAGAAAAGGGAAATGGATATAGCGATGAAGATTTCTCAGAACGTTTAACTTCAAAAATGTTTAACGATTTCCATGATCGGAAAATCAGACATTGGATAAAACTTGTAATAATAATAATAAGCGAACCCGCTTACTTTAGTATTGTTAGTTGTTATGTTGACCACTAAACCACAGGCGACCCCTATTATACTTAGTAATTATGAAAATTGGCTTAAAAAAAAAAATGGATGAATTTATTTGAGAAATCTAATTTTGGCATAATACTTGATAATAGAACTAAGGTTGAACCATCCTAGACAAGAGCGAATCCATGAGGGGCATTCTCCTGTTGGGAGGTAACTAATAATATAATATAATTTATATCAATAACATAAAATAATAAATCAACAAAATAAATCTTATCAGGCTAATTGTTCGCCGACCAATTACAACAGATTTAACGCAAATAAAAATACTTTATATGCGGGACATATACCAGTTACTTACAACTGATACCATTCTAATTGGTTTGTTTCAGTCATACGTTCCCTTCTCTACAATGCCTGAAAACTTTCGCATAATGTTACCTATGTCAAACCGCTTGCAAAACTATACTGTAATGACTTTCTGATAAAATCATCTGACAAAAATGGTTGATAACTTATTTGAATCGGTAAAAACAAATTTATATTTATGTGATAATGAAATAAAAACCAAGTTGAAATATAAATAAATATTTTTATATGACATTTACTGCCTTAATGTTACTTAAATAACTCTTTTGAAAATAATCTCTCCTCTAGAGATAATACAGTACAAAGAAGTTGTGTGTAGATCCTATCGGACATTTCTTTGGCTGAGTGAGGGATTGTGAACGTACATTTTGCAGATGCTATCTTAGTTCTCATAGTTGCACGCAACTAGAATAGAAAAAATAAAGGAGAAATTACGCCAAGAAGTTAGTTTCTCCTACCTGTGAGCGAATTCCTTGTGACAGTTCAGAAATGCATTTCTGCATGAGAAATGCAACTTACGTGTTATTTATTTTTGCTTTTATTTTATCTAAATATAATGGTAAGTAATGCTCTGATCTTATTTGAAAGAAACGCGATTTTTTTCGTCATTGATGATTACATACAAATCAATCCTTATTACTATACATGTTATTTGTTTGAAATGTATATGAAAAAAGTTTAACAAATACTTATTTAACTTCAGCTTTATATGAAATATGTTATGCGATGTTTTAATTAGCTTAAGGTGCGACAGGAGATATTGAAGATTTGTTTTATCCAGGAAGGGTTCGATCAAAGGTTTTGCAATAGAATGAATGATATTAGAATAAAATTAGATGAGATTATTATGAATTTTTTTGTGGAGGTGATTGCAGTTTAACAAAATTGCCCTCTGGTTCTGTTCAGCTTCAACTTGTTAGCCTCTGCCCAGAGACTGATTTGATTCAAATATTTCTGAAGCTTTTTTGACGCTGGCAAGAAAGGGAAAAGCATGCTTATTTGGAAGTCATCAGCGTAGGCTAGATAAACCAGAAGGGAAATGTTAATGTAAATAGCAAAGAGAGTGGGGGAAAGAGAGGATCCTCGAGGAACCCCCTCACGAGATAGGAAGTGTGTTGGATTGTGATTGATTTGGAACCACTACAAATTTAGACCGATTTAAAAGAATTTGAATAAGTTTGAGGCGCAGCTACATACGTGAAGATTTTGCAGTTTCGTAAGAAGTATGTATTATGGCCAATTGTTACACAAGCTTTGGATAAGAATAGTCAGTTTTCAGTGTTCGATGGAGGTTTGCAGGTCATATGTAATTTTTAGGATAGCGGATTGGGTTAGGATCAAGCATACTTCAATTCAACACTCTAAAATTCTCGTTAACCCCAACTGATCATTGTTAACTATTTTTAGATTGGAGGTATGTTTCTGCAGGTAAGTTGACAGTTGATTTTTAACAAGGCGTTCCAGCTTTTATGAGAGATTGGAGAGAAAAGAAATAGGACGTCAATCATTTATTGAGAAGGGATTAGAAATTTTGTTTAAATGTCGGACGGTTTCCAGGAAGGAGGGAATATCGAGTTCCGCAATGTAAAATTACAGATAGGATGAAGAACAAGTGCGGTAAGGCTAGACCTTATTAGCTTTAACACTTTCAAGCTCCTCGCCCATTGGCGGCTGAACTTGACACGTTCACGCCGGCGTGTACCACCGGTGGCTCACACCATACTGCCGCATCGGACACTTTAGTCAATCTCAAAACCTTCCGCGACGATGTATAATGAGGTAAGATTGTATTGTTTATATTATTAATGTTGGATTGTCAATACTGCGTAAGGCCCGTGAATAACTCCCAACCGATAGAGCGAAAATCATTAAGGTAAGCCGCCAATGGGAGAGGAGCATGAATTACAGCCCCAGCGTGAACGTGTTAATTATTTTCGCTCTATCGGACGGGAGTTATTCAAGGGCATTGTGCAGCATTGACAATTCAAAAGTAATAAAATAAACAATACTACCTCTTTACACATCGTGGAAAGTTTGTGATTGACTAAAGTTTCCTATGCCGATGCACTGTAGTGCGGGCCACCTTTGGTACACGCCGGCGTAAACGTGCTTAATACTTCAGTGCGTATATACTATCGTTATGTTTCTTTTGATAGAAGTAGATATTATTAATCGCATATATCGCATCAACGGGCTAGGTACTAAGTGTAAGACAGTGTCTTTTCACTCTTGATTGTAGTATTGGTTTCAATTGATACACTTAGCACCTCTAATGGAGGATATATTGGTTAACCCTATGGACTTGCACATTTTTCCAATCATGTTTTTCATAAATTAATTTATAATTATGCTATATTCTGTCAGAAAATTAAAAAGGACTAACTAAAAAATATCTTTGTTTAAAGTCGAATCTATAAATAATATTTCTAATCCGTTCTTAAAATCAAAATCTCGAGGTATATATTTTAGTATAGATTTAATCGGGAGCATATGATATGACGTACTTAGTATTCCCGACAGCAGAGGCATATCCTGCGTAGGCGTGAGAGCAGCTCGGCAGGCTGCCTGGAAACCCTCGAAAGAGGAACGGTACAAGCTGACTCTACTCACAGCGGTTGTTTCCAGGATAGTGACGTTCTGATAAATGACCTGATTTATTCCACAACGGCCATTCACAGTTGGCTCCATAAATAGTTATTGTTCCTTGTCCTGTAAGCACTTCTACAGCTGGTCAGCAGATGGCAATGGCATCCGCTTGGTTATGGTGTATACGGTTGTAATACTTATTAAGAGGTAGCAAAAATATTAAGAATAACCCTTATAGAAATCAGTTTAACATTCGCAAACCAAATTTTGCAGCGATTTTTTCGAAAAATTGTGTCTTGTAAACAAAATCAAAGGAATTTGAGGAGGGAAACTTGACTAAGTTTGATCGAAAAACATATTACATTTTCCTTATCTATTTTATTTTTATCATATCATAGACTATTGTTACAAAAAAATATAAAAAACACGACGTTCCGAGGCCCATCTTCAATGCACTCGTCAATCTAAATATAATTATTACAAGAGTCCTCTATACAAAGTAAAAAACTAAAAAACATATTAATGACATTTCTCTAGTCCTTTTCTTACTGTACCTATAGTTATAAATATATAGATATAAATTCCTCTATTGGAATACTAAAAATCACAAAAAAAAAAATACCATCTAAGGTGTGTCTCTTAAGTACTCAAGGCGTATTTTATTCAGGTGTAGAACAAAATGACAGGACACTTGGCACAACACTAGGGTGGCAACGATGAGGATCATATTTCCAAGGCAAACATCATCGCCTCGATACCTTCACTCACAAAAAGGCGATTACTTTACACTGGAATTTCCTTTTCTTTATATGTATATAAAATTTAATTTGCGTACCGTTTATTTTTGAAGAATAATGAATTCATTGATAGGTGAAGCCTGGGAAACGCTGAATGCATATTTTGGGTTTATTTCATTACCACAAATCTTTATTCTTTTATTTATTTTTATTATCAATCTTTACGAACGATGCTCAAAGTTGGCATATATCAAATGCTGCCAAAATCCTCTATATAAGACTTTCGAACGCCCAATCCTGAAATGACTGTTTCTTATGGAGCTATAGACAATATTTTTCTCTTCTTGCTTAGCTCTTCAATAAATAAACAATTTTTTTTCGAACTATCTATTAAATTATCTATCATGCATGCAAAGATTTTTTATTGATTTCAACCAGAATCCTGTAATTCCTAAAATGTAATCCTAACAAAAACTTTTATCAACTCAACAAAAAAAATATTAACTTCACGCAAAATACAGTGCTTTATCTATCTATCATAGGCAATATTGCATTCTTACCTTTTATATTCCATTAGTGATGTAAGACTATCGATGGTTCTATCGATAGTTTCAAACTATCGAGACTATCGATAATTCTTTTAACTATACTATACTACTATCGAAAACATTGTTTTTAAAAGATAAAGTGATAGCCTCTGCCTCTAAGGACCCAATTGCTGTATATGTGCTGTAGGTGTTAGGACCTCTATAATTCATGGAAATGAAAAATAAACGAAATTTAGTAGTGTAATTTTATTTATGTTGGAATTGTGTTCCGAATGTTGTCATGTCAAATGAACTACTTCGACACCTGGGAATCCTGGTTGCACTGTTAATTGCAGGCATTGCTATAGCCTTCCTCTAAATACAGTTTTGATCAAAGGTAACTAAGAGGTTTTTGTTTGAGTCTTGTATCTGGATCTGAGTATTGTTGAGACAGTAATGGATATTAAGGAAGAGTACTATCCAGGGGGGCAGTATGGGTATTTTTTACTTTCACTTACCTATATATGAAATAAATAGTAAGTGGAAGTATTGCGATCGTGAAAAATTTCGACTTCCGGTTTTCAACGAAAATACACGTTTTGGGGTCCCCTGAGTCCAAATGACCAAGTCCCGCGAAATGGTCTGTGTGTGTGTGTGTGTGTGTGTGTGTGTGTGTGAACAGACTAGCTCAAAAACTATAAGCCGTGCAAATCTGAAATTGGGTATTTAGTGTATGTATATGCCCGCGATGTGACAGCAAAAATTTCATCAAAATTGCTCAAAGGGAGGGGGTACTTTATTTAATAACTTTTTAAGTTTTTTTCGATTTTCTCAAAAACGGCTCTAACGATTTTGATTAAACTGAGTATTTGATCTATTTATATGTCCGAGATATGACTGTATAAATTTCATCAAAATTGATCAACCGGAAGGGGGACTTTACTTAATAAATTTTGTATAATTTTCACGTGTTTTTTTTTTAGTTACTCAAAAAAGGTTTTAACGTTTTTGATCAAACTGGGTATTTGATGTATGTATATGCCAAAGATGTGATTGCCAACATTTCATCAAAATTGGTTTAACGGAGGGGGCACTTTATTTCATAACTTTTTAACCAATTTATACCTTTTTTCGATCATCTCAAAAACGGCTTCAACGATTTTCATCAAATTCGTGGTGTTTAATGAAAATTAGGTGTTCTTTAACAATCCTCCACTTGTCCCTGTAGAACAGATCCGCTACTTAGGACTCCAACTGGACAAATTTTTACTTTCACTTACCTATATATGAAATATATAGTAAGTGGAAGTATTGCGATCGTGAAAAATTTCGACTTCCGGTTTTCAACGGAAATACACTTTTTGGGGCCCCCTGAGTCGAAATGACCAAGTCCCGCGAAATGGTCTGTGTGTGTGTGTGTGTGAACAGACTAGCTCAAAAACTATAAACCGTGGGAACCTGAAATTGGGTATTTAGTGTAGGTATATGCCCGCGATGTGACAGCAAAAATTTCATCAAATTTGCTCAAAAGGAGGGGGTACTTTATTTAATAACTTTTTAAGTTTTTTTCGATTTTCTCAAAAACGGCTCTAACGATTTTGATTAAACTGAGTATTTGATCTATTTATATGCCCGAGATATGACTGTAAAAATTTCATCAAAATTGATCAACTGGAGGGGGGACTTTACTTAATAAATTTTGTATCATTTTCACATGTTTTTTTTATTTACTCAAAAACGGTTTTAATGATTTTGATCAAACTTGGTATTTGATGTATTTATAAGCCAAAGATGTGATAACCAACATTTCATCACAATTGATCAACCGGAGGGGGTACTTTACTTAATAAATTTTGTATCATTTTCACGTGTTTTTTTTATTTACTCAAAAACGGTTTTAACGATTTTGATCAAACTTGGTATTTGATGTATTTATATGCCTGAAATATGACTGTAAAAATTTCATCAAAAGTGATCAACGGGAGGTGGGACTTTACTTAATAAATTTTGTATAATTTTCACGGGTTTTTTTTATTTACTCAACAACGGCTTTAACGATTAACAAAAATAAGATATGAATGTAGAAAAATGTGTGACTTTGGGAAATGGTATTTAGCAAAACACGCCAATTTCTAATCTAAGTAAGTTGGTAAGTGAAAGTTGTGTGTTGCGCGCACGCACCAGATTTTTTTTTTTGTTATTTAAAGAAGAATGTAACATTAATAAAAGTAAGTAGTTAGTTAACTTAAAGCAAAAAATAATTAACAGAGCAACTAGCATGTAAAAAATTCTATTTATTGAATTATTATAACCATTAAATCTATACTCACCGGAATGGCATGCAGCCCAGTCAGCCGTACCCCCATTAAAACCATCTGGCTCCGACCATGGTTGTATAGAAAAATTTTAAGTAAATGATAATTCCCTTGATTTTCTGTGGATTGTTGGTTGACTAAGGAGTGTCACGATGGCCTATGCTTTCTTATTTTATTCGGTTAAGGATGATAAATGACTTAATTTTAGATTTCTTGGATTGCCTTAAGCTCGAAGCCCTGAAATCCATAACTGGAAAAACTTCTTTATAATACAATGTACTTTCTATCTAGATCAATTTTGTGCAAGAAGGCTATCTGTCTGTGTTCTCTGTATTTTTCTGAATTGATCAATTTTCATTTAGAGAATTAACACTAAAGAGGCTGGATGAGGCCCAGGAGTTCCGATGCCCGCCAATTCCACGACTCGTGTAAAAAACGAATTAATTATATACTCAATGCGAATTCCAATTCGTTACTGGAATCCTTACTCTTTCTTTTATCAATAGCTAGGCTTAAAAGTTTACTAATATTGTATTGTGTTACAATCCTTTAATTAATCCGTTATGATGTGGTCCAAAAATTATTTTTCGGTTCTTTCACCAAAGGTTCCATTCTTGTATTGTGGAAGGGTTATGATCCTCACCCAATCTTTGTGATGTGGGTGCCTACTTCTTCAATGGGTGAAGGAAGATAACCTGACAGTTGATATCATTTCCTTTTATAAATGTTCCTGAATAATGTATATTTGCTCAGCGAGGTCTTGAATACAATATTCACCATTACTTGCATTTACTCATGCTTTGTGTTGATTGTCCTTGAAAACAGTTGATATCCTTTAAGAAGCCTACTTCATCCTGCAGCGTCCAACCTGTCGATGGATATCATTGAATAATTTATTATTACAATTGGTATTAGCCAATTATCACTAATAAATCAAATGACTTGACGGGGCTGGACCTGGCTTGGCCGAAGCTCAGCGATCGGGGTGCGCGATAGTTGTAATGAGGCCTTCATTTGTCGATCCCGTCCTGACGGCTCTATGGGCCATTACCTCCCCGGCGATTGTTCTCATTGACACGACAGCTAAGTCTCTCAGAAAAATTACCCTACCCGAAAAATCAAGGGTGATTTATTGACTATGGAGATGGAGACACTGAAACAAAATGACTTTATGTAAATGACGAGATGGTGTAGGTTATTGTCATCGTGACTGATGCCACCTGACCCGTGTTGTTCTGTTGTTGCCCTCACTTTGATGTTCTATTAGTAGCTACTGAAGGAGCCTACCAGTCATAGAATTGTTGATGTTGAGAATGTTTCTAAAAAAAATTTATGACATAACATTGTTCTGATCAGTTTGTTTTCTCATTAAATCTTATCATATATAAATGAATTTTTTAATGATACTCCAAAGAACTCTCAATTGGGTTCAAAAATTATTGACAATGAATCCAGATGACTTTCCCAGAAAATGTTTTGATAAACTAATTACTATTCATTTCAAGAATAGTAATTGGTTTACACAAATAGATGGAATATTAAGGTCGTTAGGATATGTAAATACAAGTGTTTTAACTGAAAGAAACGCTTTAACATTGCATCGCAACGAGATCTTAGAAAGATATCAGAGTCAGATCAGATCCATAGACATTGAAAACACCCTAAACTCGAAATATAACAACAATTTTAGATTACTAAGTAGCATGGGTATGGGGGAAAGCTATTTGATGAAGAATGTGCCAATAAGTAAACAACAGTTGATTATTCAATTGCGATTAAGCCGCAAAGATCTATTACAACTGTTTATCAATGGCACAACTTATGTTATTGACGCACAGGCCACTTGCACGATCTGTAATCTAAAAAAATTGGAAACCCTTGAACACATTATATTAGAATGCACGATGTATGAAACATTTATAAAGCAATATATAAACAAACATGTAACATCTGTTCACAATAGTACCGATAACTTGACATCCATTTTAAATCCTAAATAGAATATAGATATAAACGATTTGTTTCATTACACTTTGGCTGCATTAAACTTAATTCATCACTAATGAATGATTGTTTTTTGTTCTTTTCTATATTTTAAACAATATACTGTCTTTGTTTACTGAGAAATTAAATATTTTAATTTAGTTAGCGATGGGTATAGTTATCAAATATAATATTTAGCTATTAAATAACTAATTAAATATAAATTGCAATTATAATTAAATATAATATTTAGCTACTAGATACTAAATTAAATATAAATTGCAATTATAAAAGCATTTTATATAATGTACATATTTAAATTATAATATTAGCATAAATTATAATATAAATCATATACGAATCATTCTGTCAGTGAAATTATAGAGTTAAGTTTTTTTTTTTTTTTTTTTTTTTTTTTTGTGAATGTTATTTAGATTATTATTGTTTATTATTTATTTATTTCATTTTTTTTTCAATTTTATTTTATAGTTAAGATTTTATAACAATGTGAGATATTATTTTAGTATATCCCCACCATACCCCTGTAAAATGTTTATGTACATAAATACAGAATTTTTCTATTCTATTCTATAAATGAATTTTTATAAATTTTAAAAGAAGATGTGCCGCGGTGGCCCTAGGATTTTTTAATGGTAGATCCTTCCGGTAATAAATCCTTTGCTATGCCGTCCCTCGGATAGGAAGTAAAATGGAGCTCCCGAGCCTGTACGATGGCAGGTACTCGTTAAAGATCCCTGGTTAGGTAAAAGTTAGGGCTCCACTGTAGCTTCATCCGATTAGCCTTTGTAGCACAAAGGGGTGTTAAACAAACAAACCAAAATTAGAGATTACTATACTAATCAGCTAGGTAAATTAAGTGTGATTTCTCTGTCTATAAGTTAATTAATCTCGCAACTTATCATTAATTGCAAGGATTTGGGAATTCCACGCCCCTACACGAACTACATTTAAACAATGCTTCTTTTCTTTATCTTAGAATTTCAAATCTTATTCACTGGTCCTTCCATCTGACGATAGATATAACTCCTTTAAGTAATTACCACTTGAACACCAACCCTTCCGGTCATGGCATCAGTGTGTGTGTACACCAGGCACTCACAAAAAATGGACCTTACACCACTCAAGCTCTCAAGATTATTTCGAAATGTTTCAAGATATTATTTAGTGACGATTTTTGATTACTATAAAGAAAATTGAGTTCGTTTAATCTTACTTCTAAAGACTCACTGCTTCTATAGACTTCAAAACTTAATCGTCATGGAATGGTATTTGCATGTTTAACGACACCCCCCCCCCCAAAAAAAAATGCTCTTGTTATTATTAATATATATTTAACAATATTTAAATCACTAATGGAGCACATCAGGGCATCAGTTTCCTATGCATTGTTGAGTGCGAGGAAGTTCTTTAGAAAAAATGTTTACAAGAGCTCCTCTAGACCCGCATACCACTTCCATGAGGAAACAGATGTACAGCTTCCTACAAACAAAAATCCGTTTAACATACCTCCGGTACTTAATCATTTTATTATATAATAAAATTATTTGAGTAATATTCCCATAAAATATTGAGTAACCAGTAATTTATTGATAGCGATAACTTAAACCTAAGCGAGGAAATTGAATAAACATAAAAAACTATGGTTACTTTTTCTAAAGTTTTCAGTAATGAGGAAACATCAATTACTAATAACCCTCTATCTTAAATATCTTACGTTTCACTTAAATATCTAATAAAATGCCCCTAACCTTCAAATCAATTCCAAGAGACTCATTTACGTGCATGCATATATAAAACCTATTAGCTCATAAAGAGTTGAGGTTTAGTACTACACTAAACTATCGTATATAGTTGCTATTCCTAGTTGCTTCTTATTAATATATGTAGCGATGGATGCGATGTAGCGATGTTCGAAGGAGGCATAAATCATGCATATATAATGAATTTGAGCTGCAGTTATAATATAAGAAATTGATAACTGCCAATTTCTATATATATATAAATGATTATGTCTATATAATACAAATGAAATGATGTTCGTTGATAACGCATCACATGAGAAAATTTCAACATGTTATAATAGTCCGAGTATGGTTCATACGGAATCGAAATTTTAAAATATAATCTTATTATTAACTTATGCGAGCAGTACATCACTAAACATAATAAGAGCTAACTTAAATAATAATTATCTCTACATTTTTAATAACATGATTCAGAGAGTTATTACCGGATATTTTTTTTCATTTACGAGTGGTTTATAAACGCTTTGATTTGCTTTCGTGAATTCGATCAGCAATGTATTGTAGATTATATTTATTTAGGTTTAGATGTAAATACAAGACACACAAAGACTGACCATGAGATCATGCTATCAGATCTTACTTAACGAACAGTTTAACCAAGAAAAGTATGTTAAGCAAGCTGTTACATCAACATAGTCGTTACTAAGTATGTGCATTGCGTAATAAAACAATCGTTTGAGGTGAATAGACTTTCTGTGTTATATATATTTTTTTTTTAAATCCCTGCTATTGTTTGTATTTTAAATTCATTAGGAATAAAAAGCCAAGCTTTGGATCCAATGTGCAAGTTCTCTTATGAGTATGTCAATTAACATTTATTTGCTTGACATTAATGAGAGAGGTTTTTTAAGTTTTTTGTGCGTTATTGAGAGATGTTATTTGTTAGGGCTGAGTAGCGTGGGACGAGGGGTGAAGGGCAAGGACAGGCTACCTGCCCCTCAAGATGTCACCTTTTGTGCCAATGGCTAAGTACTTCAGTCTTCAGGGCCTTTAGCCCTTAAATACATGTCATTACCGTTCCCGAGGGTCTGGGCCCGTCCTTAGTAGTCGACATTCTTCTTCTAAGGATGTGGAAAAATGTTTTGTTCTTTTCATTATATACATGTTACCGCTGAGGTAAAAAATTAGGCAAGTCTACAGAGGTATTTATACATTTCTTAGAAGGAGCAATGTTTTGTTATATTCATGGAAATATCAAAAGATTTGTCCTCATATGTAATATTGAGGATAGAGTTATTTTTCTTTAAAGATTCATAGTCTAATTTATATTTACAAAAATAAATATGGGGCACTTCTGCTGAAGTGGTTAGGAGCTTCAAAACCAAGATAAAGACTCAGACTAATTCGTCCAGTCACTTGCTCCTAATATATAGTCGTAAAAAGACCAGTCTCGAAGGTTCCAGGTGTACGTGGATTGAACTCGAACAATCTAGTCCCAAACATGTACACTGACGGTTCGCTCCACCCTCTAGTTCATTTCAACAAAACGTCCGGGATTTTAAACCACATTTTTTATTTTTATTTTCTTATTTAACGATTTAACGTTATCGATTCATCAGTGATTATGGATAGCACATTCAAAAATATAAAAATTCAAGGATATGATTTAAGACGTTATAATGTTTACCACACCAAAACGTTCTTAGATCCCTCAACTTTGGCGCATACACAGCTCTTAAAGTCTCTATGGGCTGCGGTCTAAAGAAGTAGACACTGGAATAAAGTGAAAATTGGTACAGCGAAGACACTAAATGATTCCTATCTTCATTTACTCATATATGAAGACATAGGACCGGAAAGCAAGATCTTTAGGTCATAATAGAAGCTATTGCAAAATTTTGGACAGTAGAGTAATAGTATACATTTTATATATCCTCAGGATGATTGATAAAAAGTAATTTCATTCAAGAACGGTTTCATTCAAGAATCTTTTCTTTTTTTTAACAGCCTATGTTTGACACAAAAATATGAGCCTTCGTCGGAGCTAAACAACGAAACAAATTTCTGAGCCCAATTGGTCTAAGTCAAAATAATAAATAAATTGAGTTTATTTGTTATTTCACGCCACACTATTTTAAATTAAATGAATTCCATTTAATGTTGATATTACATCCTCTATCTAGGAGTACTTGACAATATATAAAAAATTATGATGGTGGAAGATAGTTGACAGTAGATATACTTAATGGAGAGGAAATCGTTGGGGGTGCGGTCAAAATAAATAGCGCTAATATGTAGGAATCAATTTATATTAATTTTTAATAAATATATATTTATAATAAATTTTCAAATTTTTTTTTGCCACGTTTCGATACGAATTTCAGGTGCTCAACCTGACTCTTTCAGGGATCTTAACTTAAATTAACTTGGATTAATTTATTCCATTTTATTTTGATTATCAAATTATTCCGTTGTTTGATGGTCAGGAAATGGTACAAATGAAAAATAAACACATGATTTAAGAGAACAATTAAATTAATCTTCACTCTAGATTATGAAACAAGATAAATCAAATATGTGGGTCTTCATCAGGGCTAAAAAACGAAATAAGTTTTTAAGTCCAAGTGGTCTAAGTCAAAATAATAAGTAAAATGACTTGTTATTTCACATCGCAACTTTAAACTAAATTAATTCCATTAATGTTGATAATACATTCTCCATCTAGGATTTCTTGACAAAATCTTAAAAATTAACTTATTCCATTTTATTTTGATTTTCAAATTATCCAGTTGTTGGATATCAGGAAATTAGTTTAGGTACAAAATAAAAAGATCGAAGAGGAAATTAAGGCTAGATTAAAGGCGGGAAATGCTTGTTATTTCTCGGTTGCAAAATTACTTGGGTCACGCCTTTTATCCCGAAATTTAAAAATTAGGATTTACAAAACTATAATTCTTCCGACTGTTCTTTACGGTTGTGAAACATGGCCGCTTACAGTAAGGGATGAGAAACGCCTTATGGTGTTTGAAAATAAAGTGCTGCGTAGAATATTCGGGCCGAAGAAAGATGAGTCAACAGGAGAATTTAGACGGCTACACAATGCGGAATTACGTGAGCTTTACCCGGTAAATGTAATCGAGTCTATAACTGCGCGTAGGCTAAAGTGGGCATGCAAAATGACGAGTCTTAGTAGTGAACGAATTCCTAAAAGATTGATAAACGCTTTGCCGACTGGAAAACGGCCGAGGGGTAGGCCTAGGCGAAGGTGGGAAGATTCGGTGAAAGCAGATCTTGTGAATTTGGGATTGGACGGTGGTAGGTGGATGGAAGTATGTAGGGATCGATTGGTGGTGTCGGCGTCGGGCCTTCGGGTCCGTTAAGCCTTATTGTATTGTATTGTATTGTATTGTACAAAATAAAAAATGAGATGAGTTTATTTGTTATTTTACACCACATTATGTAAAACTAAATGAATGCCATATATTTTTTCATTACATTTTCTATATGTAAGAGTTCTGTCTTAGGATCACGTTGTTAAACATTATGAAACATTACGTTGAACTAATTTATTCCATTTTATTTTGAAAGCAAGTTTATGAATTTTGACAAATCTACGCCGAAACGTAAACAGCTTTCGTATCAAATATAGAAATTATTAAAAAATGGAGGTTCTTGGCCCAAAAACAAAATAAATGAATAATTAAGTATGAAAAAAAGTAAATATGAAATTAAGTAATATGGGTGTGTATACATGATCAGCCTTTCTTTTTTTCACTCAAACCATTTTCCAATAAGTAACAGATTTGTTTTTTGTTTTTTAGCATTGATGATGACCCACATGTCTCTTTAAATAAAAACAATTTTTTTACTGGATTTTCTTTAATTTGCATTGTTAATGTTTATTTCTATATCCAGATATCTGATACTGTTGTTTATGGGGTTTTAAAATTTTTTTACTGAAATTCCTGTTTATCAGAAAATCAAGAAAGTAAACATTCCATATATACGTATAAAGAAATATTTTTTCTTTTTTTCAATAACATATGTTTATTTCTACTGTGTGTGTCAAATAAAAAAGACCCTTGAATGGAAGTATTATAGAGCATTGATTCTGAAAATATTATTTACACTAAAAGAAGGAAATTAAAAAGCCAAATCAGCGCATGTTTGGGAAAACATGCCTGCTACTAAGAACATAATGGTTTGAATGTTTTGGAAACATTCACATCTGTGTCCTGGCCCAAACTAAAACATATGAGACACTTCCTAATGCTCCTAAATCAACATTAAAAACGTCCAAAACAGCTAAAATTTTAGAGCTCTTTCAGAAAATTTGTAGCTGCTTTGAAATACCATTTGTATTAGGAATTATTCTATGCTAAAAACTTCAAATTAACCCCTGCAAAATATTATATACAATATTCAGGTGCAGGTTTGGCACTAGGAGAACATTAAATATTCTTGTCATTTCGGTGAAAAGTTGTGTTTAAAAATTCAATAAGATCCATTGGTTGCTTGGAAAAAAAAAAAATCTTAAAGATTAGTTTTTCAGTCTCTTTTATTGTGTTTTTAATCGGACAGTCATAATTTTAATGACGGGCTGAGGTTTTGAGATGCTAATCGGGGGTAATTCCGAATTTGAATTAAAAAACCAAAAATATGCATTCTTAAGGCTATTATATTTTGTGGTAATTATTATCGGCCTACAGGTTTAAAAACTACATTTGAAATAAAATCTAAAAATATCGTTTTTCCAAATACAAATCAAAAGAAAAAAAAATGATTTATTTCAATATGAAAGTAAAAATAAAAAAAGTAAGTAAAACAGCAAAAAAACTTAATAAACTAGGTAAAAACTCATAAAAATGATCACATATTACATTTCTGTAATTTAAGATTGTACTAAAGAATTATTGAAAAATATGTATATTATGAAGATGTTGTCGTTTCGGCTTCAGGATATTTCCCATAATTTATTTCAGCACAATGCTAATTTCAAAAAATAAATAATCTTTCATGGCGGAGGAAAAGGATTCAATTACAAACATAAGTTAAGATTTTTTTATTCAATAAAATTTAAAACAATAAATTTATATAACAAAACAAATATATCCAATTAAGTACTTATCAACATCAATAACAATGTGAAAAGCGTTCATTTAGCTGCCTGCCTCTATAAGCAACGGAAACCGCAGAGGGTGGCAGGGATGGGCAGCTTCCCTCCCACCCTTTAGAAAATATGAGAAACAAAAGCTAAAAATTAAATATATTTTTATTCAATTAATATATTTATTAAGTATTATATAAAAATATTTAAATTTCGGAGGGGGGGGGGGGTCAGAATCGCGTGGCTGACAGCACCATTTTTGTATGAGATTATTACATTGTATTAAGAAGGACTGTGATGTAAACAACCTAATGTGTTATGTTTTGGGTTTAGAAACTACCTGATTGCATTATTCTTTTAAAAAATATAAAAACAATTGAAATAACCGAAATATTTGAGAGGAGTCATGACCATTTTGCCCCTCCCCCCCTGGATCCGCCCATGACTTTATTCTGGGACGAAGTCCCCTAAGATTACAAGTAGAAACAAAGGAGAAAAAAAAAACTTAACTGGCCAAATATTAAAGTTGTGGAGTATAATTAACAGTGTTTTCATATTAAAAATATCAAAAATTATCAAGAAGGTACTAAGCCCCCTTTGCATCTTCACGCCTTAGAAGGGAGATCGGAGGAAGTTATTGTTTGTGTATTCAGTAACCTAATGTCCACCTGCACTTACATAACAGTAGACAATGGGGGTCGGTTACTAGATCCGGTAACAGGTAATTCTTTCCTAACCGGTGACAAATTCCATGCCATTGAACGTCAGGATTTCTGTCTGGTGGCAAGGGGGCGGGCGGGCTAAAGAGGTGGCGCGCGGTCTTTAACAGATCAATTAGGTGGGGCCCTGACGGCCGGCATGCAGATTAACTGTTTACATGTCAGCTCCGGGAGTCTGATTGGTCGGGGAGGAGCTGACGGAGGCACCCCATTGGTCGGGCGGCGGAGGGGTGGGGAGCCCGGGGGGTGGGGACCCGAGTGAGACGTCAGTGCGAGTACCGGCGCTGGACGCCCCCCGTGAGTGCGCTCTGTTACTGTGCGTTGCTATGGTGATAGGATAGATGCCCGAGAAGGAGAGTTTGTCCCCGCTGGGGCTACCGTTCCACCACGGCCACTTCTTCCCTGGGCCGCTGCCCGTCGATGGGAGGACCCACGAGGGCCGATATGTATGGGAGGCACCGCGGATCATGCACCCGCCCTCCCCGACCGCCTTCCACCACCCCCACCCGTGAGTACAGCTATATATCATATCTATTTAGTGATAAGGACCTAGTTAAATCCAACTATATAAACAATACATACACAAAAAATATATGAAAAAAAAGTATATTAAAAAAGGAGTAGGGAAACCACCCTAAATATTCCCCCATAAAATCCTACTTGAAAACATCTGGAAACATCCCGTATAAGTATCTAAATTTATATAAAAACAGAGATAACAAAAAACTAATAAGAAATTATGAATAATTCCCAATTAAGCAAATCAGTTTCCACACAATTATCTGCAGGAGAAAACTTGGATGTATGAATTTTTATCAATATCAACAATAAACTAGTTCTCTCACCTGTTTAAGTTTATTTTCTAAAAATAATAACAATGAAGTCGAGGTAACTGAGCTAATTTTTTTAAATTATATAAAAATAAAAGTATATAAGTAATTTTAAAAAATATTT
The DNA here is from genome assembly GCA_911387785.2 of Aelia acuminata. NCBI lineage: Eukaryota > Metazoa > Arthropoda > Insecta > Hemiptera > Pentatomidae > Aelia > Aelia acuminata. Next base: position 113,905,132 of record OU426982.1, on the reverse strand, counting down.
TAAAGCTATTAGAGAAAACTATAAAATTAAGCCCTCTTAAATTCTTAATAATTTGAACTTTAACAATAATTTAAGAATTAACTCATGCTCATGTAATTTAGGTTCATATAATTATCCTTCACAAAAATACATGTACAAATAACTAAGCAACTTAGGTAATTATAAATATACTTCATAAATAAATTTAAATTTAAAGAAAAACAAAAATAATGGAGGATATCGAGATAAAAAAATAATGATAATGTGACCCCTACCACTCTCAACTATTTCTAAATAATACCCACATAAACAAACCGACTTCCACGTTCTAGAATTATTTGCAGTAGTAAATCTTAGTATGTAAATGTTTATCAACATCAGCAATAAAACTTTAACGCTCTCACTGTTTAAATGCTTCAACTTTAAATTTATCATCCAAAATAATTATAGCAACAAGAAATTTCATCAAATTATTATCTGAATAAATATATTTTTTAATTTTAAGGATCTTAGGTATAATACAAAATTTTTAAAAAAATTTATGTTTGAAAACCCTTTCAAACTATTAACTTCATTTTAAAAATATTTCCATGCAAACAATAACAGCGATAGGCATTCACTCTAATCAGTTAAAATTTATTTGCCTACATAAAAACATGCAAATAAATATCTGCGTTTTTATTTTTTAAATTTAATAATTAGGGGTCAAGGATTTTTTTTTATCTTTTATTCCCCTCTAGCCACATAAAATAAATTTTAAATAAGGAGTCCATTAGTTTAACTTAAAAACAAAAATATAATGCCTTTATCGACAATAATTTCATATAAAGTAATATTTAAAAACAGTATAATAAAATCAATACAATAAAAATAAAATTAACCAATGATAAACTCGGTCTAAGTTCATTAGTACATAAAAATACCTTTTAGATAATTAAAACTGAATATTTAAATTTGTAAAATAATAAAAATAAAAATCATAACAAAAATAAATAATAATAAAGTGAAAAAGTAATCACCCGAACTGTATCCCTCAAAAATTTCAGTATTTTAAAATTAACTAATGAATTTTACATTTATAAACATATTATCCATAGTTAATAGCTGTATTTTCTTTAGAAAAAATAAGTTTATTATTTTTCTATGATAAGTTAAGTCAAAAGCACCTTTCCAATAAATAAACATTAGATAACCAACTAATTCAGTTATGGTTTATAAATTTTTAATCCCAAAGTAAAACTGGTATATGAAAATTCATCCTGGTAGGTATATAAATTTATTTTAAAAAATAACTTTTTTTAATTTTATTTTTTATTTTTTTATTTTAAAAAACTAAAATTAAAAAATCAATAAAAACAGACAATTGTAATGTTGTGTATGTTGCTCAGACTCAAATAAAAAAATAAATAATTTTTTTTTCCTTAAAATAAATATTTTATTTTGGAAGAAATTTATACTAATTTTGTCAAAACATAGCACTCTATCGGTTTTTGCTTCAAAAAAAACTATAAAATGAAATCGTAAACACTATATTTAAGAATTCCCCAACCATTAGAACAATTTATTTTATTGATTTGTAGCTAACTTCATAATTCCTTATTTGGAAGGAAGGATTAATAATTTTATTTTCTGTTACATCAAAATAAGATAAATTTATTTCACATCAGATAAATTTATTATAATATTCAGATCATAAGTATCTCTTATCGAAAATTTGTTGTTTAGATTAATGTAATACATTGCTTTTATTATTAATAACATACAAACTTTTTTTTGTCATAAAAACTGAAAATTTCAGTTATTTTAAAATTTATTTCACTTTGACATTTGTCATTAAATAAGGTATTCTCAATTATGCAATGGTTATATTTGTAAAAATTATTTTTTTCATCCAGAAAATTTATTATAGATAGAATCATGTATTTCCTTCTAGCTTGATCTTTTTATTAATATTAAAATACCTATCTAATCAAAATATCAAACAAACATAAACTTTGTCTTAATAGTTTCATCGCTTCTTTAATAAAGTTAATTTACTGTGAAATCCATGGAAAAAAACTTTAACAGAATAATATTTTAATAGTTCCATGTATAATAGATCTTTTGGGTTGTATAATAGTGGAATTGTTGTATTCTTGCTTGACATAACTTTAAAACTCAAACCAAACTCAAAATTATGTGAAGCTATAGCATTTTTTTGAGATATTTTAATTTTACTGAAATATAAGTACCTAAATGTTTTTTTTTTTTTTATAGTTAAGTTATATTAAATCATTTCAATGTCATGTAGTATTAAAGTATGCCGCTGATGAAATTTTTTGACGAATAATTAAAAATCACTGCACTTGATATTTTGCTTCATAAATCCAGAATATGTTAGTACATAGAGCATGTAAAGTAAAAAAATGAAATAATATAAAAATAATTATAGAATAATGGGGGTAGGGGGTAAAAGTGCTTTGAAGAAACACAGAAAAAATCTTCTCACACGAACAACCTGTTGACGGATATCAAATAACAAGCTTTTAGCTTTAACTTACCTTTAAACTGGGTTGATCTAATTGTAATTTGTAAATATAATTTAATGGTTAGTCATTATTTAGGGAAGTTTATTTATTGACCAAGTACTAATTTTGTGTTGAAATATTCATGATTATTATATATCAAATATTTTTTTCGGAATATCATAAACAAAATTAATAACAAGAAAATAAAATACAAAATTAATACTGACCCAAGTATATCTTCATTCTTAAAGTAAGCATTATTATACCAACACTATTTGTGTAAATACAGGGGTTTAAATCAATGTTTACTTTCTAAATTTAGGTACCTAAAGCAGCAAAGTTCCTGTCTTTAAAAACAGTACTTAAAGGGATTTAAAAAAAATAAAATAATCATTAAACACATAAAATAATTATTTTATTTTATAAAAATATAATTATAAATACAATTAAATTTTATATATTGTACGATATTAGAAAAATTCAATAAAATCAATGAACAATAAGGTTATAAAAATATGTTCGAAGTTATTTCTTAAAAATCCTTATATATATTTCAATTGCATGCCTCGAAATCGGTTTTATAGTTTTACATTTTTAAAAATGGGAGAAAACACATCGATCAGAAGCGTAACTACCTGTTAAAGAAATATATGTATTGCTTTGATTTCTGATTGGAAAAAAAAATTATAATGTAGTTTTTTATTGAAAATAAAATAAGTATAATAAAAAAACTGTATACTTAACAAAATTAAAACATAAGCATTTAGAATAAATAAGCATTTTATTTGTTATCATGGAAGTTCAATGTAATAAAGATCTTTTTAAAAGTAGGTAATACTTACGTATAGAACCCTAAAGAGGATTGAAAAACTAAACATATAACACAGGCACATTCAGATTTATTCTATTATTATTGATGTTTATATTCATCTGAAGTTTTATCATATTAAAATAATTTAATTTAAAAATTCATATGCTGTATCTTTTATCAATAAAAATAAAACCTTTTGTTTATAAGGACATTCAAATCATAACAGGAAATATAATTTGATTGCCTTCATTTCATTCTCCAGTCAATTGAAAATCTAGATTGAGATAATAACTTATTCAATGATTTTGAAATTTGTTTATAATATAGTTGATAATGGTGAAAGAGCCTTTTTAATTAATTCAATTTGAAATAACAAATTTATTTCAGAATTACTTAACTCTAAGTAGAGATAGATGAAATGTCTTAAAGATTATTTTTTATTTCCCGAACCTTTAAAATTATAAATACCTAAAGTCACCTTAAAGATATAAATTAGTTGGTATATCTATATAGGATTTGGTGATTTTTTTACCAACATTAATAATTTTCTCTGATTTGGATTGCTTTAATTAATTGTATTTAATTAAAATGATCTATATTACTTAGCGAAGTGTAATATATTTATTTCAAAATTTAAGACTTCTATTATTTTCTAACGTATAAACTTGATTTAATAAACGATTTTTTTTTCCATTTATTAAGCCAAGAAATATTATCAAGTAATTGTTAATAATTATTTTATTTTATATCAAATAATTGTCATGGAACCAAATTTTGAAATTAAATTATATTATTAGATTGGAATTAATGAAAGGAAGGTTCATTATGCACACTAAAAATATATGTTTATATATATAAAAAATATGTTTGGTAGTAAACATTAATTAATGAAAATATTTGTTTATTCTTCTCCAAAATCCAAAGGAGTGCATTAAGATAATTTTATTTATTTATTTTTTTTTTGTAGGTATTTTATTTTATTATTTTACAAACTGTGTAATGATTATAAGTAGTGGTGACGAATATATTTTTATATATCTCAAAGGCTTTTTTTGGGTTTTTTTTTTCAAGCTCGATATTTCTTTAAAACCGAAAATCGTATTTTTAGATTGCACATTTTCAGAAATTTAATGATCTGTTTGATATAAGCACATATTTATCTATTGCTTTATTTATTCGAAATTCTGCAAGGACATTTAATTTTGTTCTAATTCCAATGTTAATAACAGTCATAAAATATTTTCATAATAATATTTTTAAAGTTAAGTTCCTTTTTTTAAATGATTAAATAATGGTCTTTTACCATCTAATTTTTTTTTTAATTGTAAGAAAAATAACATGTACTTATTGTATCACAGTTATTTGAACACAAAAAATAAATAACATTATTTCTTTATGTGGAATTGATTAACATTGTCACAGCAAAGGAGCGGATTGAATAAAATTAATCATGCATGATGTTGCTTTCTAACTCAAAGAAGATATAGGGGCTTAAAACTAATGCCCATTTCAGCTCAGGTTCCATGGCCAGATATAGCTAAAGCATTAAACCGTTATCGTTAAATAAGTGCCAACATTGGTAGTCTTCATGTTTTTGCCAATAATTCTCAGACTGAATTATGCATATTTATGGGCTATTAACATAACTAGTCGGGGCTCCTTACTTCCATATCTGTAATATCATATTACTTGAGGGAGTGGGGAAGGAGAGATTTTGTAAGTTATCGAATTACAAATATATATAAACTATTATATTATTTTCGAAAATATAAGCCACTCCAATTTAAATTAAAATAATCTCTAAAATATATTTTTGCAATTTTTAATTACATAATTTTTTTTTGTTTTTAACTATATTTAATAATATAAAATGACCTAAGAGACATTTATTTTATAAAATGAATTATTGTAATATATATTTTTGTATCCATCTTCTTTTCTTAAGCTAAATTTTCAAATTATCTGATGGAAAAATTATTGTATGAAATATTGTATAATATTCAAGTAATTAGAGCTTGATATTTATGAATTATTGTTCCTTTTGAGGTCACATATTGCTCTCTCCTTTCAAAAAACATGATAATTCAGGAGAGTTTAATAAAAATGTATTAAAAATACGAACTACGCCTTCAATATCACTTTTTACTTGCAGCAGATGGGATTAGATAATTACATACTTTTTTCTTTATTCGAAGAAGAAAAAATATTTAATTATTATTTTTAAATTAATTTTACCTTTTAATTATGAGATGTTTGTTAAAAATGTCATGGATTTTGTTTGTATCGAGGTAAAATTTTAAAGATCTTGCGAGGATATACCTATATTCTTTCAGCTCATTTAAAAACTTTCATAATTAGTTTTTCGTGTTTATATTTAGCTCATTTGGAAGAAAACTGTCACAATCCAAAAATCTGAAATTTTATAGGAAAAGAAAAATGTCAGCTCTCCAGCATTAAATATAAAATTTAAAAATTTATAATTTTTCTCAATTAAACTCTTTTTATGTTTAGAACTCTTTAAAGCAACAGCATAAAATTTTTATTGTGGAAATCTTCTTCCAAAGGAGCAATAGTATGAAAATGAAATCTCCTATTTAATTTCAAAAACCAATATTCAAGTAAATTAATTATGAATAATTAATATGGTTGTTTGGAATTCAGTTGGATATTCAAGCAACTAAAAGTTATGATCCCAAATAGGCACAAATACAACCATAACTTAAAAAAAAAATTAGGCGTGTAAAGTGTTTTTTATATTATATTATTGGAATTTTTGTGGAAACTGGCAAAATAAAACAATCATTAATTTTAGCATAACCAGTCTTATAAATAGCTACTCCATGATATAATCTTATAATTTTCATTATGCATCGATAACTAATATAAGTAAAATATTATAAAGATAAAGGCGCGTTACCTGATGAACACGTGTTCGAAAATATGAAATTTTAAAAACCCCTTTTAAAAAAAAATCTTGTTACAATTCTGTCCGTTAACCCGCGTGGCTAAAAGGGCACCTTCCGATGAAAGAAAGAAAAGAGTTACAAGAAGAGGAGCTGATTGGACAATTGTGACCAGCGCCGACTCCTGTTGGATTTTCTTCAGAGGACAATCCCTTCCTCTTGGTCCCTGTTCTTCCTCAACCACTGGAGAGCCCTCGTGGAGAATACTGATGATCCTCGAGGTACCGTGTTCTGTCTTCCTCTCCTGTCTCCGAGAGATTCATTGCGTTTTTGTTTCTTTAACCCAAGAACACGGGAAGATAAATAAAATCCTACCAGGGATGGTAATTTCATATTTAATATTGTCGAGTCGTTTATCTCCAGCTTGATTGAAGTACTTTGTTTTTTTTAACAGCATATAAGTTAAGTCATATATCTTTTTTAAGATGGATACGTCCGGTCCCGGAATTACTGTTGTGGACGGTAAAACCGAAATTGAGCTGTTAGAAAGGCGAAACGTGTAGAGGAGTTAGTGCAAACATACAATTATTTTTGCACTCATGAAGATAATGGGTGCTGGCAGGCCAAAATCAGCAGAGCACACTAATAGCATATGATGCCATGCTTTCCTCCGGCTGCTAAGATCATATTAAGTTCATCATCCGTATCTAAATACTTGAAACGATATCATCCTTTAGCGATTTCTTCTCATGTATAATCCCCTAGTATTTCTTTTATTTATTATACAGATAATAATTCTCGAAGAGAAATTATATGAAAAGAAGCATGGAGGCTCTTTCTGCATAGTGAAATAAATGTATAAGTCAGGCGTTCAATTGAAATACAGTTATTATAATTTGTGTTAAATCTGATGTAATTTTAATGTTAGGCAAAAAGAAAAATGAGGAACACATCCCGGTCTTTTGATTCCCCTCCCCCCCCCCACTTTTATCTAGTACCCTACAAACTGCATTCATTATATCATTTATTTTGAAACCGATACTGTTATTACGATACAGAAGATGTTTGAATAATTGAGCAACGAGCTTTAGAAAAAGAAACAAACAGAAGCGTTCTCAAACGTAAGCTGCTCAGGGATTCATAATAATTCATAGGGGTGGTATTATCCTTCGAACACAATGGACTGAGTGAGGTCAATCTTTCTTTTCTTTAACTACTGTTTAGTTTTAAACGAATCCTTATATATCACTTTTGTTTTAATCCTTAACCCTTAAACTTATTTTCAATAATTATACAATACAATTAGAAGTACAAATTAATGAAATTGATATTTATGTAATAATTTTAATAGTAGCTGTCGAAATTGAGCAATATTCTGCATAGGTGTGTTAGCTTACATTAGTTCTTACAGATTTCTGTTGCTTAGGTTTAGGAATACAGATCTCATTTTTTCGTCCAGTCTTCTAATGTCAGCCTAAGCCTTGTCTTTAATAAGTCTCTATAAAGCAAATTTGTGATGACAGATTAAATACTAGTCCAAAATGGGCTGAAATGTCTGCATTTATATATTAATCCTGAAGGAGGTGTTTATATTAATCCTGATGTTCAATATATATATTTTACCATTATAATTAAGGCCATATCATTCAGATGCAATAACACCGTTCAAAAGTTTTCTTATGGGCTGTGATATGTCGGTATGTACAGTTTTGTTATATACGTACCAAACATTATATTAAAAAAAAAATTTCCCTTGCTAATAGGGTGTGAAAATTAATGCATTTTGGGGCAAAAAAGGTTACTTGAGCATCCTATGACACCATAGTGAATCGAAGCCATTTTAACATCTAAAATCGCCCAATATTATGAAGGGTTTAATTTTGATTCACCTTTTCAAAGAAGTTGAAAAGCGACAAAGTAATTATTTATAGTGGACAATTAGAGAGCGGCCATTAAGCTATAATTATTTGTTTGGCCTACCGGACCAACTCTAATTCTGCTCTAATCCTTAATAGAGTTCGCCTAATCTCTTCTCACGGCTCATCGCCCGAAAACTGAAGCATGTCCCTGCTCAAAGTATAATATAGCACAATTAGTCTCCTCTCTGCCAAATATATCTATAATATACTTTTTTGACTTAATTAAATGGCCAAAACAATACATTGCATTTATAATATGACACATATAATGTACCTAAGTAAAATATATCCATAACATGTTCAGATTAATATATTTTCAAAAAATAGAATAGAATAAAAGACCAATAGTAAATTTAGAGGTTTCAGCTCACTTTGGACTAGTATAGTGGGACCTGAAACAGATGCAAATGATTATTTCTGCTACGCTGAAAGAGTTCTGGAACTGTTACATTCATGACGTGACCACATGTTTTGGAATGATCTAGGCCTTTCTGGGATGTTTCCTTTCGGATTTAATGTAATAAGCGATGAATTTCAAAGGGCTTAGTCTCATCGAAGCAAAATATTACTTTTGAGTCTCTGTTCCTTCACTTATAGTTACTGTTTGTAAAGTTATTCTAATTTGAGTTTTAATTGCTTGTTTGCCATTTTCGTATCAGAATTTAACATTAATAAAATTATTTAAAATCCACATTGGCGTTGCAATATTTTAAATTGCAATCGAATACGTTAATTTCATTATTCCATCTCGTTCCTTAGTTATCACTTTGTCATTCATTGATATGAATTATATCATGCAGAAAGAGAAAATGGTATTGGCTTTTAAATAGATTTTAAGTTTGTCCCTACTCTTTGGTTAAGGGAACAGGCATTACGAAAGAAGTATTAACATAATATGCTCACAGTTTTTGAATGTAGGTTACCGTTTATTGTTGTCCCTACGGCAGTATTAATTATACAGCTAAAAACGATTTAATCAATGAAGAATTCTCAAACCTGAATAGAATTCCTGAGCTCAGTGCATTTAAATATCCAGTTTGTTTGAAATGACCCGTACTAAGTACTTAGCAATATTTTGAATAGTCCCCTTTTGTTCACAATTGGCTTAATTTTTTTAATAGTACGTAATGACAATAAACTCAAATTAAGTTTCGTGATAAGATTTCCAAAATAATCGCTTTGCTCTGATTAACAGAATAACCACCAATTATATAATTTACATACAAATTGCGAATGGTTAAAAAATATTAAAATTCCTTATAATATAATTTTATTATTAATTATTTTCTATCATTGTTTTCATAGAATGGAATTGCATATCTATTGATATATTTTTAAAATATAGTACAGTAATAGTTTAGTTAATCACTTTCTGCTTTAAGAAAATGACTCATAAATTAACTTGCTGTGATGATACTTGTCACTTTTTTTTCCTAATATTTATAGTTTAATTCTTGGCTAATAATAAAGTAATAGTAGCCGTAATGAACGGTATCATAATAAGTTATTACAGCTTTTATAACCACTCCGTTTAATTTACAATCTAATAAACCGGTTACAAGTACGCGATTAAAAAACTTAAAGGCAATCTCATTCAAACTTATTTATTATCATTAGTGTAAAGAACGAAAAAGGAAATAAAGTTATGTTTAATAAAAAAAAAAAAATAATAATAATGTTCACTTAGCTGTTATAAGCTGACAGTTTGAAGTTTTTAGTAACCTCGGGGGACAGCCTCGCGTAATTTACTGGCTGTACTTGAAGCAAATGAACTCCACAATAACAACAAATAATTGCAGCCACTTTCATAAGTACTAGCGATTTTTTTTTTGATTTTTTTATGTTGGGAAATATTTCGATTAGGATTACTTAACTAAATAAGCTTAAGAAAAAAGTAAATAAAAACCTCACATTTTTGCCTGTTTTATATGAATGAATTGTATTATAATTTTGTTTATATAATGGGGTATACTGAAGCATTTTCATTAAATTTTAAATACACACTTTGTTTTTTGTTTTGCAAAGGGCAGGTCGTTGACTGAATAAAATTCGAAATTTAATTGAAAAACTAATGGACCGCTGAATAAAAAACAAAATAATTAAACGACAGAAAGGTTTATTATTATCATATTTACATTTTTGGTCTTTTTTTTGAGTAATAAATATTTTCCACAGAATATAGCTAAGATAGATAGTTGCTTTAAGAAGTACCCTCCTATCTTAAGCCAACTGCAATATGCTTTTAAGTTTATCCCTTAAGATGACTAGCATTTCGGAAGCTGTATTAACATAATGTGCTCACAGTTGTTGGGTTTATTTTAACTTTTATTGTTTTTCCAACTGGACTATTAATGATACAGCAAGAAACGATGTAATTAATGATCTAGTCCTAGAGTATGTATTTTGTATTGACGAATACATTAGAATCATACTTCCCAGAAATGTCCAAAATTTGCTATTTACCGAAAGTTTTCAGCGGGGGATAGGAATGTTATATCCGTTTTAGAACATTTATAACATGATTATGCTCTTTTCGTGGGTGTCTACATATACATATATTTTTCCGCTACATATTGGTATTTCCAGTGGCACCATTTTGGTGAAATGACCTGAAAATTATAATTAAGTGTTGGTTTCCTTAATTTTTCCACATATTTCAGAAATTATGAAATCATTTAAAGATGCATTAAGGTAATGTCTTCTAGGTTGTATTCAGTGAAATAAAACTGAAAATTTATCAATTGTGAGTTATGCAGACCGTTGGAATCAGAATGACAAATCTTGCAATGCCAGAATACAGTCAATAGTATTAATAGTGCCGTTCACTTGAGGCGTAAGTTACTATATTCTTCATAGAGGTTACATACATACAGATATGATCGTGTTTACGAAGGCTACATTTGAGTTGCAGTTAGTACCAGTTGTTTTGACTTCCCCAATATTAGACTATTTGTGATCAATGACTATTTTCCCCAAACACTATTTGTAGAGACATAGTATACCAAAGAATGCATTCGGAACACTTGTGATTATCCAAAAAACAAAACAGTTTTTTGAGTTGTAACCATATTTTTGACGACGTCCTATTTGTACGAAATATGGAATTGTTCGAAAGTAGAAATGTTTTTCTTCTCTTTCCTAATGGAACTGCGGGACTAATGTGACTGAATATTTAACCAAATCATTAAAGACTTCATAAGAGTGTGGTTTTCATCCTTTCCCAATAATTGAATCAGAAGGATCATTATGAACCCGCTATCTCATTAAAAGGAGGAAATAATTGTTGGTTCTTCGACAAAGTTGCCAAGCATTATGTGCGACTGAAAGCATTCAAATTGAAATTGTTGACAATTCACATTCAGGGACGTGTCGAACCTGTTGGAGTTTCCAGTTCTAGAGCCGTTGCTTCTAATCGCCTGCGGTTGATAGGACGACTGCAAAGTCCGCTGATGACCAGGGGGGGGGGGATTGGCTGCCGAAGCTTAGGTGGGAGTAATGCATGCGAACAGGGCCCAGCTACACTGCACATATCTTTATATATACACCGCTCTACAAATAGCCATGGCAGTAAAGCACGTCCTACACTGACAGCGGCCCTTCCTATGCAAACTGCATGCTCCTTGTCAGCCACTTCTTAAATATTTAAGGATATACCACTTCTTCGGCTTCTTGAGGAGTATTAGCAACTCGCCACTCTTCGGGCGTTGACTTTGAAGATCCTAGCTTCTTTCTTCTTCTTCTTGGATAAAAGATGTCAACATATCACTCAAAAAGTAAATTCATTGCTATCGGACTTGCGTAAGAAGTAAATTATACATTTTAAGTTTTTTATTTTCATATCGAAATATTTAGAAATTTAGAAACATTTTAATTTTAGAAAAAAATATTATTTTTTATTCGCGCATATCCAACACAGTCCATTGTAGTTGTTCGTATTTAAATAAATGAAGTCGTTTCTGAATTAATATTTGGAATCATATTATTAAATTACCCAACTATTCCAAACATTATACCAAAATCTTTTCACTATTTCAAATTTTATTGGTTTGAGTAAATTTACAATTAATAAAATTTAATATATAATTCGATAAATGTATATAAAAAAAAAAAAAAAAAAAAAAAAAAAAAAAAAAAAAAAAAAAAAAAAAAAAAAAAAAAAAAAAAAAAAACCCAGCTTTATTACTACGAATAAGAAATCTTAGTAATCAACCCGGATCGAGTAAAAACGCAATTTCAATGTTTTTTTATTTCATCATAATGACGAATTTGCAAGGTCCTTAGTTCAGATATCTGTTTGTATATCTAACTCTAAGAACATGTGCATTAATCTTATGGTCACAGGTATTTTTACCTTGATAATGGCGTAATTTGCGGAGCGATTTTAATTATTATTTTTTTTAATTATAAACATAACTATTTTGGCCTCAAATGAGTAAAAAGTTATGTTATGTATTAATTTAATCTTAACTCATGTAATCTGAGTGTAAGATAAGATACACAAAAATATAAATTGAATCGATTACAATAAGAACAATATAATTCCAATTTTAGATATTTTGGAAAAATAGTTTTTTTGTCGGTCGAAACCTGTTGAACAAGGCATAGAGCAAAAGAACAGTACGCTAACAATACTCCCTTAACTGTGTGCCAAGTAGAAAATTATTGAGAGAAAACCAGTAGGAGTCCATGGATAACCAAACTATTTAGCCAAAAGTTTTGATCGAGTTATCCTTTGACTAGAGATAGAAATAACTTCATAATTGAGTTGCAAAATTAATAGACGATAATTATTCACACTTCGCCCGGGCATATGTCCATTATTAGGAGAATATTCCAAGGATCAATTTTTTTTTTTTTTTTTTTTTTTGAGAATAATTTCACGTTGGCAAGTGCTAATAATATCATGAGAGGTCCCCCTTGTAGGAGTAAGTTATAATCAGGAACACGCAAACGAACCCATTAGCATCATACTCTTCCTCTGTATTCCATCTTCCTTTCCAAGATTATACCTTAGGGATGTTATGAGTCTTTACAACGGTTATTATAGTAATTTTATATTTCATGCTTTTAACAATAATTAGCCGTAAGAGGGGGCTTTGTGGGCGTTTTTTGAGGTGTCGACCATCAGTTTGGATATTATTGGGTACTTATGTAATCAACAACAGGTATGATGAAAATCGAAACTCCTTCATTACTTTATTTACTAATCTATAACGTGGTCTAGTCATTAAATCCTGTATAACTATGGCATCCATTTTATTTCATCTTTATCACTCCTTTCAACAAATCTCGAAAATCCGCTATTTTTAGTTAGGACTGTATTCAGAATGCGCTGAAAAATAGTTTATCCATGCATGATTATTATTTTTTTTTTTTTATTATCCAATACAAGCATCTTCTATGCAATTTTTATCAAGAACATCATATATATCAAAAGCAGCTTTTTTAATAAAAATTATTTTTTTAAAAGTTATGCTTTTTTAAAGAAGAAAAATATTTATTATTTTAGGGGGTCTGTTGCATGATAAAAAATTTCAATCATAATATCTATTCTGAATTCATTTAATTCTACTATCAAATTTTAGATTCATTCTTCTGAAAAATCATGTTTTTGAGATACAGCATTGTTAAAAGAAGCGATAGGTTAAGTGTATTTGTCTTTGAATAAATACATCATTATAGTTTATCATTTCTACATACATAGATTAATATTGTTAATTATATCATGTTTGTTTATTATTGTTGTTTATTGTTTATTATCATATGTGCTGTTTCAATTTTAACAGCCTGTAACACTTTAATTATGAAATTTTATTTTATAATTTGATAACACAATTAGTCCCTTCGAAGAACGAGATACGCACGATATTGGCAAACAATATAAAACTATAGCTAAAAATATAAAAAATAGCAACAAAAAAAAAACAGATAAATAAATATTTACTAAAATTAAAGTAAAGATAATGTAAAAAAAAAAAAAAATCATCATCTTAGCATGAATACTTTTGAGCCAAGCATTTCTGTTCATTCACGAAACAAGATGGGCGTTGTAACGTTGTGGGAAATGTTAAAAATATTTTAATAAAAAAAATTCTTTCCTTAAAATTAATTTACCTGTTCCTAATTTTTATTATTCATTCAATATAATAATTATTACAAATTTAGAATTAATAAAAATAAATGGGATAATGTATTGAGGGTTTTATATTGTATGAAGTACATTTATAAATAGGGAAATTTGTATTTTATTCGACGATTCCGGTTGGTTTTATTTCAATAATGACATATTGAGTTAATTTATGCAACAGGCGGGGATCAGAAAATCGTTCGGGTTACACGAAATGCCCAATTAGAGGCGAAGCTTATTTGCATGTTATCGAAACAATACATTATATGTTAATTTATGTTTATGAGGGGGGATATCATAAATATAAGCAGCGCGCTCTATTCTATGATAATTAATCATATGTATAATATTCAGAGAGCTCGGAAAAATTCATGTTTATGAGCTTAGCCATGTCGTTTCCTTGTTTGGACGATCAAAACATGGGATCAGCCAAGTGTTTACATTGTTTTGCATCTTATAGCCAAAAAAAAAATATATATATATATTTATATATATATTATTTTGATGAGATTATATTTAATCAGACGAGTTTGATCTTGTATTACAGTAAATATTTGTGAGGTATGAGATACTCAACCCTTTTATCATCAAAGCACTTTAAACTATATTAGTGTCGTTGTATAAGAGAATACTGCCTTGAATATGTAGGGGAAGCCAGTACAAGCTTATAGTATATATATGTATTGTAATATGATTATATAATATGTATTGCTTACTAAATATATTTGGACTCCATTTTTCTTGAAACAGTTGCTTTAATTAATTGTTTGTTTTTTTTTAACATCGCATTGAAGTCTATAAAATCATTCATTATTTAGTGATTAGTCCTTTTGTGTTTCCTAAGGAGTTTCGAATGTTACTTATATTTAGGTACATGAACATCTTATAGCAGGGTGTATTAATATGAACTTGTTTAGTTATGAAAGAATAATCAAGCTTTTTTTTTTTATTTGTTATAAATTAAACATATTAGTGTCACTCTAATAATAATCTTTGTTTAAAATACTCGACCTCTCTTTATGTTTTTATTATATTTTTTTCATTGAGCCATTTTAAGTGGATTAACGAAGAATGTTGGGGTTTATTATTCTGAACTCGTGGCATAAGATTCTTGAAAGTTTTATCTAAGATTACTGTTTTGATTATCGTTTCAGATTGTTGTATAAAAAATAATAGTATTAAAAATATATCATTCCCTATCAGGTTTGATCATTTATATTGTAACGTGAAACCCAAAATATATTATTTAAAAATATTTCCAGACTAGTTGTTGGAACAGTTAGAACAAACTGATCTAGTTAATGTTTGTGACTGTTTGAGTACCTTCTACGCTTGTCGAGAACATTCCAGACAGTTCTATTTTAGACTAAATTTAAGGTGGACTGAAGAGCTGGAATAGATCGATCTCATGGTTAAGTTTGTGTTAAAAGTATCGTAAAAAGTTATATTGTTTATATTGTTTGTGTGGCATGGCAAATTATTGCAAATTATTATTATTTTAAAAAATAAAATTATATAAACCCGCACAATTGTTACGATATTTATTATCTAATCCCTCGTTGAAGATTTAGTAAATTCTTAAAATTTTGCTACTGGCTGCACGAATACCGAATCTACACTTATTTCACTCGGCGAACTACTCGCCTGTAATCCATTTCTCTCCAAGCTCAACTCCTTTAACGGATTCGTTATTTTTTTGTATGAGTTTATTCGGTATCTGTTATTTTTTTTTTTTGCTTTATGTACTCGTTATTTCCTCCTCCCCTTGGAACTGCTGTCAGATGGAGGAGCTAAGTGTGTAACAGGTCAAGCATTGAATCTTCCTCCTCTTCCAGAGAAAAAGTCGGATGTGAAAAGAAAAGAAACACAAGTCGAAATGTGGGTTGGACGACTAACAGTTTTCCTCGTCGAAAAACCGATGACGTTTAGAAAGATGAAAATCCGTCCGTGACTGCTTCCGAACGGAGCAGGCTTTTCTTCGTCCCCTACGTGTTGTCACTATCTTCAGCTCTCCGCCTTTTTGTTACTTTCATAGTTTCTTTCCTTTCAGCTTTGTCGACATTTTTTCATTTTTTATTAATACCAATGCCGGATGAATATTTTATGATTCCAATTTGTGTTTGTCGGACAAGTTATGAAAAAGAAAAAAAATACTCTATAATACCCTGATTCCGATAGAATTTCAAAAGAAATTAACAATAAACTTGTTTTGAACTTTTACTTTACAATAGTCTAGAGAAAGTGGCAATAGATCATGATATAGTGATATATACATTTTCTTAGTTTCCAATGGATCATTTCATGTAATCAGATCAAACTTTGTTGTTGTTTTTTTCAGTAAAATACCTGAATCTTTGCAAGAAAGATGTGTGATTTTAATAATAATGATAATGACACAAAAAAAAAATCATATAAGTATATGATTTCAAAATAAAAAACATATTACAAAGGGTTACCTAAGAACTTAAAAGAAACAAAGAAATACGAAAATGTTTCACTTTTCAAAATATTTAAGTAACTGAGCTTCCATACTTTGTCAAAAACGAGAATTCAGCTATATCTCACGGATACTGCCATGAAATAAGAACACACTAAACATCACCTTAAAAATAAAAATCATTAGTTTCCAATAGAAGTACATTTTAAAACATGTTGCATGCAAAATTTGCATTATGAGAATCCAGATTCTTGAAAAAGTTTCTAGCCAACTAATCACACTCTTAAACAGACACGCCTTGGAAAATTAAAATATTTATTTTAATAACAAAAAAGAAGTTGAGTTTTATGGGGAAATTTCAGAACCATTTTCAAAAATAATAATGATTATTTTTCAGATGTTTAATATTCATCTCAATATTTGTACTTACTAATTTTAGAATGTAAATTTTGCTGAATTGTCTTGTTAAATTTGTATAGTTATTTTTTTTTTTATTATTTTCGTGTTTAATTGGATATTAAAACCCATTTAAAGGTTTGTCATAAAAATTACCCAGAAAAAATGTTATCATAATAATTAAGATTTAGTTTTTCTTATAATTTGAATTTTGGTTTTACTTTCAATTCCATTATTTCATAGAATAATTGAAGCGTGGGAATTCATAAGGGTGTAAGTGCCAAAAAAATACATAAACATTTTTTTTCGCCAAATTGTTATTTGTGTCAAAACCATTCTTCAGAAATTTTTGTTTGAAAGATAGCATAGGTGTGAGCGCCGAACGTAGTAGTTCACTTAATGGATTTAAGCCATAACATTTCGGGAAATTTTCTCAAAGGCACTTATACCCTTAGGCATTTCCATGCTTCAATTTTAAAATATAAAATACATCTATTGATAGTATCTTCTAAGGCCGAAAGACAGCTTCAGATTTGTTTTTGTGATAGTTTTAAAAATATTTTTTTGTAGAAAAACTAAATTCCCTATGACGAAAACGATTATCATTTTAAATCGTTTTTTCTCTTCTGAATAAAAAAAAAAAAAAGTGCTATAAGATCATTTATATCATTATGGAATTATATCCTCTGAGTAATATATACCTAAGAACAAGGTTTAATTTTTTGTATGAAGCATGAACGCATTAGATCTTTTTATAAACCTTCTCAAGCCGGCTGTCCATTCTTTGTGATTCATGGTTATTTCATAATTTATCGAGTCTTCGATGAAATTTAATTTACTCTAATTGCTATCGAATTTGTTTTGGTAAAAATGTCACCGATGTTATTTCGCGTAATCGCTCTGTGTCAATACCCGCCAATTTTTCAAAATGAAATCAAATGATCCGTTACGCGGAAGTTTAATTTTTTTTTCTTTTACTTCTATACCGCTCAATAAGCCAAAACGATTTGCTATTATCAAAATAATTAAGACTACAGCGGTTCTGTATTCAGTTTCCATCAGCCTATTGTATTTTCATTTGTATAAGCTCAACTTGCTGTTGAACTTAACTTGTTGCTAGTATAATTGTTGACAGGTTTAAACTTATTTAAAAAAATATCAAACGATCCGATAGCTACTGTCATTCTGTAAACGATGCCTAAGTCTTCCATACTACCATTACAGAATTTTGCGCAAAGAGGCTTTGCCGCGTGCTAGTTGACAGCCCGACCGCGCTAGCTGCTTATACCTATCGCCTGATGTGTACTATAGATCGCCCCTGCGCATATCTAGTGTTATATCTCGATATTGGTATAGATAAGCGCTGCTAAAAGCGCACGAGACGGTGACAGTTAGCGCTAAGCGCAGGTAGCAGCCTCCCTTCCCAGGTCCCTCACGCTTCGGTTGCCTTCAATGTCTCGCCCCGCCATATCCAACCCCTAAATATGGTTTCTGAGGTTCCTCGCCGCCTATTCAAGATTAAAAGCCTTTTTTTGCAAGGGTAGAGAAGAAAGATTTCGAAAGTTAGCTCATGCGGAGTAATCTCCATCCCCTTGCTGTCTCACCGACAATGGGGGCCTTACATTTTTTGCCATCCCCCCTCACACTCGACTGCTAATTGAAGCAGTTATAAATGTATATGTGTATCCCTCCTCGGGGTATTTACTTTTACAGTGTTAATCCATAAAATCAGTGTAAATTTGCGGAGTGAATCAATACCGATATAACTTAGATACATACATTGACATTGTTGACATTATTGAACCTTTAGCTTCCTATAGCCTAACAAAAAAAATTTCAATGTTCTATTGTACATGTAAAAACTATCAAATCCCTACTTGATTATAATTCTATTCAATTTATTTTATTTTGACTTTTAATCCTACCGTTCGTGGTTTTACTAAGCATGAACTGTGTTTTATTTTTATAATCATTGTGTGTTCAAAACCAACTGAACAATGCCTGGAAATGAAAATATTACCAATCACATCAAAATAGACAATACATCAAGTATTATCCACTTAATGTTTTACTAAACATTTTATTTAAACCTAAAGGACTCCAGACAAAGTTAATAGAACATTTATACAGAAACATAAACAAAATACTACAATAAGTGTTCACAACAAAAATGTTTATATGATCAATTAGTTGTACAAGAGTGTATGTGTGACACCTTTTCCAAAGTAATAGTACCCATATTGAACAAAAAATACTTGGCTAACAATATATAAATATATTGACTGCATGAATAATCATAGATATTATTAACAATACACATACGATCATGCTCAGCTCCAATCAAGGACACCAAAAATTGAAAAAATATATCATTCAGGGGCATATATAAGGGTGGTGCTTTAGTTTTTAACCCCAACCCCCACGAAATTAGTATTAAAATGAAAAAAATTAGGTCTCTTAATATGAATCATGTTGCTGAATCATGGAAAACGGATTTAAATGGCTATTGATTTCATTCTGTTTGTACCAAAAAACCTGAAAAAAACCACCGGTCTTCAATAAGTATGATAAGTCGGTTATGTATAATAATTCTCCCCGAAATTTATTTTTCTATGTACGTCTCCTATCCCAGAAGCAGGCAAATTTTTATTTTATTTTAAATCCACAGAAATTCATCATCCCTTTCTTGTTGTTCTTTCACGATGATTTTTTAATTAATCATATTGATAAAATTATAAATACAATTGCAAACCTTTTGGAATTAACTGCCAATGTGGATGTTGATGATCAAACCGATATTTTTCCAACCTTCAAAAAATGTGCAATGAAATGCGAAATACATAAGAGGGTTGCTGTAATATTTTTCGGACTTCAGAAAATATCACTTTTGCTGTGATTCGATTATATTTATAAACTGTACAAATATGATAATTGACTGATAGTTGCTATCGAAAGTTTTTGTTAAATTAAATCTGACTATAAGTTGAACTGTTCTTAGCCGAGAACTCCTGTAGGTAATTCCGAGCGCTCCAATAAATCTCCGGCCTATTTCACAACCATAAATACTGTCCCTGTTTCTTATTCTTGGGGCCCAATTTATCGGCCGTCGAGATCAGAAAACACTACAATGCCATGGCCCCCCCCCTCCCCCTGGTCATTGTAAATAACTCTGTTCCATATATTACAATCAGTATTATTTACTACCAACTCCTCCTCGCCAATGAGGATCAAATGTGTATAATGTGATTTATGGGTTATCTTTTCTTCTTTAGTGAGCCTTAATTAGGAGGCAGGCAGGCAGTGATTTAAAATCATTTTAGCAAATTAAAAAAAATATATTAATGATTATGTCGCATAGTTTAATCGATACTTTTTTAACTTTCTTATGAAATTTGAATATATATTATCCATCCAAGAAATTGAGGAAATAATATTCCAATTTATTGGCACAACGTATCTTGAAGTCATTTTAGCCCGATCTATAAATGTATACAGTGTACATATCGTCCATTATCCGAACGTTCATTGATCGGTTCCAAAAAAAAAAAATAATAATAAAAAATTATCACAAAATAAATACAATTAAATACAAAGTTTTAATTAAATGGAACTCCAATTTACTTTTTTGTATTTTCCAAATTATTTTAATTTCGAATAAAATATATTTTCCGTGGGGAGGGGATGTTATCGGAATATGTATAGCAGTGAGTATGTGTTTGTTTCAGTTAAATTACAAGGCATTCAATACTTATTTCTACACAAAGAACTAAATATCGAAGTATATCTAACAACATACACATATTGTTTAAAACATATGGTTTAAAATCCCAGACCTTTTGTTGGAACGAATAACAAACCGTCAAGGCACGTGTTTGGGACTAGATTGTTCGAGCCAAATCCAAGTCGTTTCACCAGCTTCCACGAGGTTCTACGACTTTCTGGACCCTCCTCACGACTATATATAATGAGCGATTGAGTGGACAGTCTTAGTCTTTGATTGTGTCTTGATTGTGAAGCTCAAGCCATATGATTTGTGTTGCAAAGTGATAATTTTTTAACTTGCTTTAATATCTGTATTTTTATAATTCGTGTGGCATTGACTATTGTTATATTTTCGTTGAATAAATATTGTTAACCCACAGGAGTGTTACAATATATTTAAGTTGATTTCCATTACCCGAATTTCGGATTATCGGAATCACACTTGGTGGTAACAAGATGTACTACAATCTAATATACTACTTTAAAGGAGGGCACTATTTCAATTAATGAAAAATTAAGTTAACAAAAATATTTAAGAGCTTCGAATTAAAATGGTTAATTTTTTGGGTAAATAATTTTCATATTTTTTTATTACAATGAAACAATTTAAGGGTTAAAATAAAATAAATAAATACTTAGACAATAATTTAAAAAATAAGTTTTACTTAAAAGATGTCTATGAAAGATATTAGATGGCTTTTATGTATTGGCTTATTTTTCATATTTAAAATTTACTTTCCGACACTTTCAAATGAATTAAATACAATCGTTAATAATATTGAATTAATAAACTCTTCGATTAATAAGTAATAATACTAAAACCCAATTTAGGAAAAAAAAACCATACCCTTTTTTAAAATAAAATTTATAGGCTTTAATAACGGAGCTAAGATATAATAAAAGTTAATGCATGAGCTAAAAACAACTCTGGAACGCATTTTATATTTCTTCTTCGTATTAATCTGTAATGTGATAAGTTGGCGTTGCAAGCGGCACTCCTCTCTCCGTAGGACTTCATATTGCTTAGCGGTACTTCACATAAAGAATAAAGTTTATTATTCATCAGAGTGGAAGGAATGTCGTATTTTATTATAGAATATAAAATGCTCCTTAGCCGAGGAGAGAAGTATTATAGAGCTGTTTGAAGGAATGGAAGGATGGAGAGACAATCCCCAACTGGTTACATGCCCAATGTCACTTAGTTCTTTTTTACTCTGACCTCTTCTTTACTCTTCTCCTTCCGATTTTTCTTTTCTCCTTTCTTTATTTTTTCTTCTTTCCATTTTTTTTTCTTTCTTTCTTCCTCTCCCGAGACAGAGAGGCCGAGCCCCCCCCCCCCCCCCCTCAGGGAAGGAATATATATAGTGGTGTCTTCCACGCTATCATTTGTATTCAGAGTCCTCCTGCATTGTGCTCTTTTCCTCTTAGTATGCCTTCTATCGCCTTGTTTAAAAAATAAAATGAAAATTATTAATAATAATATTTAAAAAAAAAATCTTGAATATTAATAAACCTTCAAATATGTTTATATAATATTCATCATATAAAATTAAGCATAAGCATTTTTAATATGTATATTTATTTATGAATATATTTTGCCTACTCTACCCTACCTAATAGGTTTTTTTCTTCCTAGTATAGGCAATATTTGTGAAATTTAAAATTATTGAACTATAATTGTATAAAGGGGCATTGATAATAAATTTCAAAAAAGTAATGTTTTTTTTTCTCTAATGTACCTGAAAACAAAATTTTTGAAAGTTTAAATTAGTTAGTAAATTATATCTTATATATCAGATCATTATATATTATAATGATGAATTTTGGAGAACATGGAAATGACATTTCTAATTATTTGGAAAAATGACTTTCATTTCCCTCTATATATTTTTTTTTACATCCAAAGTTTTATAAGTTTTTTGTAATGTTATGGGATAAAACATTACCTAATATTAAAATAATCATTAATAATCAAAAAAACATTTTTTTTAATGTTAAATATTTTATTTTTGAATAAAAAAGATTGGGCTCAGCTGATTCGTACCCGGTTTCGATCTTATCTTTGGTCTTTTCAAAAATAAACTATTTAAAATTAATATAAAATTAAAATAAGGTGGGAACCCACGAAAAACGATTGATTTTTTTTTTTTTTTTTAATGTATAAACCATATATCTAATATTAGCAAGAAAGTTTATAACCCTCAAACGCTTGCCTGATTGTTTGTTCATTGAACTTCACTTGAAGCTGCTTTGGCGAGGTGAACTTCATGGCTATCAAGTTATAATAAGGATAGGGATCATTAACCCTGGAATTACCAAAGGGTATCTGATTACTTAGTTTTTTTTAGTTTTCTTCTACTGTTAATTAACTTTAAATAATTTTATTTTATTTATTTCATGAGATTACAATATTTACATATTTATACTACTGTATATGTAAAAAAAAAAATCATACAGGGAAATGAAAATCATATTTATAGATAATTTGAAATGTCATCCATGTTTTCTAAAATTCATCATCTTATATAAGATGTTTTTTAATTAATTTATACTTTCAAAAATTATGTTTTTAGGTACATTAAAGATTAAAAAACATTAATTATTTGAAATTTATTATCAATGCCTTTATAAAATTATAGTTAAATGATTTTAAATTATATCCACGATTAAATTATATATTTTTTTTTTTTTTTTGTAAAACTCAATTATTTCTTCGGGATATAAAATAATTCAGAAAATTTTCATTTCACGTTTACATTAATCTTGAATATTTTTCTGACGACTAATTTTTTCAGATTTTTTTATTTAATAATTTAGGTGGAAAACAGGGTAGACAAATATTAATGAGCTCCAAGAGCCCCTCCCCCTGATAGTCCTGGGGTTGCTGATTAGCTGATATCGCACAGGCTCAGGACCTCCATTTTACATCCCATCCGAAGGACGGAACGGCCAAGGATTTTTCATCCCTTTAAATAATCCTATTGCTACCTGGAGAGCTACGAATCCGCGACCTTCTGCGTAGTAGTTGGCTACACTAACCACTACTCCATCCCCTAGCGTAATTTAGCATTTTTATATAGTTAATAAAAAACCTCTAAACCTTTTTATTTATATTTCCAACATGTTACGTGTATAGAAACATTTCTCGTAAACTCCAGCTTTTGTTGTTGTTTTTTTTCCTTGTTGATTTACTTTCTTCTAAATTTGTTTTGAAGTATTTTATGAAAGTTTATAGACGTACTAATACCACATAAAAAAATCAACTCCATAAATAATAAACGTGCGTGAGGGACGGTTAATACGCTCACTATCTTCGGGTGAAGTGCTCTGATTAAGTCTTTTATAACCGGTTTTATGCAAAGTTGACAGGAATGACGTGGACTATTAATCGACTATGAAGGTGGGCTGTCGCATTAGGAAAACCATGTTATTATCAGATGTGTACCAGCCTCAGCATTATTCCGATCCTTAAGCGATGATTATACAATATATCATTCATCCCTTATTTCTGTTATTTGAAGGTGATAAAAATATATTTTTTTTTACCATTATTAAAAGGAAAAAATAACTTATAAGTTTATACGGTCCAATTGACCAAAATTGTTATCTTGACCCTTTTTGCCCTCCTTTTTATCTATTAAAAAAAATAATTATACAATACAGATTAAAAATCATCAATTCGAAAATGTTACCTATGCTAAAAAACATCCAACTTTTAATGAATTCGAGCAGCTTCAGTTCATTACAGTAGATGCAAAAATATTCAAGTTCCTATAAAAATAATATTCTTCACCGCAAATTAGCGGATGTGTATATAGCTACTTTTCAGGAGATCAATTTTTTATTCAATTAAATTTTTTTTTATTTAAAAATTCGCCAACTTCTCTGAGCCTAAGATTTCAGATCATATCATTTAATTCTGTAAAACCGTATACCAGCAAATTAATAAATTTAATGATACATGTTCTATACTTAGCTCCTTATGTACATTTTATCTAAATTAAGAACCTTCTATTTTAAACTGTAAGGATATTAAAGCATACTTATCCAGGGGTTTGGATGGGAAGTAGGTAATGGAAAAAATCTGCCTATTGCATTTTGATACTTTAAAGGGAAACAATAAGAACAAGTTTTTGGCTCTCTCTTTTATACTTATATTGGTTTTAGGACAGATCTCTGAGATAGCGAAGTGGAGTCGGATAAGTAGTTCCTTAAGAGGACGCATAAGAGGGTTGTAGTTTTAGAAACAAGGTGATTTTTTTTCCATACTTTCCATTTATATATATTATTTTGTGGGGTAGGGGACGTCTCATATATTAATCCGGTCTGGATCCTGTTGGTCTAGGAACCTCATTCGTGAAGAGCTTGTAAGGCGATTGGGTCTACTTAATACTGTTGCTGTCTTGATATATATTGGATTAAACAGTGGGAACTGGAGACATGTGCTTGGCCTGAATATAATCCGCAATATGTAAAGGGTCTAAGCACTGATGATAGAAGTGCCGGTATAAGACCTGATCACCTGGCGCAGGACTCGAACACGCCTCACGAAGCGTTATCGCCATCAGTCGGCATTTGTGCGTGAGATGAATCGGTGCGATAGTCACTCTCCACCAATTTGTTGATTCATCAGCTAATGATTGGCAGGCCCCGCGATCCACCGGCTTGTATCTTTATAAATCTCGCAATCAGTCATGTCGGGGATGACTGACGGATTAATCAAGGCAGGTCAATCCTCGCATTGCCACGTCTACTCCTTTCAATTCAGTATTATATTTTGGTCGTGTAATTTCTAGTACAATATTACAATTCAATTGAGTGTGCAGTGTGGTGAAAATAGAGCGTTTTGAGCCCAGGATGAATATATTAGTATATTTTTTGAGCCCTTAGAAAAAGAACATAATCGGAGCCCCCTAGTATTTGATACATCAAGTATAATATTCGAATATATAATATTTAATGTAAGTTTAAACAATTTTTATTGGAGTAAAGTTGTAATTCACAACGTCTACAGAAAAATATCAAGAAATTAGTAACAACGTTTCTAAAAGTAACTATTAGACATAATACATTATTTGGCATTTGATCCTTATCATACAGTAAAACGAAAATATGCTTCGACCATTCAATGTTCAGAGCAAGACTTAAACTCCAGGCTTTTCTTCTTATATATATCATCCTAAAGAAATCTAGGAGGAACATTCTCGAAACATTTAGAACATGTAACAGAACTGTTTGGTAACTGTTTGAACAAATCTTCTAGAGCTCTTTCCAATTTAACAGAAATAATAATCCATTTTTGTTTATCTTCACAATATAATTGAATTAATTATACTTTTATTACATGATTATACTTAAATATGAAACACATCTCGTATTTGCATAATAATTAGTGAAGCTGTAAAGCAGGTCTTGCCTACCCTAAGCGCCTTCTCCATCGCTCAACCTACAGAATCCATTGGATGCATGGATTGGTTTCTAATCCAGTTCATAGCTCTTAATGCTTTGCTCTTATCATTATTGTAAGTTTATAGAAAACAATTTTTTTTTTTCAGAAAAATTAATTAATTAGGAAAAATTCATATATTATTTTTTTCAATTTGTAGTTATTATTTTTTTCTTCCATTACAGAATATTATAATATAAATATTATAGATACTCAATACATAATAAAGATAAATACTATTAGTATAAATTAAATATTCAATTCTATTTAATTAATAGTATAGATAAATATCATTATTCTAAACTATTAAAATAATACGAGAAAAGAAACGGGAGATGGGGAAATTAATATTAAAAAGAAACTAAATAAAATGATGGTCTAGTTTTTTTGTGTTTAGGCCTAGTTATAAGCCTAGTTACAGACATACGCTATTATCGGAAAAGGGTGCATACAAAAACAACTTTCCAATAAAATTTATTACGGCTGTAGAAAACAATTTCTAGGTACGTGACTGACAAACCTCTAAATAATTTCTCCGTCCGCCAAAAGTTGACTAACACAATGCCCTTAATATTTTTTTTTTTTGCTTATTTTTAACCATTCGCACAATATTGTAGAATTGAGTTATTAACTCGATCACTTTATTGATATCATAAGGCGAGTTAATAGTGCAATAGGGAGCTATTATGTTGAGCCAGATAAGAGAAGACCTCCTCGGATCCCGGGTAATGAGCGGCCGACGGTCCTTGCCCCTTGTTTTTGCACTCGGCGGTGGAATCCAGACCCGGGATTACCTCCCCCCCCCCTCTGGAAAAGACTTCCAGGCCGCTGGAGCGGGATCCAGTGATCTTGAGATCTTTTTAATTCACTCCGGAGGATATGGACTCGTTCGATCCTCGCCGATACCATTGTTCCATCCTCTTGTTCCATCCTCGCGGGATCAGATAGGACCCTCCGCTATAAACTTATATAAACATATCTGATCTGGGAGGAGTTGTGTTTCACTTCCAGGGAGGGGAGTGTCCGCTCCCAATCATCCTTTGACGCTCTTCCGATACAGCCATCTTTGATACTTATCGAAACTAGGGGGGGGGGGGTTGTATTGGATGGAGAATACCAGCTAGAGCCAGAAATATACGTCATATTTGCATGAATAATATGGTTTTATTATTATGGCTCAAAGTAATTTCTCATATCTACATTTAAAGGTGAAATGAGACACTAATGCGGGCGGAATTGATCATCTCTTATTTAACTAAAACCAATAATGTTATGAAGGTATCTATAGGCTTGTTCCTCAATCTCCTGTCCTCAAATGAATTTTTATGTTTCTGTTAAGAGATTAAATGTGAATCGGTATTTCTAGAATTTTATATATAAGAATAAGTTTCAACATTACGTTTAATTATGGTTCTATAATGTAACACATATTTTAGCAGTAAATTAAATAGTATTTTTCTCTATGTAATATCTATTTTGAAGTCCCTATAAATAGAAAAAAAAATAAAAAAAATGGAATAGTATGAGTTTTGCGACAAATATTTACAAGTTCATAAATACTTTAATCGCATGGCCCATCTATTATCTTATCTATATGCCTTATTTGGTTGATTTATTTAGTTATTGTAAATGGAAATTAGAACAGATGATAACATTAATTTTATTGATCAAATAATAAAATGCATGGGTAAACATTTCTGTAGAGGAAAAAATCATTTAGAATTTATTATCTTTTAAATTATCGTTTTTTATTTAATAGATGATTAATTCAGAAACATATAGTCAACTAATTACCTGGCGAGTCATAATTATTTTTCACATTACGACTGTATTTTTTTTTTTTTTTTTTTTTTTTTTTTTTTTTTTTTTTTTTTTTTTTTTTGAAATGTTGCAATGCTTTAATGGTTTAATAAAACATCGCCTGCTAATTTTATGGCCATTAAGACCTACACAATCGTTAAGACGTTGATAATGAGAAGATCTTAATGGCCATAAAATTAGCAGGCGATGTTTTATTAAACCATTAAAGCATTGCAACATTTCAATATGCAAATGTTCTCAGGGTGGGTAAAAAAAAAAAAAAATAAATAAAAATAAGGACTGAGGATTAGGAGTATAAAAACACAAATTTACCACCGCAGTTCTCGCCTCAACCGAAGGAGTAGATGGAACACGATAAGAAATAAGAGGAGAAGGAAGAAAAGAAAAAAAAAAAGGCTTCGAGACACCTGACTGCCCGCGACTCCTGAAAGCTGACTATTTCGAGAATTAACGGTTTTCCTGGGCAGTAAATTGGGAGGAGCTCCCCGGTCCAGGATCATCCCGGCCGCTGGGGTACGGCTCGTGATATGTTAATGCCCTCCGAGAGGAGAGAGGGAAATATGGCGCTGAGTGGAGGGGAACTAGCGATTAAGAGCACGTGGCCATCGTAGTTGGGCCAATTTTCCACTGCCTCTCCTCTGGACCGCTTCTTCCAGCTCCAGCGGCTGCTCGGATAGTACAGATAGCAGTGAGGTAGTTCAGCCGAAAGTCGAAACACCTGCCCTTCTGAAAGTTGGAGGTCCTGCGAACGGTGTCGTGGTTGGGAAGACCCAATTACATACATGAATACATCTGTATTTTTATATATTTCTTGAAAAGAATATCTAGAATTGACATGGTTATCAACGCCTCAAAAGACTACCGACCAATCGCGTACCTAATATTGAACACAATATACTTATAATATGAATAAAAAGATATGATAATAAATATAAAATATGTATTTTAACGCTCTATTCATTCTGAAGTTACATTGTATAGATGCGTTTGTTTAAATTAATTCTCGGATTGTTATCTAATAGCTACTAAAAAATAAAAAAATAAAAATAAGAAGAAGAAACAAGTTTAAAAAAAACTTTCTTTTTCGTACATCCTAAAAGCAGTTCGTTTTCTCCACTGACCTATTTCTATCCTCTACATTTTATCTTTTGTGTCATCGATCCATCGTAGACTGGGCCTCTTCCTCTGCTTCTTTTGCATCTGGTTCGCTCTGTAACATTATTTTCGGGAGTCACCTATCATCCTTTCTATATGCCCAAGCCGTCTTACATAGCTAGATTTAATTTGGCTGACTATTCCAGAATCATGGTATAGTTGCAGATGATTCTTAATTGTGCATCTGCAAATATTGACGCAATATTAGTTAATCAATAAAATTGTTATTCTATTAATAAATCCCCTTACGTTGACCCCCCTTAGTAAGTGGGAAATACTATTTTCATAGCTATTCAATTTAAACTATTTATTATTATATATAAATTTTATTAATATTTCTGTACCATGTAGCCTCATGTCGACTTCCTACCTAATAATCCAAATAAAGTTTAAAGATAATCAATAGTGCAGGATCCAGTGTCTCTTTGTTCCCTTGCGCAGTAAACCCATTAATTATCCATTGGTCACAAATATCAGTTGTGGTAAATGTCTAAATAAAATAAATATTACTTTTTTTGTCAGAATATTACTACTTAATACTTATTTGTTTACTTATTTTTAATGCTTGGCGGTTTTGAATTATCTATTTTCTTTTTTCTAGTATGATACCCAGATGATTGAATAATTTCAGAAGATTAAAATCACCTGATCTTTGCTAAGATGTGTGTCCATTTCTGGTGAGGTCTGATTCGAAATCATGTATCATTTGAGGTCAGTTGCATATTTTTAGCTCTGATTCTAGTGCTTTACCATTGCCGTAATGACCACGTTCTGCCTTAATATAGAATTGAGGTAAATTAGCCAGACATGCCGAGGGCCAATCAATGGGGGCAATTAAGACGAGGAGTGGGGGGGGGGGGCGGTAATTGCCGGCCAGCTTGGGTTTTTATGGCTCTATCCACCGGCTCAGACAATAGTCGCTCTCCCGGGTCCAGCTTCTTTTTGTCCAGATTCCAGCTCCGGCCTCAACATTCATACCTCGCTGCCTCTTCCCAAGAAGGAAGCTTGTCCCCCGCTCCTGCCTGTCTGCGGATGATGAACGTGTTACCTTTCTTCATGTGAGGGGTGCCGTCGGATTAGGCCCTCGGGGAGGGGTATCATCCATGTAATGGTCTCAGGATTCTGACTTTTTATTATTGTGTTGAAACAACAACCTATAATCCTGTTTGGATCAAAAAAATGTTTCTTATAGCATTCAAGCGTATCCTAAGTATCAAAATCCAAATTAGTCCCTTTTCGCGTAACTTATTGATCTTTACATTTTATGATAAAGAATGTAAATAATTTGACATTAACACTTAGAGTGCTAGTAAACTTGTAACATTATAACTGATAAATAAAAAAATAAAAAATAGTTCTAGTTTCTAGGTTTAATAAGGGATACTTAGAAAATAGTTTCAGTTCAGGGTATTTCTTAAAATAAATGTTTTTTTTTTTCTTTAGGTTCTTGGTGTTTAGTTCTATGGGAGGAAGGCCAGGAGGCAAATGAACGGGCAGCATTATAAAGCTTGTCATTAAATGCAATTACATTGGTACTATTTTGAAAAATGCAATTATTTATTTACCAGGCGAATGGCCGTCCCGCCAAGTGGGCTAATGCGTTAGGAAATACGCGTTACCCCTGACATCAACCTATGATTGCTAACCCGAAGATAGTCAGTTCTAAACCCGGGGCCATGAGACATTTGATAATACTCGATATTAATCCCCCCCCCCCCAACCTCTCACCTGGCCCAGGAATCCCCGCATACCTAAATAGCGAGGAAGGAAAGGAACAAAAAAAATTACATTTTTACTTTTGCTTGAATTATATGACTAGTTCGCGTTCTTGTTTTAGCTGTAATTGAGGCGTTGTCATGGATAAAGTAGTTTGTAAAGAAATCCCATATTTATTTTGGTATTTTGATTTGTTTTACTTACTACCTTTTCCCTGATGATGAAAGTTTCCTCAATTGTCTTCCTGTTTCGTTTAGATTCCCTTTATGCTACAATGGCTGATTGGACGATGCTACAGTGGGAGTTCTAAATTCGATCTATCCATGTATAATTTATAATAATAGAGATCTTTAACGAGTACCTAACATCATACAGTATCTAGACCTACATTTACGTCCCATCCGAAGGATAGCTAAGGATTTTTTACTCCCTTTAAAAAGTTCAATAAAGTATTGAAAGCTGTTCTGTTAGCCACTAGACCGCAGGTGAACCCCTCTGAAGATCTGATCGCATGGGTTTCCCTTTATTTTCTATGAAACACAACATTACATTTGAGCCTGTCTCGTAATACTTTTGAAAAATAACCTCTCGGAATTACTATGGGAAATTGGTAGTTTAAACTATGTTTACAAGAGTTTACAAGGAGCGTTTGTCACATGAGTGTGAAGAGAAGAAGTCAGTCATTAAGAGGTTGAAGACTAATCCTGAAGAGGGAGCCGGGAGCACGAACCTAATCTGCATAAGCGAAGGAGCGGAGGTTAGCTCGAACCGGCCGATAGCCGCTCCTTTGCATAAGAACGCTTCCTCCCCGTCATTTTCTAGCTCACGTTCTCCTTTATAAACATTATCCTTGTCCTCTTCCGAGAAAGTACCAACCGCTCCTGCGGACACCTTTTCTTCAGGGCACGGTCATAGGCCAGGCTTTGTCCTCTTTCCAGAAGTCCTCTACCGTAAAAACCATTGCGTCTTCTGGAGATAATGTGGGGACCCGTATCTGTTGGAGTTCCAAGTTTTTGTAGTTACAGTTCGAAGAGGTGAGCAATTTACGTGAAGATGAAGCTTAAATAAGCCAGGCCTGCTTCTGCTGAGGCACTTAATTTAAAGCGTGTCAGGTTAACAATGATGACAATGAAAGTACATTTAAGTCAATTCATGAATAAAATATTTCTAGAAAAATACATTATATCAGTCATGTTAATGTATCAGTCAAATTTCCTTAATATTCGAGCCGCGAGTTTTTAAAGTTAACTCTCCTTAATTTTGTCCTTTGTTAACATCTTAAATCAATAACCGAAATCTAGAAAACAGAAAATCGCAGGAGATATCCACACCTATTTCCTTGTACATGGACACACCCGATTTGTAGAGATCCTAGTCTTTATGTTTTGATTATCGCAATCATATTCCTTTTCGAAGAACGCTTACCTAGTATGGACTCCTATTAACCTGTTATTTTTTATTTTATTGAACTCTAGCTCTCTACCCTAGTACACCAGCTCCTCTTACGAATTCCAGCCAACAACTGTTCCCTCTAAGGATGGCCTCCATCGAGTTGTTTCCAGGTTAATAACGAGGATAAATGCGGAGGAATGGGGTCTGTTTGGGGGCTGAGACAGGGATGACTGGCACATCTACATAAAAGGGGTTGCTGAACCTATTCCATTTCAACATCAATAGGAGGACCAGTCCTCGCCGTGAAGATCTCTCGTCACAGCTCCCTGCCGATGATGATGAAGCATTCTATTCCTCCACATCTCCGCCTCTGCATAATGAGGCATATCTTCCCCGGAACAATAAGTAAAATAAAAACTCTACACATAAAGGCATAAATAATAATCTGAATAGTACATTATGCTTCTCATTAGGGATTAATTATCTCAGAAAACATATTTATATTTATGCGCAATACCTTCCGAGAAGGAGAATTATAAAATGAAGCATAGAGCGATAAATTTCGAGGAGCATTAAATGAGCTATTAAAAATGGAACATGGCATTAAAGGTAATGAAGAGGGGGGGGGGGAGAGAGGAGATAATTATGTACGTGGGGGGAAGGCACCTCCTAATGGCCGAAGGGTCGGCCGCTTTTTGCGCTTTAATTGCCTCCTCGGGTCGTCCCAACATCTGCGACCACGTCTCTATCCAGGGGTACCGAAGGCGCAAATGCGGATCCTCCATGAAGCTCCATCCTCTGAGCTGGCTACAATCTTAGTAATATACCAAATGAACATCGATTTCCTGCATTGAAAGAGTGAAATACAACTATGTTCGTAATTATTACGGAAAAGGCACCTACTCTTTAATTAAATTCAAATGATTTACTTCCAGCTTCGCAAATCGCCTATAACCTGTCGTAATATATCATTAATTTAGTTTGAAATCCGAAATCCTCCTTTGAATTCTCAATACCCATAAAGAACTCAATGTTACATTTGTTGCAAGTTTGGCCCAAAATTTCATTTAATCAAAAAGGTCCATTTTCATTTCAAACTTGTAATCAAAGCATTTAAAATCGTAGCCTTTGATCCCGAACTACTCCAAAAAATCCTGAGGGGGGCCTGAAATAATATCGCAGTTCATTCACATGGTTCAATGAACATATACATATCTGTGGCGTCGTAAAGAGTGTTAAGTCCAAACTAAAAAAATAATTTTATAGGTTCTTTGCACTTGATTAAGTATACTTTGTAGGAGACATGTTGATGAATAAATTTAAACACTCAGGCTTTAGTGTTTTAACCGTGTAAAGTGCTAAATAAAGGAATAAATGTGTTATTAATCTGTAAAGTCAAGTCCAAACAATTTAAAAAATCATATTTTAATTTGTTCTTAACACTCTTTACACTGCAGACTCTGATTTATTAAAGTAAACCTACTAGAATTTTATTTAAGCAAGTCAAACTTTAATGTATAAATAAATTATTTCTTTGATGATTGTAATGAACAATGAACAAAACAAGAAACATTATGGTCCCCGGGTCACGAGTTATTCACGCTTGATTATTGCGTGACCTAGAATTCATATCCATTGGAGAGGCAGAGGTTTGACCTGCATGGATCGATTCAGAGCTCTGACACTTTTTACTACTTTGCTATTCATTGACTCTTATTTGCTCTCATTTTATCTATTTTTTACCTGATTCAATTTTAATTTTTTTTTTTAATATTTCGTAAACTTGTGATCTCTAAATCATACGGGATATTTATCGCCTTAAAACCCCCAATCCTATCATAATTCCACATCCCCATCCTATCTAAATCATGCTAATTCATAATCATACTCGACTAAGAATATGAATATTAAAAACGCATATTATATTTATTCGAAAGAACTCAGACATAATAATGATTTTGCGACAATCTCCTTGGAGAGAAAGAAAAATTTATATCTGAGACTGTGAAATATCTTTATGATATAATTCTATTTAATTTCTTAATATCTTTCAGAGTCTTTCAATGTCATTTATAATTCTCCTGCACTTTGATCACATTAGAGTTGCATCGAACTGCAATTAAACTTGATTCAGCTCTTATTTTTTGTTTTGTTTTTTTTCGAATAAATCGTGTAATGTAATTAAGTCAAGTTAGATTTAGATTTTCAATTATAGAGCACTCATAGAGGATCATTTGTATACAGTCCGGGTTGAATGCCACCATTAAACTTTCGATTTAGGTTCCCTACAAATCACAGTTTTAAGAAATAACAGTGTTGGAATACTTTTACTGCGTTACTTCCATGTTTCAGACATGATGAATTACCCGCCTCCTCTAAATACTTTTTCAGTGGCTCGTAGGAAATGATCCGTTGACATGACGTTGCATATTCCGAGATTAAAGCAATCGGAAAGAGCTATTATGGAGCTGGGCCGGATCCCACGGCTCCCGTATCACATCAATTAGGAACGGACCTAGCACGTTCCACTTGTCATAACTGGGCATCAATAGCCAATGGAAGAAACATTATCATGCGCCTTCTCTTACGGGACATGAAAAAATGGACCGTTCCAGGAGCATGAGGACTTTCCAGGGCCTGGAACCATTCTCTTCTCCATGGAATATCCTAGCATCCATCACCTTTCCTTGATAACTCAAATTCAAAACTATGATAGAAATTGATAATTTTGAGATAATAGCGATGAGTCCAACAAGTGGATGTTTGCATTCCACTTCTGCCAATTTCGGTGCCTTTCTTTTTTGGCTTCCAATCCCGATTCACCATTACCCGTAATTGCGGGTGGTATCTTTTGTTAGTTCTTGGCAAGATTGCTGTTGCCTCGGTCGAGAGTAATCATGATTGACTTTTATCTACTGGGAAGAAAACATTTTACCCGTGTACTCCTTCAATGGGCAATTGTTCTCATTTTCTTGGCATTTCCTTCATTATTCCCCTTTACATTATTAACCCTATTTATATTTATAGGGGTTAATTTTTATTTCTTTTGTTGTGTGAATCGGAGGGAGATAAGAAAGTAAAAAAATTAATTACTTTCTATTCTTCTACTTCTTCTAAATTTTTTAAATTAATAAAATTTTTTTTTAGGTTCTTATTGTTTAGTCAAATGGCTCACATTGCCTATACTCTGTATAACTCCATCTATTCCCCATGTATTTTTCAGTGGAACTATTTAATGATTAACTAAAACGATTAGTTGAACTGTTATTGTTTGTTAGTTATTATTATTAATAACTAAACTGTTATTATTTTTCCTCTGATTGTAGCAAATTATCTCCATGCCAACAATAACCAACACTGTTGATTTCGAGGTCAACAATGACCGCAATAAATTAAAAACAATAACTAACACTGTTTATTTTGAAGTCAACAATGACCGCAGTTGCTTAAAATTGGATAAAATCAACACATTCATAATCAAATTTTGCAAAGGGCTTCTTTCCCAGAGAGGGGACTGGATAGAATTTTCGTTATTCGTTTCTATTATTATATTTGTGTCTAAAGGAATTATAGACAAGTATTTTTATTTTTGAGACCGTTCCATACAGTTGAAATAGGATCTAACGACCTGTTTTAACACGATTGTTGACGCCTTGGTAAGAATACTCGTCGGCACTTCTGATGTGGTCGGAAGGGAAATTCGGTAGCGGGAATTACATGTAATTGGAAATGGCTCAATCCCGCCTTTCGCCAACTGTTTGACAAAACATTTGGTCCTCCGATTCGACTCGAATTCGACACAAATAACATGTTTACCAGCACACCGCTAGGGAGAGGACGGCCTGCGTGACACCTCCTGCTAAAGGAGTCGCGATTAATTACCTCCTGAGCTGACAGATGCGAGGGCCTATTGAAGAGAAGAAATTTCCCACCTGTCTCCCGGGTCCTTCGGAACCGAGAATGCGCATCACTAACGGTCAGCTCGCAGAGTTATTTATTGTCCTCAGGTAGAGAGGAGCAGTATCGCCGGGTCCACCCGCTTGACAAAGTCATCTCCCTGTCAGGGTCCAAAGTGAGAAAAGCACTCTTCCAAATGGAACGTCTTTAGTTGTTTCTTTTTCTTTCTTTTTTTTTCACTCGGTACGTACAACTTCTTGGCGCTAGGAGTGAGACATTGCTCCGATCAAATATCAACTAACGGCCTGAAGTGGTATTTGTTGTAAAGCGAATCAACATTATAAGTATCGATTTTATTTTCTAAGTATAACATTTAGTCCGCTTCCTATAATTGTCTCATTCACTTCAAAAGTAAACGCCTACCTATTTGCACGAGGCCTAGGAATATTAGGAAGGCAAGTTATGCACGTATAGGTATAATTTAACATGGGAAAGTTCAACAAGTAAAAATAAATCTAAATATATTTATTTACTTAAAATGTTTTGAACTAGATTGTAGGACACAATCAGGACTATTAAAAAGTATGTATGAGAAGATTGTAATTATAAGCATACGAGGAAATGACTACGACTAAAAACTACAAAAACTAATGCAATGAATATAATTAGTGATAACATTAAGTTTAGTTCAATCAATTTTTATGTTACATGATAGCTTAAATATTAATATATATTTTTTTTTTGTATTTTTAAATATTTGAAGTGAAAAAGAAAAACATTTTTATTTCTGTTACATTATACAAGTTCTAGAAATACCTGGAGTGGTCACAGCCATGTATTAATACGTGATCACATGTTTGGAATATTCTAGGCCATTCTGGGTACCAATTATAAGAAGCGATCGACTAGTGTCTTAGTCTTGCCTTAAACAGCGAAGCTTATAGTTAGTTATTTGTTTATTTATTATAGACTCAACTTTTCTGTCACTAATAGTTACTAAGTTGAGTTTTAATTGCTTTTTTTTTTGACATTTTTTCGTAACAATTTTAGGTCAATATAATTATTTAATAACACATTGGTGTTACAATATATTTCAGGAATGGATATCGCCTATTCCATTAAATTACGGTACATTTTTCATTATTTTACTTAATATATTTTTGGACTGGGAATGGTTCAGATCACTTAATATTCAAAAAAAAGAGGAAAGAAATCACCAATTTTTTTTTTTTTTTTTTTTTTTTTTTTTTTTTTTTTTTTTCTTTTACATTTATCGAATTATATATTAATTGTTATTAATTGTTAATTTTCTCAAACCAATAAAATTTGAAATAGTGAAAAGATTTTGGTATAATGTTTGGAATAGTTGGGTAATTTAATAATATGATCCCAAATATTATTTCAGAAACGACTTCATTTATTTAAATACGAACAACTACAATGGACTGTGTTGGATATGCGAGAATAAAAAATAATATTTTTTTCTAAAATGAAAATGTTTTTTATCAAATTCGTTTATATTTCATAAAGAAAAGGAATTAAGCTAAAATATCTATTACGCCTATTGTTTCTTACAAAACATCGCTTATACTAGCTCTATAGAAAACATCGATTCGAACAACGTCATGGTGATGCTGCAGACAATTATTGTCAATGATGAAGCCCTATAGAGATGTCACTAACCTGCAGCACATTGCGGCTGCCCATAGATTAATATTGTTATAGCTTTCGATGCAATCGTCCAGAGTCATCCTGAGGAGATGTAGGTAGGTACTAGGCGAGGAGAAAATATGACTCGTCCGGGCGGGATTCGACTTGAAACAAGATGGATGATCTTGGAGCTAAACCACCGGCGGTAAGGAGAAAGACATTTGTCAAAATCAGAGTCCGCCGTGTCTTTCCCCTGCTCCTTCTTTGAGATTGCGAGAATGAGCTTTGGAAAATATAATCATCTCTATGTGGGAATAAATTGGGTTAACCTTCATTAACCTGTAGGTTAGATACCGGAGTTTAGGACAAGATAATGGTACCCTGAGCTTCCGAGCACCGTAATGATAAATCAATTAAAAATTATAATGGGAATCAACGCAATAATCAACTTTTTTTTCCTCAAAAAAACAAATAATAAAATAACGAAATTAGAAAGAAAAAGTTTCATCTGTTTGAAAGGAACAATTACTCCTGCGTGAGTCGCTTACGCTTTTACCCAAGTACTGAACGCAATGGTGGTGTTAAGAAATATGTTACCTCGTTTCATTTTGAAGAAATACAATAGATAGAAGAACAATGTCGAATACTACACGCGCTTTTTTTTTAAACTATAGCATTCAATTTATTCTTTATATTGTCAATTAAAAACCATCAGAGGGCTTTCATTGGCTAAATCAGAGGAAGTGGATAATTATTGAATAAACGTCATTGAGCTAGGCCTATTGTGTTCCACTATAGCGGGGCAATTAATTCCAACTGACCTCACAGGACCTCGAATATCTGAGCACTTTATTGCTTGTATATTCCTCAATGTCAACTGTCCGTCATCTCCAATTTAGAAAAATTGACTCAATTTGTTGTACCCAATTTCTAACTCATCAATTTTAAATATTTACTATCTATTCAGAAGTATTTCCTTGATCTATTTTTGTATGATGTTTATTTTCTTATTATTGAATCACCAAAAAAATTCCTTTCTTCCCGAATAGTTGGTATATTTTAAATGATATTTTGATCATTTATTGTTAGTTATACTTAATAGTTTACTAATATTTAATAAAACAATATATTTGTTTTATTTTGTTTCCCAGCCAAGTCATAATAAATCAACAAGTGCTCATTCTAGTCTAAATCCAATATTAGTATTCCATTCATGGTTTCCATTAAAAATGTAGATATATTCAACTTTACTAGGGTAGTTATGATAAGTAGTATTCCTAAAAGAGAGCACTTGTCTGTTATAAACTTTTTTTTTTTGAAATTTGATTCAATGAATCACCTTCAGGACTCAATCTTTATATTGAGGCTTTGAAAATTAAAGAAAAAAAAATCATTGAATAGTCAAGATTATTTTTCACATAAAAATGATCCTTTTCATATCTTATTATACCCGGCCCGGAGGACCATTTTTACTGATCATGATTTATCCTTTTGGAATGCAATATAATTAAGGTGTCTTTACCGGTTCTATGTTAGTGGACTGCATAAATAAATGCATATCACCTTTATTTATGCATTCCACTAACATAGAACCGGTAAAGACATCTTAATTATATTCCATTTAATCCAGTCTAAATATAAAGATTGATTAATGAATATTTTTGATTTGTTGTTTTTGTTTTATTCAGTGATTGCAACAGGCTTACTGATTTAACTGTTTTACTGACACCAATTATGTGGCCCTGTTTATATTTGTTGTCATATTTGAAATTGATTGAAGTAAAATGGACAGAAAATTAGGAGACTTAATAAACGTAATAAAATTTAGAGGTCTAAAGAAACAACAATCCAAAGTAAGCAAACACAGCGCAAGTTATGAAGAACATTAAGAGGTAGGTACGAGGAAGTGATAAGAATAAGAGGGTAGGTTCCATCTGGTCGGATATAAGTACAATACATTCTGTACTGCAAGTAAAGTATTTTATAATTTACAAAAATTATTAGATATACTTTGCAATTGATTTTGATATGTAATTATTTGGTATTTTGTATTTTTTTATTATAAATATCGTTGTTTTATTTAATGGGTTCGTTCTTAATCGACTATACTGTAACCGAATCCTTTCCCGAAGACGTTGAAGTAAATTTCTAAAAGACGAACTGGAATGAAGCGATGATTGGGAGGGAGCAGGTAGAGGAATCCTGTAAAGGGAGAGAGAGGACGACTTAATAGGGCGATATAAAGAACAGCTGATCCCAAGGCCTTACCCCCACCTCTCCTTTAAGGACTCAATCCATGGACCATTTGCGGAAAGCGACTCCACCATTACGGCCCATCCATTAAGGCTAGATTAGGGATACTCAATCCTAGGATTAGCCTTATGGATCATAGGCTAGCTGTCCTCTAGGCGTCTCACTCTACCTTTTATAGTCGACAAATCTGATCTATTGGTAATCCGTCTTGTAACTCGGTTGTTGTTTTTTTTTCGTTTCTTTGGTAATATTTTCGGTTTATTCTTTTGTACTTGACTTACTATACTTGGAGCTCCCCTACAGCTCAGCTACTGAATATCTTCTTCAATAAAAATTCTTCTGGAAGTCATCGACCCCTGGCGTGGTAGGCATTATGTCTCAATTTGCCGCTACATTAGCAAACAGAACTTGAGAGAGACATTTTCCTTCTTTATAGGCGTTTCTTTATTGCTTCATGGATGATATATTTAGTAACATTGTCATCCCTCTCTCTCAATATATATGAATACATATACGCAATAATTATTTTTATTTTTTCCTTTAATAAATACAAAGCAGAATGTACATAGTGTGTTCAGATTTTAATTTTAATTTAACCCTTCCCTTCTCTAAGTTACTCTACTACTTTCCCAAATACCGGAAAATACATTTTCACCTATTGTCACTTTATTCAGCTAATCGGACGATGCTACGGAAACATACGTTAAATCCAGGTATAATTAATTACCTTTTTAGTACTTCAATAACTTTAATATGCATAATTCAAAATTGTGAAATTAAATGTGTATATTTTAATTCACACAAATTATTCGTGTTTCAAGAATATCATGAAAAAGATTTTTTTTTTTAAATATTTTGTTAGTCTAACCGTTATGTAGTAATAAAAATAAAATAAATTGTGGCTGATATTTTATTTTTTCACTTATGACCGGTTAATGACCTAGAGTTCGTTTCCGAAAAATCGAGGTCTCGAAGGACATTTTTAAATTGGTCAGTCATATATTTTTGATATACATTAAAACAGGAATAGAAAAAAAACACTAAAAATTCATAATAATTCTAACCTTAA
This sequence comes from Aelia acuminata, assembly GCA_911387785.2. Classification (NCBI taxonomy): domain Eukaryota; kingdom Metazoa; phylum Arthropoda; class Insecta; order Hemiptera; family Pentatomidae; genus Aelia; species Aelia acuminata. The sequence goes on along the minus strand of OU426982.1, from coordinate 113,863,892 downwards.
CTAAAAAGTGATGAGGTTCAAAGAAATGCCTTATAATTTATCACTTATAATCAGCCTATGATACGGTAAAAGCGAAAAAGAGGAACAATGTAAAATAAAAAAATTACTATTAAGACCTGGGAAAGAAAATAAAAATCACGAAAGGTCACCTTTGGTTTAGTGGTTAGCATAGCTAACTACTTCACCGAAGGTAGCATTAGGATATTTTAAAGGAAATAAAATATCATTAGCTGTGCCGTCATTCGCAGGAGACGTACACTGGAGCTCTCGAGCCTTTGCGATATCATCGTTAAATACCCCTATTCTAATTATACCTGGACAGGAAAAGTTTAGGACTCCCATTGTTGCATCTTCCGATCAGCCTTAGTAGCATAAAATGGTTTTAAATAAATAAACAAACACAAAAAAATGACGCTTGATATACTTTTATGATGTGAAAAATTGAAGAAAGGTAATAAACTATATGAGGCGTTGAGAACCGTATTGGAATATCCAGCATAATTGAAAAATTAATTTTCAAAGTCAAATCACAGTATTCCATGCAATTTGTTGCCTGTTTGAGTAACAATATTAATTTTTAAATTATTAAAATAAATATAGTTCGCCACGAAGCCGACGGATTCCATGGTATACTATGATTTCAAAGTCAGTTTTCAATTATGTATGATGTTCCACTCTGGTCTCTAGTAATGTTTTTTTGAAAAAATTATTTTATTAAAATAATCTCCCATTCTCTTCACTATTAGCACGGCTGTGAGGTGTAGGTATTAGCGGTCAATGGTTTTCTCTTGAATTCGTTTAGGCTACCAAGATTAAGACATTCCCTATGCATATTAGTATAGTTATAAACTGGATTTATAGAGGCGAGGATATTATTTTCTGGCTAGAGACAAACATCCTTCTTATGAAGCTAGTGAAACATGAGAAGCGAAACCATTCGCTCTGTGTTATTAAGGGGCAGATGTGTTATTCAAGAAGGATGTTCTATAAATCACGAAGTGAATTGACACACGAGAACGGGACCGGAGAGCATTGTTGCCGAGAGCCGCTGACATTCTTGCCGGCTGTCCGCCCGGCCTTTGCCGAGATAAATTCATCAGAAGCGACACCGGCTCTGGGATGAAAGGCCCGAATCTCCAGTTGTTAGCATTAATTAAGCTTTCCGTCTTTTTAATTGGAATGCCCGAGGCGGCCTCCTTGATTATGAAATAGAGAGCGCCCCCCCTCCGATCCCCCCTCCAATTCCCCCCCCCGCCCCAACTTACCTTGAGAGCCCCGTCGAAAAAACGACCGCTTCGACCCGAGCTCGACCGGAGCAATTTATTGTATCCAGTTGTTTGTTTTCATCTGTCTCAGTCGACCTCTGAGCTATAAGGATCGCGCTGGGGCTCGCAGATAACGTGCCTCGAAGAAGATATTTTACTTTGAAATAGTGAAACTGTATAAGGGGGGAAAAAAAAAAAAAAGATAAAATGGAAAGAAAGAAAAAACGACCAAGTATCGGGATCCGTTTTATGCAGAAACGCCTTATGCAATATGTCCCAATCGTAATCTTAGTACACTGTATTAAGTCTAAAATTATGGAGAATATTAAAATACAGGGATTAAAAAAGTTGACATGCGGGAAACAAATCCTTCCTCATATAAGAACTATACTAGAAAAGTAGTCCTCGATTTTCGTATATCCTACTTTTGAACAATTTGCGAGATTTAATATTTTTTATGGAATGATTTGATCGCTATGCAAAAGTGGCCAAGTTGCTGAATTCAAAATTTGAATTTTTAATGTTCCACTTTAGGAATACAGTAAAAAAATGTTTATATATCTTCCTTTACATTTGTTTATTATTGTCAGATTATGACGAGTTTTCACGACGTTTCAGGATCCACCGCCCCATCATCAGGTGCACTACAGCAATCAAGACATTAACAAACGTAGCTCTAGCAATTTTAAGATGTTCATTATAATTATAACAATTACGATCATTATTATATTATCTGTTCCTACACATTTATTTTTTCTTACCTCTTCACAATAAATTATTGCTAGTTATATTAGTTAGTTATAATACATTTTTTTTTTATCAATTTATTAATATCGTCAGTTAGTTTTCTTATATATAGTTTCTAGACTTAAACAATCATTATCATCAACCAATCATTAATATTTGCTAACCTCATTGTTACTGACTTATTTGGTTATCTATTGGTATTTACTTTTATATATTGTCCATCCCTTTGTTCTATATATATTTTTTTTGTATGTTATTACAACACACAACATACATACTTGCACACAAACACGTAGAATATGGTAGGGGGTCCCAAATATATTTTTTTTCATATATCTTCAATTGATTACAAAGTGTCTAAAACTGAACATATTTAAAATGTTAGAAGTTATATTGAAAGACAAAGACCTGATTGATATTAATAACTTTGATGGAAATAACGTCACATAGACCCCTTGGGGCAGCTTTACCATTAAATGGACTTAAAATATTAAATTTGATAATGATCACAGTAAAAATATGTATATATATATATATATATATATATATATATAATATAATATGAAGGACGCCTAGAGCTTATAGTTGGGGTTGGAGAGATTGAAGAGTACCCAGCTCTAAATACTAATAGCTGATTAACCCACTTTGGAGCATTACTTTGTCCGGGGTCAATGCCCTCATTTTTGGGGTTCCTAGCAGCCATGGCTCCGAGGCTTAGAAGGAAAATTTGGGGTTCAACACGAGTCCTAGCCATTCCGATGTACTTACTCTTCTCAATATTGTATACAAAGGAGTTGAAAAAACATTAGGTTTTATTTTGTATACATAAATATTCCAATGAATATTGAAGTTATTTTTATTTGGAAATACCTACATGTATATTTTTAATTTCTTATTTTTTACTTCGTTAAGAGAACAATCTCCCTCCTTCAGGGAATCATTAAAATATAATTCATTGCATTTTAAATACTCATTTTTCATTAATTTCTAACATTTTCATTTTCAAATGTTCCTATCAACTTTTATTTTGCTCTTGGAAAACACTATGTTTTTCAGAAGTTAGTCAGATAATTATATCATTACAACTTTTATCTTCAATAGTACTAATTCTTCGGCCACTGGGAATAACCAGCTAAGTTGAGAAATAATATATACGAGTTACGTATATGGGGATTATTTCAGAAACCTTCTGTACACTACGAAGACCTTCGTAGTAATCACGAAGACAAACTTAACATTTAGAGCAGTAACTTATCCGATTCTTCATTCGGAAGGCTTCTAGAAATGATCCTAATTTACATAAGCCATATGAATTATTTTCTATTTTAGATAGTTATTCCTTGTGACCATAGAATTATGTAGGTATTCCTGCATTGCTTCTCCTTTAGCTTGCATATTAGAAAATTTATATAAGTAATATTGGATAAGTGATGGTTGACCGAATATTGAATAAATACAAGAATAGTCTGTGATGGCGGTCAAAAAACTACAAATAGTATTAAAATATTTTATTGCAGCCAGCGTTTTGATCCAACAATGCAAGTTAATATGGAGGCAATATGACTCCATATGTCATTGGCAATATGCTTCCATATTAACTCATCAATCACTGTTCTGATACCATATCCCCTTAAAAAATGTATCTTGCCTCATTACATCAATTAGAATAAATTTCAATAGCCATACGACGTCTTGTTTGTATGTATTATATGTTTACAGACCTTTACATGTTATCTAGTCAGTTTATATTCTTTGTCCTATGTATTTATATACTTTTTTGTCTGTGCCTTGCTCATTTAGCCCTGAAGAAAGCCTGCATTGTTGGGTCGAAACCTTAGCTGTATGTAGTTTTTTGACCGCCACCACGGATTATTCATATATTGATTTATGAATGACTTATGGGGGAAAATAGTAAGGCGTTAAAGCCTAAAATAATATCGTTTTATTATATTACATGCTTCCATGAAGATTCGACATACTTTGGATTTTTTACACAAAGTTGCTTAGTTGTAGAGAACTTTGAAATAAGTACTTAAAAACCAGTAAAAAAATTAAATAACATCAGATTTCCCATATTACACCCCTACAACTCAGCTTAAATAGTTAAATTATCCTAAAGGAACAATTTAATGAAACGGAGAATATTTCTCATGTACTCATCCTCGCAAAAGAAGTAATTAATTCCTCCAATAAAACAACCTGGATTGGAACTTTACGAGCCTAGGGATAAAAGCAATAAAAAGAAAGGCCGTATCTTAGTTGGCAATAAAAATTACAGATATAATGCCCGTATGAGAAATATACAGTTAAGAGGATAATAGCGAGATTAAGGTAATAAAGAGGTAGGTGGTGGGGAAGACTGCGACGCCGTAAATCCCGTCGCCGCGAAATGGAGGTGAAAATAAAAGCGATCTCTAAAATATACTTCGCCTTATTAAGGGTGCAACGTTAACTCCTACGACTTGCCCTCTTATACGAAAAACTTCTGTGGTGATGCTTATCTGTTTTGTGAACAATGGTTCTGGGTTTCCATTTTTTTCTTCCCTTATGCAATATGCTCTTGGCAGGACAATCCACCTACATACGATGCGCAATACGAAAATCACAATTTTATTTTATACTTCACTATAGTGAGGAAGAGTGTTTATTTTTAGGATTTTTTTAAATGAAGGAGTCTCTTCCATATTTCTGTTGAATTTTATTTGACTATCCCAACGTTTCGGGCTATCCTCTGGGGTTATCTTATCTATAAGTTTTTTTCCCCCCATTGTCAATCGTCATCAATATAATTTTTTATATATAGACATACATATGTCCTTGTTTTTATTTTACATTTATTTGGCATTGCATTTATTTCATTGTCACATTTTTAAAACTTATGTTGCTTTCTTGACTTTGGTACTTGGTACCAAAGTCCACAAAGCGAGTACCAAGTACCAAAGTCCACAAAGCAATATAAGTTTTAAAAATGTGACAATGAAATAAATGCAATGCCAAATAAACGTAAAATAAGAACAAGGACAGATGTATGTTTTATTTTATATTTTTGTTTGACTTCACCAACCGACTCACTCCTATATTGTTATCGATGCCGTTTATTAAAGCATTTTATTTTATATGCTGTTGTGATTGCAATACTCTAAAACTTCCAGATAATGCCAAATAGGAAGTTGAAAATTTACTAGAGTTATCATTTCCAATTCCATTCATTCTATTAATCATTTTCAATAAAGTTCAAGTTTTTCCAAAATTGTGGTTATTAATACATAATTGGCAAAAAATAAATTTTTAGGATCAGCCAAGATATCGAAATTTTATCTTAACTCAATCTGAAGTAGTATGTTTAGAATACTTCTTTTATAAAAGTCAAATCATTGAAAAATAATTTTTATGCTTATTTAATTTTGATATCTAAAAAGAAGGAAATGACTGATGAATTTCATAGAATTATTTAAATACTTATTTATATAAAGATATCTCATTGATATTATGACGTGAAACAAAATCAATTCATTATTTCAGTAACCGTTGCAATCAATTATTAGTCCGTAATTAATTGTTTTGGAAGGATCTAGGCTTTTCTGGGATGTTCCATTTCAGACTAAATATCAGAAGTGATGGATTAGGGGCTTAGTCTTGCCTTGAACATCGAAGCATAGGGTGACTTTCGAGTAACTGTTGTGTCAGTTATAGTTACTGTCTTGTAACGTTTTTACTAATTTGAGTATTTATTGTTGTTTAAAGTTGTGTACGTCAGTATAATTATTTAAACTTACATTGGTGTTACACTATTATTACAATTTTGAATCACCAAGTCTCCTCAAAGCTATATGGATTCTCAGAAGTGAAACTTGAAATTTGTTAACTTTTTTCATCTTCTATGTGTTTATAGATTTATATCAAAACATAGATTTATATAAAATCTTCTATATTTTATATATCGTTTGTCGCTAAGAAACAATCGATAGTGAACAGGCCGAGAAGGTAGATAGGGATAAGAAGAAGATCTATGAAAAATGCATACCCTTCTACAAAGATAAGTTTTATGAAGAATTAGGTGATAGGGAGTTCAAAGTCGCAGGGTTGTGGTTTGGTTCGCGAGGAACAATTGTTAAAGTTGCAAGAAAATTCTTCGTATTCGTAATTCTGATTGACTCATTACGTATTATAAACAATCATATTTATAATTGAAAACTCCTTTGCAGGCTGTATTATTTATTTCCATTGTTTATAAATAATACAGTTTATAATATTTTAGTTTGTAACACTATTAGACCAGACATCTAGGTTTAATTTAATTTTAAAAAAAATTCGACATAATACAAAATAATTGCTTTATTTGTACTCAGCAACTGAGTAGTTTTAACTAATTTGTATTTTACGCTTGCGGTATTTAAATATGTATAGTGTTATTGATCAGAAAGCTGTGTCTTAAGCAAGTTGAGCAGCCCCACTTCTATCATGTATTTTTATTTTGATAATAAAGTGTTTCTCTCTTGTTTTGTTATTTGGATGGAACTAGGAGGATATAACATTAGGAAACCTTAACGTTAGCCATTATGAAGTATCACATACCACCAAACTATCAAACTTAACAAAAAGTTGCTATCCACAAAAAAGTTTGGTATGAAATGGATTGCTGGAACAGATGGCTGGAGGAAAAGAGGATGCATCGCCAAAGCCGGAGGTGGACGGAACTGTTAATTAGACAAGAAGCTCGGGAGGAAGGAGTACAAAACAATTATAACCCAAGTTACACTCCACTGGCTGAGCCTGATTAAGAAGGCCGTTCCCAGTTTTCTTATTCTTGCCTCTACCACGGCTATATATATCTCTATACCTCCATCTAACACAACATAAATCTTTAAGCCTACTCTGCATGTCTCCCCCGTGTTTGCTTCTCCGAGGAACATTATCATACCCTCATTAAATTAAAAGGCTTAGGAGTAAGAAGGTGATGACTACAATCATTCCGAAATTGAATATCAAGAAAATAGTACCAGGTCATTCAAAAAGTCCTGTCGTTTTTTTGGGGGAAATTATAAATAAATAAATATTTTCAAATAATCACCTTTATTCATCAAAATATCCACCGTTACAGTCGGTAACCTTCTCCCAACGAGATGGTAAAGCCCAAATTCCTTCCTTAAAAAACTGTTGATTTTACTGCAAAAATAAGTGGTCAGTTCGTGAATTAGGTTGTCACGGTCTTGAAAACATTTCTGTCTCAGATTGTTGTCGAGATCTCTGAATAGGTGATAATCAGTGGGTGACAGGTCAGGGGAATATGGTGGGTGAGGCAAAACTTCCCAGCCTATTCAAGCGGGAAGTTAACGAAGATGCAGTTGTCAAGCGAACAAGCATATTGGCATCTGAAAGCTTATGAGGAATCCATTTATCCAGTTTTTTCACTTTTCCCAGTTCTTTAAGGTAATTCCAGGCAGTGGTGGCTAAGATATTAAGTTGAGAGGCTATCTCTGAACAACTTTGACGCGGATCCAACTCTACTACTCTTCGAACGTCCTCCTTATCAACTACAGTTGGTCGACCCGAGCGTGCCTCGTCTTCTAGTGTCTCGTCGCCTCCACGAAATTTTGAAAACCAAAATTGTGCCTTCCGCTCAGACAGCACATCTTCCCCAAACACGGAGCATATTTTTCTAGCAGTTTCGGCAGCTTTTGAGCCAAGTTTAAACTCATAGAGCAAAATCGACCGAATTTGAGTTTCAACTGGAATCATTTAAACTAGACAGTTGGATGGTGACTGCATTAAATTAATCCTCCTTAGCCTCCTATTCATAAAGTATAAACATTTGTGTTTACATGGATAAAAGTTGTATTGAACGGAATTAATTAGCAAACACTCTAGAATCAAAATAAACAACGAACAAACGAAAAACGACAGGACTTTTTGAATGACCTGGTACAATGCAAAGGAAGGAAGAAAAGTAGAAAGACGGCATGAGATACTTAAAATACGAAAAATGAAGTATTTCGTCACTGATATTACCGTAAACCCCAGAAACTCCTAAACGTGTTTGGTAAGTAAAATTACTCTTAGGTTCATAACCATATTTCATCATTTGGGGTTCCTAGACTAAAAGGGAACAAACAGGGTTTAAGCCCCTCTCCCCCGACAAAATAAGTAAATAGTAATTAACATAATCTTTTAAAAACAAAGACTTTTTATCTAAAGTCCGCTGTGGCGCACATTATTCTCAAAAGTTAGTAAGTCGACGAAAAAGCATCTACGATGTTTCCAGAATGCAATGTTAAGAAGCTTATGGCGAAGGAACGTCGCTTCAAATAGCACAGTCTTTTAGACTCCATAAAAAATTAAATTTATCGAAGTAAAATGAATTCATATCTCAGAGGCATATAAATTACAAATGCGTGAATAAAAATCCCTTATTTAATCAACTTATTCCACTTCAAGAGCTCCTCTGGGATGGGGCAAAAGTTATTGAAAAAACTAGAAATTAGTTTTCGGGGGTAAGTACAACGAACAAAAAAAAGTGTTTCCCATCACCCAGTAAGTAATTAGAAATCATAGATATTTCAAAACTGATAAAACGAAATGCTCCTCCTAGAAATGCAAAAGTAGAGGGAAAAGGAGATATCAAAGCAAAAAGTAAATTTAAGAAAAAATCCATATTTAATGGGAAAAAAACGACTGCGTCTAGTTAAAACAATAGTTAATTTGTTTTTCCAAAAACAACATAAATGATAAAAAGAACACCTCCTTGTGGTATCCTAAATAAGAAAATCGTTCCCTGCTGTCATTTAATTAGGTGTTTCATAAAAATTAAAAAAATATAAAAAAAAATTAGGTCATTTTCATTTTCGATCAGATTAGTAGATAGCACAACAATCTTTTGAGTCGAAATTTGAAAATTTTATCTGCCTTGAAAATGTTTGGGAATTATTGAGATATTTGGATTCCAATCTGATGTCTCGTATAGGGGATATAAATAGCGGATCCTTTATGGGAACTGAAAATGTCAAATCAAACTCGTTTGAAGTTCCTTTTTTTTTTTTTTTTTGGTTTAATCGCTGAACCCATCTCAAATCAGATTTGAAATTTTATTAAAGGTTGATTCAGGGATGGATAAGCGTCATCTTATCAAGTCTTACAATTATTTCCAAATATTGGAATAAAGGATATCTACTTTTATCCTATGTTTTGTTCTATGTATTGTATAATATTAATTTGTTTGCCAATTAAAGTCTGCCTTCACTGTTTTTTTTCTTCAGCTTTTAGAGAATTTTCATGAGATGGTCGAGATGGGGGGACAATAATAGAATCATTCAACGGGATCGACCTAAATCTAAGACAAAAAAATTCGCTGCCGGCGAAGTCCATTGTTTGATAAAACTGGAGGAGCCGGTGTATGGTAATTCGGTCTCGTTAGGAGCTGCCTCTTCATCAATAATTTAGCCGGCTGCACCGGCCTCTATCGTAAAAATATTTCTCTCATTCAGGGCCTCGTCCAATCGCTGATAATTTTTATAAACTAAGAGAAAAGTGGGAAAATATAAAATCGATTTTAATTGGATGAGGTAAAAAATCTCATAGGATAGATATACGTTCGCGAGCTTATTATATTATTCGCTGATATTATTTTTTTTCATCCCATTATTACATTGATAAAGGTGACATATGATTGGTTTAAAAGAGTTATAAACTTTTTGCCACAGTTGGAACAAATTAGTACAAGTTCGTTACTATTCGAGAATCTTCTACGCTCGTCTGAAACCTTCTAGATTGTTCAGGAGATTTATCTTGGTCTGAAGATCGAATCATATAATTACTTTTGTGTTACTGTGTACTTGTATACTTTTCGTAAACTTGTTCATTATTAGAGTGTCTTGTTTTTCTGACATTGTGAATTATAATTTTTTTGGTTTAATCAAAATTATTTAATCCCACAACAGTGTTCCAATAAAAGAAATAAAAAAGTATAGAATGTTAAAAAAAATGTAAAATTATATTTATTGAAGTTAGACCATCATAAAAATAATAAATGGAAAATGAGATAAAAATGTATATAGCATATCTGAGGTAATGTGGAGCAATATTGAGATGTTGAAAATAGTTAAAATATGATAATTAAGATCACCAAGGTCAAATTTTTCTTATTAAGTGTTTTTGTTTTATTCTTTCTTTCTTTGGGGAGGGGGAGGGGTTAAATGCTCCAATTTATATAAATAGGAATCATTTTTTTTTTTCCTGATCAGAACTAGTTGAGGCCGCATAATAGATTAACAATCCAAGCTTCTAATAATCGTTTAAAATAGACTTATTTAATTCACAATAAGTACCTATTTGTCCTTACACTATTCACTTAGCAAAGTTATGTTGTGGAGCCGTATCATCAAATTCCTCACGCATCTAATCCTTCGTGAAAGCCTCTACCCGATACAGATTCCTCCACTATTCCAAAACCATTATCAGAGTTATATAAGAAAAATAAATGACTTTCTATGTATCACAAAGAATGAAAAAGCATCGTGACGTAATTTAAAAAATATCCTTGGTGTAGTTCCTCCATTTAGAGTTTTAATCTCATCATTTTTGTTTTTGTCTCATTTGCTTGTTGTGTTTTTAATAAAAATATTAATTACACTGTGCAAATTGGATGAAGATAAATATTCAGAAATTTCAGTCACAAACTTTATTGATTTATCTACCCTACGTTTCTACCCAAGCATGTAACTCGTCATCAGGGCTAAAATGAAACCCATATATGAATAAAATATAAGGAATCTTATAGTTAATAGAACTTATATACATGTATATATATTTTTTTATGTTTGGTTTGAAGCTCTTTAGTGAGTTGAACATTATTACAATTATTTACCCCATCCCCTAGGTTAAACGTAGAACGAGCCCAAAGGATCCCTCCACGCTGATGTATTATATTTCAATACACTTGATGACTTGTTGTGTTGATATTATAATGCGCCAGGAATCCGCCGAGTACCACGAAGAAGATTAAGATAGCAAGACAGCGGCGAAGACATAAAGAAGAGAACACAAAGGATGGAAGATAGTTTTGGACGAAGAGAGGGCATGGCGATGGCGGCGATGGTGATTGGCTTGTCTTAGTTGATAATTCCATTCCCCCCCCCCCTTCGAGGTCTGTGGGTGGCCAGTCGGGTCCCGGCCTCCGCCTCATCTGTGTCGGTCTGCGGTCTCTGTGTCTTAGTTTCAGTTTGTGTGAGTGAGTGCATCTTGAGGCAGTTCTGCAGCGCTGGAGTGATGCATCTCATATCGGTATGTATCCATCATTAGTCCGGATAGCGAGAGATACGGTTAGCACGGTCCTCTAGAGGAATGGGATCCGCTCTATGCATGTCTGGGGAGTCCCTGTGATTCATACGAGGCTTTAACCGGTGAAGGATGTCAGTGATAACGAGTCCTGGCAACATTCCCACACCTCCTGATATGGTGTACCAAAACAAACATGACCGAACTGGCTGTATGGCTTTGGGGACCTAGCTATATAGCGCTTTACATCGGCCCAGTGTAGATCACTTAACTCAGAAAACATTATTCGATACCATTTATAAAAACCCTCATCAAATTTGGATCTTATGCTATGGATAATAACAAGAAAAAAAAAATCAAAAAATAGAACGTCTGAATCGTTCTCAATAAAATAAATTAACAATAAAGTCTAAATTGACAGATAGACGTATTTAAAGGAAACTATTAGAGCTTATAATACCTATATAAATTATTAATAAAAATAACATTATACACCTGCTCTACCATAAGGAAATGAAAGTATATAAATAATATTTTTCTATAATACATTTACATTATAATAACAATGAATATGAAATAAATCCCCTAATTAAGGTTAATTGGCTATAAAATTAATTTTATCGTCATAAACAAGATCTTCGAATCGAAGATCGAAATTCACACACCTTTTTTTTCCCATACCAACCGTAAGGGAGAGTCTTGTAATTTTTTGTATCGTAAAATTAAATAGGAATATATAAATATTTTACTCTCCTAGCATAATTTTACACATATATTGTTAATTTATTTTTGTGGTATTGAGCTCTGTATTTATATCAAATAGTGTACAACGTATTATATATTCTTATGATCCGTAAGTTACTAAATATTTATTTATTTTTTTTAACGTTTAAACGTTTTGACAATTATAACTCATCTTTTTTCCACAGTAAATGATATTTAGTTTAATCTTTATTTTATAGGGTGTTAAATTTAAAATTAGACCAACCATTTGAATTTGTAATTATTGATAATAATGGGAACCGATGCATTATTTTTTAGTTAGGTTTTATTTTTATCAATTTATTAGATTTTGTTAAGGCTGATTAAGAATTATTGTAAAATTTAAAGATTAAAAATTTAATGTTCGACCGCATTTTTCTATATTTAATTACAAATAATAAATACAATTTTTCTTCAATTATCTCCACATCTTTTAGTAATCAAAATAAATAAATCACTTAAGTTTTTGATTTTTGTTTTTAAATATTTTCGGCCCCTGTAGATTATTAAATATTAATTGTAAAATCAGAACGATTTAAGATTTTAATGAATCAATCGTGGTCACGGTTCTTTTAAATCATTAAAATCAATTAATTAAAATCATTGAATCAAAAGATTTTTATCCAAATATACGTTGTTGTTTTTTTTGTATTTACTGTCCTTCTAGTAGGACAATATGCAATTTACTTCCAATTTTCATTATATTTATTTGATTACTCATAAATAATTTACTTACATGTTTTTTCTAAAAATATTGTTATTTTAAAAAAATGGTTTACTTGTAATTTTTATGTTATTAGAATTGCTAATATTTTTAGTTGTTGAACCTTTAAAAAATACATAGTAATCATCGGTAATAGTAATCAGTATCAGCTGTGTATAGTAATACTACATTTACAATGTAATTTTGTCCAAGTAATTTCTGCTAATGTTTGAACTCATGCCTCGTGTAATGACTTCCTTCCTCACATTTTCGGATTCCTTTCTCTATGTACCTATTCAAGTACTCAGGACAGCCTCATACTCTATGATTCCTTTCTTCAAATACATTGTTAGGTATTCTATGTTTTTTATTTTTAAAAATATTTATTTATTTATTTATTAGTTCAAAAGAATAATAAATACTACTTACTGGCTTTATTAATACAAAATAAATGTTTACAAATTATCAAAATAACCTTGTCTTTAAAAAATTTATAATCGTATATTCGATTTTATTTTTTCTGTCAACGATGTGAAAATTACATGAACGAAACGCAAAGTTTATACGCCATTTATAAAAATTAAAAAATAGTCCAAAGCTCAATGGACATATATATATGATTTAGATATGTATATTCAGTCAATTTCATGGTTTGAAATAAACCCTTTTTGTTAAATTAAAATATTTCTACTAGCTTTTTTTTTTTTTTTTTTTTTTTGATATACTGTAGACAAGAAATAAAAAAAAAAGTTGAGAAAATAAAATTGTTGAATTACTCTTTGTAGGAAAAAGGCTCTTGTATCATAACTCAAAATAAACATGCTTTGTGAAAAAGAATATTGAAAAATCTTATTGTGTTCCCAAAAGAGAAACTTACAAAGAGAACTTGTTACATAAGATATCAGGGTGTATGTGTTATTTATGAAGTATTGGCTAGAATAATACCTATTCGTTTTTCCTTGTAGATTTTTATATGTTTTCGTATAATTTATATATTACAATGATGGGAACTAATTAATTTATATTGAAGGATTAATAATCATTCTCTCTTAAAATTCTAGCTCTCTCTCCCTCTCTCACTCTCTCTCTCTCTCCCTCTCTCACACTCTCTCTCTCCCTCTCTCTCTCTTTCTACATCTATATATATATATTTTAATAATATTTAAAACTGTGTAAAAACATTATACATGCAGTAAATGTTTAGAAAATAAAAATAAATAAAAGTTCAATTGAATAAAATACAAATACCGTAAAACTAGAGAGATATGCTTTATTCCAAAAAAGTATTCGTACATAAAAATAATAGTATTAAAGCCGCCCCATTTTATTTTATCACAGTTTACCAATCAATCGACGAGAACAAAAAATAACTTTGTTCTTTTTTGTCATCATATTTTCTCTTTTTTTTATATATATATATTTAATATATTATAATTGCAGTGTTTTATTTTATTATAGAATAAAATAAGAGAAACACCTAAGCTTAAAGTAACACATACAATCCAAGAACAAATGTATCCTAATATTTATCCAGGGGAACTGTGGGCCTTGTGGAGAATAACACGACTACATGAGGTCCCAGAACTCATCTTTTAAGTCCTTCTCTGTTATTGAACAGAAGTCAGGGAAGGCTAAGTGAGAAGTGTTTCTAGTAAATACTTATTATTTGAAACCGTTCAAACCCAAAATATTGACTTCCCATCAGCGAAAGAATCTCGACTATTATGACAGCTGTTGTAAGCTAGCCCCACAAAGTTCCATATTAATAGCTCTATCTGTGATTGCTTAGTGTAACATGATAAGACCCGTTAAGTAACGTTATGTTACTTGGTGCGCAGCGCATCGTAAAGCCCTCGATCCTCCAATCCGTTTTATGCTTGCGTATCTTATCCTCGTGTGCCTGCTTAGTCATCTACCAGGTTCGTGTCGCAGTAAATCCTCCAGAGGAACCCAAAGAGCCTGGCACAATCTTGAGTTATCGGGAGCATATTTTTGTGTTCTTAGCTCTGGTACTGAAGATCATATCTGTGCACCGGAGGTAAAAGACACTAAGTCCATTTTTTTTCATTGAACTAAGTGCAATTCAAAGGTTAGGTATAACACCATAGTCATAAATTTATGATGAATACTTCCATTAACTCATCAATTACAGAAGCAATGCAAAAACTTTCATTAAGTTGTTTCAATAAGTATTGAAGAAATAAATTTTAATAGCTCTAAGCTATTAAAAATCTCACTTCTGAACATACACAACTATGTGACGTGGTTTCTTTTAAGTGTACAAATTCAAAATAAACTTCTTGTAACGGGATGATCCATCTGATTAAGTAACTGTCATGTTAGGACGATTTATTGCATAATTTTTTTCGATTTAATTTTTTTACTTAAATATATTAATTTTTATCATTTTGTGATTTGTTGCGATATACTCAAATTATCTATATTTACATTTCATTACATTATTATTATAAAAATAATAATAATAAAGTTAATCTAAATTAATAATGAATCAATCAATTTACAATGTAAAAGTAATTAGAATTCAATTTACTGTTGTTTTTTTTTTTCTAGAGGAATATAGGAATACCACTTTCCTATAGAATTTTAAAAATTTATTTGTTATAACTAGTCTAATTGTCGTTAAGGAAAAAAGTTTAAAGAGTTCCTTTCCGATGGCAACGTCATTTTAAAAAAATAATGTCTATTTTAAGTAAAAAAAAGAGTGGTAAATAAATATTAATAAAATATCTATAAATATTATTTGATAATTTTTTGTTTGTACTTAAATAACAATATTTTAAATTTACTACATTTCTCAATCACAACCATTTCACTTAATAAAAAGTATTTTTTGAGGTTTTATATATATATGAGATTTTATAGCTATTTTTAACATCGTAAATTTGCTCGCTATATAGGAGAAATATGAAAATATGGCATTCCTTAGAAAAATATCATATTAGAATATTTTTTATAACTTAATACAGCTAAATCGATATGAAAAATATATTTAGTGCTACAACCAGGTAAATGGTATTTTCTTAGTATATATATGATTTCGTAGAATGTTTCTCATTTTTATTCAAAATACGACGTAAATAAATGAAATAAAATACAATTTAGAAGTTATTTTAAAATAACATATAATTAAGTCCTCACGTCCTACGAAAATCGAACAAAAAGGGAACAAAATTGATTTGAGTTTTTTTCGTAACAGGTGAATTGTAGTTAACTAGTTGTAGTGTTCTCCCATATCCAGATATCCAGTCCCCCTAAAAAACATCTTTTATTGTACAATATATTGTTAAAAGACTTATAACAATTTAAATTTAATGTCATAATCCATCATATTAATATCTGAAATCCTTACCTGATATCATCTCGATTAGAATTTTATTATTATGTCATCTATCGAAACCTTTTAATTCATTCATCAGTGATGGCCGGGAATGTTTTCGAATCCTGAATGTTTTTTTTTCTTTTTTAAATTGCTAATCAGTTGAGAGGAAAGTAAAAAAAAAAAAAAAAATGAGAAAGAATAAAACGAATTGAAATCCACATGTTAAAGCGGAGATAGCAATAGATTATGATGAAGATGGGGGGGGGGGGAGGGTATAGATAAGGAGAGGGACAGAAGAGCCGACAGCTAAAGATAAATGACTCAACTGCTCCGGATTAAGGAGAGAGAGTATTCCGAGTGGCAGTCACAAATCCTCGGCCTTCTCAGAGCGTCTTACTTAAATCGTCTCTGCTAGAGGTCGCCCCACGATTCAGGGATTAGAACAGAGGAGAAAAAAAGATGAGAAAGGTGACTGGTTTTTTAATGATTACAGTAAATATGTCTTCAGAAGTAGCCACGCAGAGCTATGGACTCTAGTTATAACAATATAATCAACATTTATAAAAAAATCAAACAGTTATAAACAAATCAAACATTATCAGGGTATTTTCTCTATGACGAGAGTCAGATGCTTAAAAAAACAAACAATTAACTACATTCAGATCCAAAAATTCGATCCCGATGCAACCAATTTCACTTGTCGTCCGGCTTTTAAATCCGAATTCCCAAGAACAGCCTTAACCCTCAAATGCATTCTGTTATTATATAGGAACACTTTCTTTTTTATCAGAATGGACTCACTCTCTTCCCTTCTCATGGTACAAAAATCTGTTGAAACAACATTAATACTCCATTAATGTTTTGGCAGGTTGGTTTAGGTTACAAATTGTAAGTTTGCCTCAGAAGCATGTGGATTTCTCCCCCTTTTCTAGACTCATCCTTATATTTTTATGCGTAAATATACTTTCTTCAAAAAAATTCTAGTGGATTTTAAACTTACGTACATGTTTGTTTAATAAATCAAATTAAGAGATTTATCATGATGATTTAATTTATTTTAACTATTTTCATGCCTGTCGTGCCTCTATAGTATGAACTTTTCTAAAAAAAAAAAATAGCTAAACCATTTTTATTTTTTATTTCGTTTCCTTACTATATAGGCTGTAAAGTATTCGTGGGATATTTTAATTATAAAAAATGCACTTAAGAGAAAATGTAATCCTCCCACTTACTTCTTGGGTACCACCCCCTGTTTTCTAATCCTAGACTATGTACGGTGCTTTTTAGACTTGTATTTTTATATACTGTAAAACGAGGTGACATTGTGACTAAAGGGGTGACTTTGTGACAAGCCCATTTTTCTACAGTTTTTGAATATCCCTCCTTAAAAATAATAAGGTTAGGCAATTCAGTGTACTTGTCAGATGGTCAGTAATGTGCTGCAACCTACTGGCCACTTATAACTTCTTTCATTCCATTTACCATGGTGCTTTATTTCATATATGTTTGATTGTTTTCATTTAGTTGAAACTTTGAAATAAAGCACCATGATAAATGGAATGAAAGAAGTTATATGTGGCCAGTAGGTTGCACATTACTGACCAAATGACAAGTACACTTAATTGCCTAACCTGATTCTTTTTAAGGAGGGAAATTCAAAAACTGTAGAAAAATAGGCTTGCCACAAAGTCACCCCATTAGTCACAATGTCACTTCGTTTTACGGTATATTTATTTTTTCTTTGACTTTTGATATTGAATGTTATAATAGGTTTCTTTAGGTCCAATCAATAATAAACAACTATTTTATGACGACGTTTTGAGACTATACAGTTCTCATAATTATGGAATGAACAGATCTACATTTTATCAGACCTTTTCGTTTATTGTAGGGTATTTTAGAACAATATAGACTCGAAACTCCGACATAATATAGTTTGTTTATTATTTTCTGAACTTTAAGAAACCTATAATAATGTATGTATGCAATTTTTGTTGTTAACCAGCACTAAGATGTATAATTGAATGTTTCGGGGTCTGATAAGTGAACCTTGCTCAAGTATGCATGAACGTTTATATGTTAATTTCGAGCAGAAAGGTAGATTATTCAGGTGTTCCACCTTTAAACAGTCCATTATAATAGAAAATTAAAAAAAAAAATTTGTTTCTAAGTATATTAATTTAGATAAATTATTTTTTAAGTTTCAAGAAACAGAATGACCAATTAAAACCCAACATATTCTGATGAATGTAAAAATCTATTTAAAAGATATCATCACGGTAAATCGTGGTGAACTAAACTCATTAATGTCTTAATATCTGAAGTTTCATGTCCTCATATAAGTCAATCCGTATCGTATGATAATTGCGTGGTAATATATTGCAATCTATAAAATTTAAATAGAAGCATCAATCTTTTAAAGGGATGTTGAGTATTTCTTTCTTTTTTTTTCTTTTTTTCTTCTTTTAAATGAGAGGTAGTGATTTGAATTTCGACCCAGAGCGTGTGGGCCAGCGAGTTCAATTTATAAAAATGCACCCCACTGCGCACGCCCACAGGAGCTCGGAGCCTCACAAGAGAGATGTAGTGGATAAGATGACCCTTCCTCCGGAGAACAGATCAACTTCTTCTTCTTGTTCAAGAACTAGCTTTCATTAGCAGCGATCTTTTATTTAAGGAGAGATTTATCAGTTCCATCTCGAGGCGAGGTGCCACCATCCAGGTGAAATATCCACCGCCTGTCAGCGAGATGGATTGGCCCAGCCTGCGAGACAATCGGCCCCGCTGTCGAATATCCCCGCCTACGCTTCGGCCAAGACGGATGGTGCGATTTTCTACAACATTTTGTTCCTCTTGCCGTCTTATTTGTCCGCATTGTTATTCTATAACGATCCTAATATATATTATCAATTCGGTTGGCAAAAAGAAAAGAAAAAAAAGTGGAAGCTGAATGGTCATCACCTAGAAATTTCAATACATAAAATGGCTCCCATTTATAATAATTTAAAATCGATATCTCGAATTCCGAGATGATTTTTTTGTATTTTTGCTAGCTGTTCTAAGTTGAAATTTATGTCTTTCAGTATCATTAGATTTGTTCCAACGAGTAGTCCTTGACTAACTTTCATGCACCCCACTATTTGGATTCCAAGTTGGATTGGCCGGTTGTCCCGTTCAATCGGGTCTTGTTCAAAAACTAACCAATCAAAATTAAAAACAAAAGTGTAATGTTCAACTGTTTCCTTTATGATGTGACGATTAATTGTCAGGATTTTCAGTCAAAACATTTTTTATTTGGAAAGCCAACGTTTCGATCCAAACATCGGAGTTCTTCGTCAGGCCTAAAGAAAAGAAAACTATTTGAGCAAAATATAAAGTATCTATGCTAGAAGACGATAATTAAATTAATTCGTATATTTGTCTTTATTTTTAGCCCTGACGTAGATCCATTTGTTTGGATCGAAACGTTGATTTACCAAATAAAAAATGTTTTGACTGAAAATCCTGACAATTATCATCCTAACTGTACTTAACAAAATTACAATGATAAAACTTCTAAGCAAGATAAATACTACTAATAATAATATAATAATACTTGGTATGCTTCTCATAAATAAATCTTGATATCAAAAATTGTTAAATCATTTTTTTCTTATTTTTTTAAAATAGCTAAAAGTACTTTTCAAACAATCATAATTCGTATAAAAAAATAAATACTTAATGATTAGCATTAAGCATTAACATCATATATATTATTTTTCAAGGTCTTTTTTTTTGTCAGTACGCCATAATTTCCTTAATACTTCATCAAATTTCATGAATGAGCCATCATTTTAAAGCTCTCCTTAACCGCTACACCAGAAAAATATACAAATCACTCATTTCATATACATTACATATACAGCTTACACAGGCTGTAAACTGCAATTCTCAGCAAAATTTTCATTTTGTCGAGACGAACATCTTTGTTTATAAATACTTTTCCGATTGTCGCCGTCGTTTGCGAGTTACAATCAGAAACGTGCGATTTCAGTCAATAGAATCAGCGCGCTCTCTTTCCGCGAAACCAATATGTGTATTTAAATATTCCGTCTTCTAACCTCACCTCTTCTATATATTCAATGGCTCCTCTTTGTATGTGTGGCAATCTATAATTTAAACAAATCTATTCTTTACTTCAACCCTCAACTATGCCCATGACGCACTATATGATACTAAAATACAGTGTGTACTTTAATTAAGTGGGGACGAAGTGCGAATGCTTCGATCGGGTCAGCTAGTTATTTTTTAACTGTATATAAAATTAATAAAATTAATGTACTTCGCTACATTAAAATTAGTACCCATTCGTACGATAATAAAAACGTAAAATTTTATTTGTAACACCAAACGATTATTCAAGCAATTTTATCTAGACAATATAATCCTTTTGAATATATTTTTTTTTATCCCTCCATTGCACAGTGCTACATTCTTAGGCGGTGAATGCATGCTTACATCTCCCATTCCCCGAACAACCACATTCTTCTCGCTTGAGTGTAAAAGCGTATAGAACCGGTCGAGAGCTATCGAAAAAGAAGAAGTGTAATATATAATGAGATATTTAGTAGTACTGTAATAGAATGAGTACTGTAATAGCGTAATATAATCAGAGGTGATGACAGGCCCTTGAGTAGAAAACCACCTCTTCCTGTTGTGCCTGATGGATAGGCCGGAGTGAGGTTGCCTGCATCGAACCGAATGGCGAGCTCACGGTTTTACAGTCCCGACGAATGAATATTATATCCCCCTCTCGTTCGGAGGAGTTGGCTCTATTATACCTAACGACGTCCTATACCCTGGGAATAGATTTATTTCTATTCCGAAGAGTACAATAATGGAGATTAGAAAGGATTATATTGTTCTCCCTCGACTTTCTTCTTATTGTTCACCATCCCTTCCTCCGGTAGAACAGGTCCATTACCGGCCCTCCATCTTGGGGCACGGTGTACCTTGGCTTCGATGTTCACCGGAACAGTAAGAAAACGCCGCATTCACAATTGAAAACAAAACAAAAAATCACTACTTTTTCCAACTGATATTGAGCTAAACAAGATACATCAAGAATAGGAAGATAAAAAAACTAAAAAAAAATTAAAACCGTTTAATAATAAATGTATAATAGAATACAGAAGAGGTTATAGTATATACAATAATATCACATAGAGAATTATAAAAAAAATCAGTAAACAGTAAATTGTATGAGCGATATATACGTGAATGCTAAATGCGATATAGAATTGTAAAACAATACAAATCAGTATTCCAAGTCTCGACTTAATCGAATATAAGTTTTTATAATTTATAAGTATTCGAAGAAGAATCGAATCGAATAAAAGTTTTTTATTACATTTTTTGTATTTTTATTTTATTTACAGCTCAAAATGAAGTGTTTTTTTTTTAAATATTTGCATCGATATTTCGTTTCTTCTTTATTTTACAACTATGGATCACATTTACCTAATGTTACCAAGAACTAACTTTTCAAAATAACATTACCGTAAAATGAGGTGACATTATGACTAATGGGGTGACTTTGTGACAAGCCTGTTTTTCTACAGTTTTTGAATTTCCCTCCTTAAAAAGAATCAGGTTAGGCAATTCAGTGTACTTGTCAGTTGGTCAGTAATGTGCTGCAACCTACAGGCCACATATAACTTCTTTCATTCCATTTACCATGGTGCTTTATTTCAAAGTTTCAGCTAAAGGAAAACTATCAAACATTTATGAAATAAAGCACCATGGTAAATGGAATGGAAAGAAGTTATATGTGGCCAGTAGGCTGCAGCACATTACTGACCAACTGACAAGTTCACTGAATTGCCTAACCTGATTCTTTTTAAGGAGGGAAATTCAAAAACTGTAGAAAAATAGGCTTGTCACAAAGTCACCCCATTAGTCACAATGGCACCTCATTTTACGGTAAATTATCTACAAATTAAAAGAAATACTTTGACATGTAGGTAATAAAGGCCTCAAACTATGTTCCTCGTCTTATACCAACGGTTTTATTACAGCAAACCTCAGAACGCTCTATCGAATACAATACAAGGTTTGGAATGAATGTTACAATGGACACAATCGAAGTATATTTGAACATTCTTTTACCTACGAACGCATTTTTCCTTTACTACAGTATACCGTTGTTAACCTCGAAAAATTCATGTCCACGAAGAAATATTCAACCCCACAGCAATGAATATATACTTTTATATTACTTGTGGATCAGAATTTTAAAAGGTTACATTAGGATAAACGGGGGAATCACGGATTTTATAGATCAAACATTTCAGTTCGGATGGGATTAGTCCAGTAAGACACTTTGCTTCTATTCCGCAAAGGGTCGCAGGTTCTAGTCCGGCTCCGCCAGATTTTATCATATTATTTATTAATTGTCTTATATTGATTATATTGTCTGGAGTATGGCCTTCCTGTGGCACACACAGCCTCTTTGGTGTAGTTAATCCTCATATATTATGGTAAAAGCTCAGGTTATTGAGCTTTGTTACCGTCAAATCATCTCCTTACACCGAATACATAGAAAATATATCACTTTGTCAACGATCTAACTGAACCCAGTAATGGGACCTCCATGGTTTTTCTCGTTTTATGATAATAATTTTATGTAGTGGGATTTTCCAATAGGAAATTTTATTTATTTTTATCCTACATTTAAATCTACTAACAACTTTAAAACAATATTTTTTATCTCATTTCATTTTTTTTAACTGCTATTTTTTTTTTTTTTTTTTTCATTTTATATCATTGTTCGCTATATTCGTATTATCTATATACAATGCTTCCTAGTAAAGTTATGAACTTCAACTTACAAAATAATAATAGCAATAAATAAATAATTCTTACATATGCTAATATCTATTTTACCACTTTTGACAAGAACACAAAATATTTAATTTTTAAATGATAGCTCTTTTTGTTATTCACCACTATTATATAATTTTTTCCTTGTTATCGAGTTGATTTCCTCATTTCGAAATAAACGATAGTTCTTCAGAATCCTTTTATGTAGTTTTCTGTGAACGAACATACGACGGTGTCAGCGTCACGACGTAGCTAAGAGTTATACCAGAATACTAAACAGCACACGCATCATGAATAAAGTAAATTTTCCTTAAAGCATGAGGGCTAGTATACTTATATTTTTCGGTCCCTGAATCACTAAGCTATGATACTATATGTAAACTATTAAACATGTATATGTAAACAATTGAACCTTGTGTTCAATGAAAAACATTTTTCTTAGAGGTATTAGAATAACTTTTATCGAGCAAAATTTATCTTCATAAGTTTGTTAAAAACTTTTTAAATACAAATGTTTCAATAAAGTTAGTACCTACTCTTTTTCGAACCATTGTATATATCTAAGATGATTTTATACCTAAGTAATGCAAAAAAAAATGCATTGAATTTCTTAATACTAAATGAAATCTTCGTTGGAAAAAATAATTACATATGTATACCTGTAAATTAAAGCTAAAGATGGAAATCAACTATTGTACTTAAGATATGCCGGTATACTCGTATACAATACATCCTGGAGATAAAATCTTTGCCACTATTGTAGGACGCTTCGTTGCTCATAAAAATCCATAACATAATAATTAACAACATTCTTCCAAGAGCTGTTAACAAACTTGCCGTGTCCCTGATTTAATTAAATTATAATGTGGGTTAGTAATGAGGTCCGTTTAGGTCTGTTTAGGTCCGTGGATCTTAATTATCTTTAACAATTGGGACATGCAAAAATTAAACAGAATTACGCAGTGGAAGAATATTATAATTGGTGATAATATATACATATATACATATAGACAAATATATAAATTGATATATACAGGCCTTGATTTACAAAGGAGTGGGGGGCCGACAGCAATACGTCTAACTGGAAGGAAATTCGGCTAGAGACTCTCCTCTGTGAGTGTAGCCTTCTCAGAGATAGGGTGATAAAAGAGACTTTAAGGTACAAAGTTTGGCCCTATGTTATTACTTAGCATATTTATACAAACTTAAATATATTGAATTGTCTATTTGGGCACCTAATTAAACTAATTATAATGATTCTCACTTATATCCACATACACAATATTTCTACAATAGCCCTCATATAATATGATATAATAACAATTAATATACATTATATTTATATAATAAATGGCCTATAATTATATTATGTGGATCACCACATTACCCCCCCTCTCGATTAAAAAAAATTGATGATTTCAATTAAGTTTCATGACGACGAAGAAAAAATTTGTAATACTTCATAATAGAACATCAATATGGGCAGATATCCTCCGATGTGCAAAAGGTTTTAAACTTATTCTAACTTAAAGTATGTTAGACACACACACATATAACAATATGTATATAGAACAATCTTTTTCAAAATTAGGTTTAATTAATAGTCTCAGTATTTCTGTGTGTGCCAATTGAGGGGGGTTTCCCTGAGGGGGGTATTTGATCCCTTCGCCTAGATCAGAATTTATGGCTGCAAGATTACAACCTGATAAGAGGGACCTCCTCTTATGCAGTCGTCTTGAACCATCTTGAAGGGTTAGGATTCAAGATCACAACCTTATAAGTGGGGCCTCCACTTATGCAGTCGTCTTGAACCACAGGATATGGAAAGGCAAGGAATCCAACATACCCCTTCACGAATTTAAAAGGACCCTAGGTCAAATTTATAGCTAAATGCAGGAAAATAGCACATCAGAGCTGATGTGGGACCCTTTTTAATGGAAACTATCCTTTCAAAATTTCTGCCCAGCAAAATAAATTGGCATGTGTCATCCTAATCATTAGTTATCCTATGTGATGTCATGTCAAATATATTGAATCCTTATATACATATTGGCCACAAACATATATCTTATATTAAATTAGTCTTATTCTAATCTTAATATTAGAGACCTATTGCACATATGTAAAAAACAAACATTCGAAGCAAATATTAGGCAGCTCTGATAATCGTTGTGGTGGCATTAATCATCAATTTTTTTTTATTACAATATAAAGGTCTCAATAATAATTTAAGGGCTCATTAAGTTCAGATAAACATTACCAAAAAAAAACAATAAAATGTTATTTAACTCTCGAAAATTTCAAAATGCCCAAATAATTTAAATCATTCGATAATATATGATTTGCTCCCACTCAACAAAATTTATTAATTTCAATGTAAATACTCATTAGTCCTTTATTTTCATTTAATTAGATCAAAATTTATAGTTTGGTCTCTACATCACTGAAGCAAAAAAAACATCTATGTAGGTTGATCTGTCTTGCTTCTTTCGAAGCCATAAATCAAGCTATATACATGTGAAAAAAAACTTCAGTCTCTATTCTTTTTTTTATGAGACCCAAATTACTAATTTAAGGACTGTATTCTTTTAATATGAAATCATCATATATTCATAATAATTTTTCATTAATTTTAAATATTTCAAAATTTCACTTTTTCTTAAAAAAAATTTAAGCCAAAATTCAAATTTATACAATATTTTCTTAATTTTTCCCCAAAATTTATACAATTAAAAATCATTTTACAATACTTGGCTAAGTTCGATGACAAGTAGACTGTAGAATAAGTGACTCGATGGCTGGTTGATGGGTTGATGTCCTTGATGGCTTGGGTGGTTGGATGGGTGTTTTTGATGATGGCCTGTTGGTGATGCCCAAGAGTACTGGTAGCCTTAAAGTTGAAGAAAGGGCTCTGCTAACAGATCTGGATAAATGGCAGCAAATTTACGATCAGTCCTTCTGGACCTGAAAATTTTACCAGCGCTTAACCTTGTTCTCAGATATAACACAGAAAATAACATTTGATGCACAGCAATTTCATCATAATATAAATTTCATCAACAAATAATTCAATCAATGTCAATATAATCCCAAACAATAATTCATTGTAATTAATATCATTAAAATCATTATCAATATTCAAAATAACCTTCATCAATAATAATGATACCATTATACATATCAATATATACCAACATATTTCATACCAACTTATATTTATCAATTATTTTATTCATGAATTCATTTATTCAAATAACATTATATCATATATTGTTTTTCGAAGTACACTTGGCCATTTTATTTATGCTCAGTTGCGCATTATGTCATCAACAAAATTACAACACATACATGTAACATATTAAGGGGTTTACAAACATAAAACTTCCTTTCATTCAACAAAAATCATTCATTCAAACAAAATTCAAAAAATAAAAAATATCAAAATTCCTGAAAAAAAAATTTAAAAATACTTCTCTGTGCATATAAAATTAAAACCAAATCTTCTTGTTGTAATGATCTTCTTAAATAAATACAAATTCACAATATCCATTCAAATCTAGAATGCACAAAATAATATTACTTTCAATATCATAAAATCATATACCTTTTGAATGATTTTTTTTACTTTCTAAAAAAAAATTAATAATAATACATTTCATATACACAATACAGAATATCAAAATAGGCCTCAAATTTTGATAGATATATTCATTATAACATGTAAATTTTACAAAGGCCATATTCACAATTATTATTTCTAAACAAAATAATTAAATTCAAACTTATCTCTGTGCATCATTCAATTTTTCCAATAATTTCCATCCAATAATAGTAATATTACAACCAAAATTAAAGTTGCTAGTATAGCTGTCTCTCTGGCCAAGTTCAAGGTCAAAACTTCTTAATATATATCAATTAATATCTGCAACTGAGCTTCTTACAATTGATTTTAATTTTACTTAAAACAAAAGCTGCCTCAGGATAGGGTTCAAGGATAGGCCATCAAATTTTTTTTTTTTTTTTTATTACATCATATATGTATATATATTCCACCATTATTTATAATCGCCATAAGATTATCATTAAAATATGCGAAGACCATTATTAATCAATATTATTACCCATCAAATAAATAAAATATTACAACGTAGTTTACAATTGATTTAGCCATCTTATATCATTCAAATTATATTGACTCAATTTTTCCTAAACATCAATTATTATTACGACAATACGAAGACAATTTATAATTATATCATGGCCCACTCATTTTATTATTAAAAATAATTTTATACAAACCTAACTCGACGTTAATAGATGCACACTTTAAAATTTATTAAATTTTAGGCCCCTTTAATATTTTTAAAACTTTATTTTATTCGTCGTTTATTCAAATAAAAATTTATTTTCTATAAATATAATATCCAATATCAAAATTATTGTCATCATTACCTAATATTATTAATTATGGCCATCAAATTTTTATCCTTAACAATTATTATTTTTTCAATTAAACGTCGTACTCATCATTATACACACTATGCAATTGACATTACTCTCATTAATCCAATTGTTTAAATTCCTTAAAACATGCTCGGTCTTTATATTTTTAAATCAAATCCAATTTTATTTATTAATTAACTAACACTTCACCGCCGTTCCGATCCGAACCCAATAAAGATTTCTATTTTTCCTTCCAATAATTACCATTATTATTTTCTACTTTGGGCAATAATAAATTATACATCTCTTTCCAATAATTAATGTTGCCACGACTATGATTTTTAACAAGTTTACTTATAAAATAATAATTTTTATATCTGCCCTTACAATTTTTATTTCTAAAATAATTTTTATTTATCCTAGCATAATTTCGACGTTTAGATTTATTATATTTGCGACGATTCTTTCCCTTTTTAAAGTAAATGTACATATTTCGTCGACAACTATTTTTATTCGAAAAATAAAATTTATTATTGCGAATGTTGTTTTTATTATTCGACGAAAACAAAATAATCCTTTCAGTTAGTACTTGGTAGCCAGGATTAGGGCAAAGATCGGCATTATACTTATCATTCGGAGAAATACTGGCGGAATTATTATCTAACAAAGGTTGGCAAGCCTGTTCAGTATTAATTTCAATTTTATCAGTAGGGCGACAGTTTAAATTTTCACAATTATTTTCAATTGGGCTAATATTTAAATTTTCATTATTTTCTGGGGCACTCTCCATATAAGTTATTCGCGCGTTATTTATTTGATTTATTTCAATTAAATTCTCAAAATTTTTAGTTTTTTCTTCCGATGGGCTAGATAAATTTAATTCACTTAGGCCACAGTTATTATTTTCTATCTCTAAATTATTTTTATAATTACTAATTGCCTTATCATCCTTATTATACCCCACTCCTTCTGAATCATTAATATTTTCACTCAACAATAAATTCAAATATTTCACATTTTCATAGATATTATTAATTTTTGCCATAAAATTACAATGCTGCTCGGCCAATCGTTCTTTCATAGTTATTTCCAATAAATCTACCATTTTATCTATATCTTCAATAGTTAATGTCCTAGATACTATTTTATTAGATTGATCCGCCATTTTAATTTTAATATTATCTTTACTATGATTAATGTATTAATTATAACAAAATCGCCCTAATAATTATATTATTATATTTTAATTAATTTTAATTTCCAATTAAATGCCCATATACTTAATACAAATAGTTAAGCCCCAATATTTCACCAATTAATTTATAGATACGCGCGACCAAAGTTCACCAATAACTAGTTTTTATTTCTATATATAAAGACTATATTTTTTTTTTTAAACCCGCTCTGGTACCAATTTTGGTGTTTATTATTTTTCAATCAAAATTAACCACGCTAACTGCTAACAATTTGCCGTGTCCCTGATTTAATTAAATTATAATGTGGGTTAGTAATGAGGTCCGTTTAGGTCTGTTTAGGTCCGTGGATCTTAATTATCTTTAACAATTGGGACATGCAAAAATTAAACAGAATTACGCAGTGGAAGAATATTATAATTGGTGATAATATATAGGGGAGACTGTTGTACCTTGAACCACTTTCACAACTTTTTTTGTTTAAAAAAAGGGCTATGGGATTTTTATAAATTTTTCGCATTAAAACTCAATTTTAAATCTTTTTGTGTAAGTAAAAAAATATTTCAGGCTATAAAAAAACATTTCTATATTTTTAATTTTTTTTTACAAATTTGATGTTATTTGGTCCAAGGTACATGATGCTCTTGTACCTTGAGACAGCGTTTAAGAAGTAATAAATTGGACGAAAAAATAGACTATTATTTTAACATTTTATTTTTAAGAGAAACAATGGTTACAGAATCATGAAAATTCTCTTAAAACAATTTATATCATGAGTTTAAGGTACAAAATAGTTAAGAACAAAAGTCGCAGATATAGTCGACTAAGGCTGGTGGGCTCTGGCTTGCGAATGGAAATCTGATCTGAATGTCTCTTTAAAAAGGCTCTCATCCATTCTTTACCAGCCATTTCGCCATTATTCCATGTATCTGGGTAGCTTTTTTTGTTAGCTCTTGCAAATTTGTAAGCTAGAATTCTTACGCCCTTTTTAGTTAGTCCATATTGCATTTTGGCGACATTCTGGATGTATGTAACCAAACTCTTTTCTTCATGAACATTAAATACTTGCTTAACTGCGTAACATACATTGTATTCAAATTTGTTGGACCCTCTAACATTAAATTTTCTCAAATGCCTAGTGATGGTTGACCTGCTCACTTTGAATACTTTTTCTGCCTCTCTAAAAGTCATTTTTTTATCAGGATCATCACTTTTTATTGCTTCAATCGCATTTAGCAGTGCAACAGCATCTATTGGATCCCTCTTGATTCCAGTTTTACTTCGAGGCATGATGAAATCCAACCTAAAACAAAAAACACCAATAACTGCAACCTATTGTACCTTGATCCAGTGGTTCAAGGTACAAGATGCAGCTTGGTTTCAAGGTACACGAGGGTGCATGTTTATACTAAAATGGCTACCATAACCTAACACCTACGTGAAAAGTGAAGATTAGATGTTTAATACACTCACCGAAAGAGAGGTAATAGATGTCTCGCCAATCAGTTGAGTAACATTAGTCTTTAAAAGTCCACTTGCAATCAACTAACACTGCAAATATTTACTTTTGCTTGCGCAAATCACAAAATATTCGCCGTTCACATGTAAGTCAGAATAACAACCTACAACTCACTTTGGCGCTCGGACAGGCAATCATAATTGACATAGTTTCGAGATTCCTCACTAGTTAACAGCACTAGCCAAGCAGAGAACATGGCGCAAGGTACACCATGGTCAAGGTACAACAGTCTCCCCTACATATATACATATAGACAAATATATAAATTGATATATACAGGCCTTGATTTACAAAGGAGTGGGGGGCCGACAGCAATACGTCTAACTGGAAGGAAATTCGGCTAGAGACTCTCCTCTGTGAGTGTAGCCTTCTCAGAGATAGGGTGATAAAAGAGACTTTAAGGTACAAAGTTTGGCCCTATGTTATTACTTAGCATATTTATACAAACTTAAATATATTGAATTGTCTATTTGGGCACCTAATTAAACTAATTATAATGATTCTCACTTATATCCACATACACAATATTTCTACAATAGCCCTCATATAATATGATATAATAACAATTAATATACATTATATTTATATAATAAATGGCCTATAATTATATTATGTGGATCACCACAAACTATTCCAAATGGCTGAAATATTAGACTTTTTGGATAAGTATGATGTCAGAAATGTCAAGGAACCATAGACTACTATTTTTTTCCTTGATAAGTGGTAATAACTGACAACTATGCCTCATAGATCTCTATCCCCTTTGATATGGTAAGCGACCATAAAGTTATTCTAAGCCTCATGGTTCGTAACACCTTAAATCAACCCATCCAGGATCAAAGAAACTTTTCTGTCTAATTGAACAGGGCATCAGTTGCCGTCCACCGCAGATTTCACCTGGTCTCGTTTACCTGCCCCTAATTATTTATATATATAAACAAGGGGAGGAGAGGATGACAGAGGAGACTCCATTAATTTTTGTTTCTAAATGCGTCGATGGGAGATGGCCATTGCCGGAGAGGAGAGTTTAGCTCTAACAAGGGTGCCAGGTTTGGCAGTGCTCCATGCCTCTCCTCTCGTCTCTGTGGTTTTATTTACGTCCCATCCAGAGTCGCTTTCCCAGACAGATCAGGGACAGAATCCCTTTGGGATTATTTAATCAAAGGAATCTTCTACGCTGCTTTATAGAGCCGTAGATTCCTTCTGGCGTCTTTGTGACGTGGAGATTTGCTCCGCGATTTTATGGATTAGATCGCTTCTTAATTGTTACAGAGTCAGATTTTTCTGTTCTATTCTCGAATTCGTCGGGATAAATTAGTGGATAAAGGCAAGCTATTAAATACAAAACAAAATATAACGGAGTTTAATAGTGTTGGTTTGACCCTTTGGAAGTATTGGCGAAATTAATAATAATCTCTGATACAAAAAAAATTCTGATACATGATCTGCTGTTAACTTATTTAATAAACCCATCGATATCGGTTATGTAATGTACTTTTTATCCTCTTATTTTTTCTAATTGATTTTTTTTTTTCACTTTGGCTCAACTTTTCATCACTTTTTATAATAATTTCTCCTGATATTTCATTAATTTACTTCTTGCACTCCTATATTGTCCAAAGTGCTATTTTATTTATTTTTTCAAATATCTATATATGAAAATTTATTTTCTTTTTGGGGTGAATTATTACTTGAACTTGTACTTTATTGCAGTTGTTTAAATCGCAGTCCTTCTTAATACAAGTTGATAATCTCATCCAAAAATGGTGCTGTCAGCCACGTGATTATGTGAGAGGGGGGTCATGCCCCCCCCCCTAAATTTCGTGTCAAACCCTCATGTAAATTCTGGAATAATTTTCCACAAAATTAAGTTTTTTATAAACAAGTGTACAAGTCTTTACCAAAATCTTCATCTTTAATAATGGATTATTCAACCTTTATGCACATTTTCTCTTTATTTAGTAATTTATTAATAAGTTATTTAGTAATTCAAGTCAAGAACTTAGTAATCGTAAGCTAGGTTAGACTTAATCATGAAAGTTTGCATGTATTGTGCTCCTGGTTACATTTTAGAAAACTTTTAAGAATATGTTTCAATGTATTTCTCTAGGTCATAGTATGATATATATTTTAGTCGAATATAGAAATTGGTGAATTCACTCTAAATCATTGGTATTTAAAATGTACCATGGAAAATAAATGTTTTACAACTTTTGAATTTTTTTTTTTAATCTTGATTAACGGAAAGCAATAATAAAAAAGGCTGGGCTTTATTAATGTTTTCCGTTTTGAATCATTAATGTCCCAGAGGTGCGTTTCTGGAAAATATCGTTCCCTAAGGGCATTAATTTTTTAATTTACCACTCAAATATGTTTGAAGTTAACATAACATAAAATAAAAATAAACGCTAAAAATTAAAATTATTTCTATCCTTATCCTTTGGACAAAATGAGTTAATGAAGTTTCACTGTTTCGATTTATTTATCATTTCCAGGTGATTAGTATACATTTTGAAATCACTTTTAAATTCCTTTCTATTCTAATTTTTTTTCGGTTTTTTTATCTGATAATAAACTTCCACAAACGTTTACTCCATCCTTCCAGATAGTGAAAGAACTAACATCCCAGAGGCGCGGTTCAGAGTTGTATTCACCTGAAGAGAGTGAGGGATGAAATATTGGGGTCTTTATTGTGGGAGAGGTGGAATGTTGCCTGCTCGGCTATCTTTTACATTAGGCTCTCTGAAGGTCCCCCCCCCCCCTCGAAGAATTTTATCTCCCCCTTCCCTCTGCGTTCATAGGGACCTATCGCTCACTAATACATTAACTAATTAGCCTCAACAAGGGTCCCTCATACCTCTTCTTATCTCGGCTACCAAGGTGGAGTGATGTTGCATGATTGCCTCTTTCTCTATAGCCAATCTAATTTATAACTATTACACTCTCGAGAGTAGTCTCAGGCTCGAATCCTTCAATTAATTGATAATTAGTGGTTAATTTATTCTAGAGATCCATTTTTTGGCATATCCACCTTATTTAACGTTAAAATATGGGCCCACACTGCTTGTCTGATTAATACATAAATAGTAATTTGTTGCCAAATTCTCAAAACTAAACTGTACAAAAAACATTAGATGTTGGTTGGTGATACGATTACAGAAGTATGGCTTCCCTTCGGGATCTAATAAAGCTTAGCAAGCAAGGCCCTGATTTTAACTGAAAATGACGCGATTGGAATTCTCTAACGTCGTAAATAGCTATCGAAACGAAGGGAAGTTACACTCATGAATTTACACTCTCTCTCTCAATCGACCATTCTCGTGATTTCATATAGGTGAGGATCATAGGATCTTAACCCATCCATTAATGAAACCCCACTTCGATTAAGGTACCTGATTAGTTTTTAAAAATAATAATAAAAATCTTTCAATGCTTCAATCATAATAATAATTCATAATAATAAAAATCTTTTAATCTTTTCAATTCTTTCTTTCCTAGAGTCAATTAACCTGTTCACCGGATCAGCTGTTTTTTAGTATAACTTTCTTTTGCAATGCATTGCTGCTTGTCCTTTCTGTTGTATTTATTAATTTTTCCCTGATTTTTTAAAAATATTTTTGATTTTTTGGTATAGGTATTGTCTCCATCTCTTTTCTTGAATTCTTACTTTTCTTTATCTGATCAGCTGTTTGCTTATAACCTTCCTCAGATGCTCTTCTGTGTTACCTTCAGTACAAGTACAACATTGAGTTACATCGGAAAACATTGAGTTACTCTTTTTTTTCTGTTCACTCATTTTTAGAACATCGATTCGATTAGCGGATATGTTTAATTTTATTTACTTAACATGAAATTTTTACATGTTAAGTTGCTTTTGTCGCAGTTTTGACACTATAAGTTATATTTCGGAATTATATTTTTAGTACTCTCATTGCTATTCCTGGAAACTTATTTTTTATGAATATTAGAGGTAAAAAAATATTCCCAAGTTACATGCGTGGAATCTTTTTATCAATAAAAAAAATATATGCTCGTTGTTTCATTAATTTAAACAATTAAAAAAAAATAAAAAATCTTCAAACGAAAATTCGATAATGTCCCAAATTTCGTTTCAGCCTGCTCCTGCAAACAGGAATTCTGGAATAATTTCCCACAAAATTTAGTTTATCATGAACAAGTTTACAAGGCTTCACCAAAATCTTCATCTTTAATATTGGATTATTCAACCTCTGTGCATATTGTCTGCTTATTAAGTAATCCAACTTAAAAACTTAACAATCGTAAACTGGGTTTCAGATACTTAATCATGAGGGTTTGCATATATTTTACTTCTGGTTACATTTTAGAAAACTTTTAAAAATATTTTTCTACGTATTTCTCTTGAAAAAACTAAATTAATACATGGTGTCTGGAGTTGCTTTTCTATTTTTCGACGTTACTATAAAATTTTACAACATACATTAGAAAGCAATGATGAAAAAATTTCATTTAAAATATGTACGTATGTATTTGTTATTATACTTTTAAATACATGATTTTTTTTTATCTTAAATCTTTTCGCTACTTATATTCTATTTCAAAATTTTTGCATTCATTACTGTCATTTATCCCACGCATTCTTCATTTTACCAAGTACGGTTATGAACTATTAATCATGTAACTCCTCATTTTTCAACTAGTACCCATATTTACAGTAAACATATCGACATAAAAATGTATGCAAAATGGCATTATTATTTTATTTTTTATTTTTAATGGAAAAATAATGCCGTGAAATTTATTTTAAAATGTGAATTATATTTTATGGGCTCTAAAAGGCCGTTTTCGTTTTACGATTATATTTTTGTTTTTAAAGAAAATCCTTCTCTAATTTCAGACTGCATTTGCATGGACCTCTAACTCAAGAATTGATCCAAAAATCTATGTAAGTAAAAAAATTCATTAGAAAAAAATGTATATTAAACTAAAATATAACCGTTTGTAGATTTAGGTATATTTTATTAACATGAGAAAAATAGCGCACTGACTGTGTAATAGATGTGCTTAATTTATATATTTTGCAGGACGCCTGAAACAAACCTATGACATCTCTTTATTCCATTGTTATGTAGCCTATAAATATTGGGCATTATAGAATAAGAGGTATCAGGACTTTATACCTTCATGAATATGGTAATCCGTTATGGGATGGAATGGGAAAAAAATCCAGTGGACTCAGCGTAGGTTGGGTGTCGGGGTTCAGTGTTACAATCAAAGCATTTCATTTATTCATTTTACACCCGTTAGATTTTTTTTTTTTTTTTTTTTTTTTTTTTGTGATTGACTTTTAATAGAAATTTTTAATAAATATAAAATGTTAGTTAATTAATCAATTAGTTACAAAGAGGACCAGGCTTTTATCCCGTAATACAATGGAAAATTAAATCACAAAAACATTCCTTAATGGTTTAATATTTATCTACATAATCAATTCTCTATAATTTTTAGATGGTATTTTATTACAAGGAAACAAAACAGAAAAATCCTTAATATTAAAAAAAAAAATTAAATAAAATAAATATTTTGAATTGTAGTAGTACACGAAATACTAAATATATATTTTAAAATTTATTATTCATTTAAATGTTTTTAGATATAAAGGACGATTACAACTCAGTGAACATATACAAGTATACTGACGTAAGCGTATTGAATTTATATTAAAAAAAAGTTATTTGCTCACTTCAAAACCATTTTATACAGCATAATGGTCATGCATAGATGCTTATGAAATTAAAAATTAAAACATAGGCGTGAACTAGTAATCAAAATTCGAGTTTTAGGAAATAGGACCAATTGTGTATTAACAAAATAATTGTATGAGTTCTGAAGATGGGGAAAAAGGCATCCCAAAACGTAAGCAAATAATGTTATAATAAATAAAAGACCAAAAACAAGGAAGTTACTCCCCTAAATCAAAAATCAATTTAATAAATCTACAAAAAAAAATGGGCTACAAAATACTTGTTGAATGTGTTCCTGTAAATAATGTATATTTCTTAAATCTCCTTATTTATTCAGGAACAACTCAGAAAGTTATTTGTGTAAAATCAGGTTTTCATTATTAAGCGTTGTAATTTCGTCAAAAATACCAAAATAAAGGTTAATGATTACGACCATAGATGCTGAATAGATCTAATCATTAATGAAATATTAGAATTGAATAATTGTTCAATGACCGATTATAACAGATTCGACGCATGTTATAATGACTTAAACTCTTATTCACTATGAAGATACCGCACCGCATCCATGATTCTGTTTCGCCACTTAACCTGTTTTGAGCTAAATTCGACTTAAACTCTTATTAATGAGGATGGCAGATTTATCAGTTCGTAACAGTTTCTATATTAAAATTACTTCGTACGAACTTTGCCGTATGGGCGTACAACGAACCGCTGTTTACACTTACACGTGAAATCGAACGAACAATGATGTCTGACCGCACCAATGCACTTTAATACGACAATTTTCATTACAAATACGGCTGACTTGGAACTAGCGGCCGTTTTGACTTTTTCTCTAAATTAATATGGATAAAAGCAACGTCAGAAAAATGCTAGAGGAAGGTCTAGAAACTTCTTTTCTTAACTACCTAACTCACTAGCGCTATCCCCGAACACATAGGCTAACAGTACCTATTCGATTTCGTGACTTATTTAGATTATCCAAAAACAAGCTGTTCAAGGGTGAGTTTCGCAACTTAAAAGTAGGTAAGGTAAAGGCACCTTAAAGTAGAATTGAAATGCGTTTAGAGACATGTGGGTTCCATTTTTTTTTTTTTTTCCGATCGCAACTTACGGCCTAACGAGTTTGAATTCCTGATCGGACTGTTCCTTCGATGTAGGATTACTCTATTTTCCATCTCTGTATCCCGAAGACCTGACAACACCTTGCTCCTGTAGATCGCCTTCCTCCATAGCTCGCCCATGTTTCCCACCTGCGGATGCCACCTAGACCACCTCTTCCCCTTCCCCTTCCCGCAAAGCTATCATCTTCAATTTTTTCCCCTCCCTCGCGGTTGCGGCTAGGGCTAATTGCCCCGAAGGAAGAGAGATGATGACTTGATCGGGACTAGTTAGGAGTGGTAATGGCCGTCCTTGGAGCAAGCGGCCCTACCTGGTCCTGTCACATCGGAATACCTCCCATACCCTCCTTCACCTTACGGCTCAACCTCTCTCCTCAACGGCTTACTCCCCTTTCTCTTCGCTCAACACAACCTTTAAAGCTGTCCTTAAATCAAAAAAATAAATTTATAATTTATTGTTAATTCTACAAAAATGTTATTAAGGATAGGGTTTGGGTTGGGGAACAATGAAAATTATTAATTTATGGTATTTCACCAAATTTTGACACTCTGGTTTTAACAAACTTATTTATTTAAACTTATCACTGTCATTAAATCCACCATTTAACTAATCTGTGGCATTTTTATTACTATATTCCACCTGTTAACTCGATTTAAAAAAAAAAAAAAAAAAAAACGTGACTAAGGCCCTAATGCTTTAAAGTCCACTTATCTATCATATTTTGATCAATATTAATTATTAGTATTGTAGTGTCTATTTTAATATTCATCTATCGTGTTAAGTCTTGATATTCCTATTTTTTTGTTGTTAAATGTTGAAAAATAAGAAATGATATCGGGTCTATAAAAATTTATTTTTAACTTGTGGCAGTAAATTAAAGGAAATCCCCATTTCCAACCCTTTTCAGCCCAACGTTGAACTGCATTATTGGAACAAATAAAAAAAAAAATTAATATCACCACAGTATGATAAGTGAGACATTGAACCGAGAGGCAACCTCTGCTGTGGTCAGCTAGCACACTGGGTCATTATGTACTTGCTGGAAAATTCCAGGTAAGGAGAAATTTCTTGGAGTTGTGTCCAGGCCTTTGTAACTTTTCTACCTGAAGGTCTTCAATCTTGCATGGCATGCTTTGTTCCTTCTCAGCTTGGGCCGGATGTTCCCAACTACAAACAGTAATTTTTTAAAAATTCGAATTTGGTTGGTTATTTTGACATAATTGTTTTGATGGTTTTTAATTTTTAGTACAACAATGGTTTACTCTATCCTAGTAATACTTCAAAACTCTAACTCGATTTGGTGGGTCTGATTTACGACTTGCTTTGTAAACTAGCAAGATAGAAAAAGGTTGAGACTCTTTAAGTATTCCTTTTATCACAAATATTCAAAAGTAATGTGTATTTTGTGACTATAATAATATGGCTTCAACGACAAAGTAACGTCATGTATGTCTCCTAATCTCTTTTGCAAAAAATAAGATATATCACCTGTTTAGGAAGGTTCATTAGGAATAGCTCCTTAATTTCTGATTTAATTGAACGAATTAAGCTCTCTCAACGAAATGAATAGTTAGTTGCTCAATTAGTAAGGATCCCTGCTACTGTGCTGAAGGTCCCAAGGTTCGAATCAGTCTTTGGCGAGTACTTAACTCCGGCAAGGTAAACTTAAAGCAACCCTAGCTAAGATGCTTAAGTCAACCGGTCGGTGCCCTCTTTGGGCTCTTAATTAAAGCCTGAAACCTGGTGATTCAATGTGATTCCCCTCCTCGGCCGCTGACAAAGAAACAGTAATTCATCACCCAATACTGGTTGGTAAAAATGAGGTCATTTTTAAACCTAAAGCCCATGAGAAAAAAATCGTCATTATCGGTAAAATGTCGATTAAACCTGATATTAGTGATTTTGGTTGCTTGAACTGAAATATTTCCTATTTTAAGCTTAAATTATTGCCTCAGGGTGGATTTATAAGATTTAATGAAATATTAAAATTTCATTTTCTTTGATGCAGGTTATTTTAAGTTATGGCAGTCTTGCATGGAAGGTGCCGTATAATATTTGTAAAGCATTGAAGTTCTTAAATCGAACGAGCTCTTAAATTTAAATGTAGCTCGCTGTTGTTTATAAATGCTAATTAAAACGTGCAGTAATTAGTAGCACTTACCGATAGTAAATACCGACAATAAATAGTAGTTACCGATAAAAATCGTCCAAAATCTTCATTACTACCATTTGTAAAGGTAGCCTGATTTGCCTGGCAGACGCTCACTCTTATGATTTCAATACTAAAAATAATTCAAAAATCTCCCCTAAAATTTTTATCTTCATATATCATTATTTATTTTTTGGTTTAATTTTCTTTTTTTCGGATAGTTTGCTCGAAAGGTTAAACTCCAGAAGTTTTGTTGTGGCTTAGTTTTATATAAGGGTATTTAATGTGTTGTCCAGTTTTATATCGGTTCATTCCATCTTTTGGACATAGATTGACTCAGTCTGAAGAACAAAGGACTGAGAGCGGACTGGAGGACTGGAGGCCTGGAGACTACAAGGCTCCATAATGAAGACATGCCGGAGAAGGCGAAGGCAGGCAGGACCGCTAGTATATACCTACCTCTTCCAGCCTCCAGCCCGGCTACGTGCCTCTCTCCTGATTGAGTTATTACCTCTAATTGTTCCTCTCTCTCCCGTAGCCGCCATATTTATTACAATAACGCTCTCTCTCTCATTCTCTCTCCCTCAGTTTGGGGTGAGGATATATCTCTCTCTTTCTCTCTTGTTTGGATCACGTAGGGATCTCCTCTCTCTGTTTGCCTTGTAGTGCGGTTCGGACACACTACGGTTCGGATGTTTGTACAAACATCGGCTCGCGCAACCTTGAAGAGCGCGCCTCGGCGTCTCGTATTTACTACACATATTTGTAAACAGTACAACTCGATGAATCAGTTCGCTAGACGTGTAAGGATGATGCCAAG
The DNA here is from genome assembly GCA_911387785.2 of Aelia acuminata. Lineage (NCBI taxonomy): Eukaryota > Metazoa > Arthropoda > Insecta > Hemiptera > Pentatomidae > Aelia > Aelia acuminata. The sequence continues at coordinate 113,823,972 of OU426982.1, read as the reverse complement.
GTCATTTTTGTATGTCTCAATCGGTGGAAGGCACGTGATAAATCTGAGACAATAATTGCACAGCATTAACATGAGGAAACCATTTCATAAAATATTCAATTTCTTAATTCAGGAATCTTCAATGGAAAATATACTTTCAGAAAAATATTTGTAATGAAATACAGCATCTCTATTTAAAAAAAATAGGTTTTGTAATAGTAAACGGTCGGGAGTTTAATTTTCAAGAGATTTTCTTTATTTAAATAAAAACGTTTTTATCCAAGCATGTTGATCTTCCTCAGGACTAAATGAAACAAATACATGAGTAAAATATACCTAAGATACATATGTATTTGTACAGGTAAAAATAAAAGTTTATAAACATAACAGAGAAAAAAATAAATATTTGATTAATTACAGATAAGTAAGAATGCAAAAAACAATAGAAAAAAAAAGCAACTAGTGGTTATGTTTACATGGCATGTAATAATATAAGTATTGTATGATAATACAATAGTAATAGTATAAATTAAAAACGATGGCCAAAATATGTTTGATTAAATAAGTATGTTGAGATCTGGTGGAATGAGAAAAGATGAATCAAGCCAATCTTTTTTCTCCAAAAATAAAATATTTAAAATTAATTTAAATTAAAAAAGTGATACCCAAACCTAATAATTAAATTAATATTTTTAAATAAGTATGTTTAGATAAAGGTTTTGTTAAATCAAGGTGTAACAAATTAAATACAGTCAAATTTTCATAATTATTATTTTTTTAATACTTTCAAATTATTTTACTACATACAAGATTACATTTTTCTGAATAAAAATAAATAAATAAATGTATATATATATATATATATATATATATATTTAAATGCCGTATGGTAATCAGATTGGCTACACAATAGAGCCGTGAATAGGAAGCGAAGATGATTCTATTATCTAGCTATTGTGTTCACTATGGCTGCTCTCACGAAGGGTTCGTCGAATATGGCGGACATCTACACCACCTCCAACATGACCTGGCCCTTGGTATTATGAATATGAGTACTAAACTAACTAAAAAATTATCTTGCCGAAAATCAAAACTTTAAAAAAATATCGATTTCCGGATTTTATTTTTTAAAACTTCTGTATCAGATCAATCTATCAAATATTCATTTATTTTTTTCCTTTTAAATAGGACTTTCAACATGTTTAATGTTCATCCAAAAACGTCGTTTTATATGCTCCGGAGAAATGGCCTTGTTGGGATGTCGAGGAATTTTCAAAAATTTTAGCCTACGCATATATGTCAGCATAAACATCCACACCCAATCTTTGAGTTTTCTATCCAAGTCCCGAAAAGATAGACGGACCTCAATTCGTTTTTATCGCTTATGTAAATGAGTAGAAACAGATCTGACACGGAAATAAAAACGTTGTCAGTAGAAAGCTGGGGCTCGGGACATAGGAGCCAATTTTGAAATGCGTGTTGACCCGTGATACCGTGTAAGAATTCCTGGAGAAGCAGGCCACTCCCACACAGCCCTTGGTTCAGCTCCAGCCTCCAGCCGGATAAGCAGATAATTCCAGCCTGTGTATCTTCGTCCTTATACTTCGCGAGATTCCCAGTACTCTAAAGTACTGTAATATACGTATAAAGTCTTATGAGCGTGGCCCAAGTGTGGAATCTTGAATCTCATTCAGTTATTTAAAGAATTTAGATTAAAAAATACAAGATTCTTCCTGTCCTATAACACAAATCAATTGCAAGATATTTTTGTGGGTTTCGTTAACGGTAGAAAAGCTGCGTATACATTATTTCTTTCAACAAATATTTTATTGATTATTTTAATTTTTAAGTTACACTTAATAGGCGAATTTAAACATCATCCAAATCATGGTTTGTAAACAGGCTGATTCTCTTTAATAGGGTTACATATCTTCCATCTGCCGTTCATTGTTCAGTCCTGACATTGTATTGTAGTACATTTTTTTTTTTAAACAAATCAAAGGTACCTGAGGAAAGTACTCTATTATTATTATTATTATTCATTATTGGTTGTTATGATATTTTTAAACCTAAAATAGTTGAATTTCATTTTCCACGAAAATATTTTTCTGCAACTCAAAAAATTTTACACCTTCCCTTTCAGTGCTTTTAAAGTTGTTTTATTGATGTCCACCCTGAACTGAAGCGCAATTTTGTTTTTTTCGGTAGGTGCTAGTAGCTGAGTCAACAAATCCTGCTTAAAGTATCGCACAAAATCGATCAAAAAAATTCTAACAAATACTGTGTTATTTCTTTTTAATTCTTAAAAGCTTATTTAAAATATGCTTAGAATTACATTTTATTTGTAGGATTATTAAAGAAAGCATGGAGGTGTTTGATTTCCTCATGAGCTTATATATTTCTTCAAAAGTGTCTATGAAAAGCATTTTTCCGCCTCCCAAGCTAAAAAATATTTTCTTTTAGTTTTAAAATAACCGAGTAGGCATAATTTTAATGAAATCATTTCAGAAGTTCCCTTAAATGGTATACTTTTACTATAAACGTTTTTACATGGGTACATTACAATAATTATCTTTATATTATGTTGCGAAATAAGCAAGTAAACTACGAAATATTTACTAAATTGTCAGCATTCAATATCTCTAAAGATTATTATTATTAGACCACTTCTACTACTTTTTTTCATACTTATTTATTTATTGTCTTAAATAAGTAATATGTCATGGCATTTGTAATAATAATTAAATAAGACCTGGCTACTATGAGAAGGAATTATCCACGTTATGAGCCTGAGAGGCGTATATGACGTAGACCCAAAGAGGCATGAATGGGATTAATGTCTTTATTAGACCAAGGCCCTTTATAAATATTCATTGAGAGAAATCAAGCCACTCTATTACAGTTTACAGTTTACTCAACCGCATCAGTTAATTACTTAATTTTCCTTTTAATAACACCTCTTGTTTCCCTTAATACCTACAATTTGGACCCATTCTCTTCCATTCTTATTAAATCTCGACATGCACCTAATTCATTTTTTTTTTTTTTTAGAGTATAAATTGAGAAATTTAAAATTGTTTCTTTTTTTTTTTTAAATTAAATTTAACATGATCATATCAACGTTTAATATAGATGGCATGTCCCAGATAACCATCAATAAAGTTATTAGTGTTGTTAATAATATCAAGATTGCCTTATTTGCATCGAAAACAAGTACTTACCTATAACTTTGACAGAATTGTAGGTTTTGTTTTTGCAATTTTTGAGCTATAAAAAGTTATAATGACTTATTTTCAAATCCGAGGGTATCGACATTAGCTTGTATCCAAAATAGCAAGAATTTTAATTATTTTTTCCGATTAAACCAACTAACCTAACTAAACTAACCAAATAATTTGAAGAAGACGTATAATGATTAGAACAATAATGATACTTTTATATAACTAGCTTGGCTAAAAGTATATGGTATGACATAAATAATAATAAAAATATTGTCTACATAAAAAGATAGAAGCAAAAACAAATATTAAATACTAGATGTTATTGATTAATATACAAACAAATCTTTTTTTTCCGTATGTAGCATAATTCATAAAACATTATGAGGTATCCTAAAATAAAACATCAGTCAAAATAATAGCAAAATTTGTATTGCTATGGAATAGAAATAGATGAAAAAAAGTTTACTGAAAATTTTTATGTATAAAAATGTAACACTTCTATCAGAATTCAACGTAGTCCTATTCCCGTGTTTTATTATTTATTTGGTAGCGAATGGAGAAAACTATTATTTTTCTTAGAAATTTTCTATTCAATATAATATTTTTACTTTTGGAACATTAACGTAAAAAGTACATATACTTAAACATTCTTCAGCTGAAATGATATGTTGTGTTAAAATTTCAAGTCAATACATCATCTTCTTCCTATTTGAGTTTAGAGATAAAAAAAAATACGACCCTAGCATTTTTATATATAAAGAAGAAGAAAATTTTCTAATTATATGTAATTAAATTTATGATTGCTTCTAGTTATCTTTCAATTTAAGGAAAAGTGGTTCCCAACCTATTGCGAAAGAATGGCTCTGTTCTACATTCTTTTATATTTTCAAAAGTACAGTTTTGGAAATTTATTATGTCCTAATTTTCATTTAGCTATTAATTAGTAGGCCTCTGGATTTAGATCATCGTAAAAGATTGCACATGTTTCTATTGTATTACAAGACTTATTCGGAGGACAAAGAAATATTTTAATTTTGTTTGTTCTTATACCGGGAAAAAACAAAAACAAAGAAATATCGGATAAGGCACGAACTGGAATAATGAGATAAGAAATAAAAGATCAATTCAAAAACGTGAAAGAATATCCGCCGCTGGCCAAGGGGAGAAATAATTAGTAAGATGAGAGTTGATTGGTCGGTCGGACGCTGTAAAAACAGCCAATTAAAACAGGGCTTATCTCCGGCCATCCATTAGGGTGGTGAATAGCCGAGGACACTAGCCGGGACTACTTAGGCCTCGGACGACATATCTTATTTGACTTGGAAATTGTTGTGGGCAAGGTAATGGGCTGAGATAGCGAAGTCTGCTAATTACTGGAACTTGCCTCCCAGCTGTCGGTCAACAATCTCGGAATGTATCATATCGCTGTGCCAATCGTCATGCCAATATATGTTGAGATATATGGGCATCACGAGGGATCAGTATGTATTTAATGTAGAACAACATGGCACTGGAAATAAGCCAACAGAGGAATTTGTTTAACGAAGCCTTAACCCTTTCAGAACATCGCATAGTAACGAAAAGGTTTTATTCACTCCAAATCAGGCCTCGTAATTATATAATTAAATAAGATAGCTTTTTTTATTGGAGGGGGGGGGACTTTGGATCTATACATATACAGAATCACACATACCTTAGTTGATTCTTCCCTTTCCTCAGATGCGGGCATACCACAAGGTAGTGTTTTAAGCCCTCTTCTCTATTCTATTTCTATTTACACAACTATTCTAAAACATATTTGGACATACTGAGCAGAACTTCGGGTTTCCGCAAAACACGTCCATTTCAACAAAATACGAGTATATTATTTTATATCACACTCCACACAACGACATGAACGTACCGACAAAATCTTACATAAAAGAAAAATGCCAAAGATTTCACTCTTCAACGCATCATCAGCGTAGTCTAGTTTTCATTGTCTTTCCTCCCCCCTGTTACCCCTTCTGCCTCCACGTCGTCTGAAAGGCAAAGTTGCAATGGGAATATGATAATCAAAATAAATGTTTTTAAATGTGTTTGCTTTGATGGCGTTTGTATTTGTATGCCAATAAACGAGAATGAACGAACTAAGGATTTTATTTCGTTTATTGTTAATACCATAGAAGAATAATAAACGAATCTCAAGTCTTTTCGGGAAGGGACTTTTGCCCCTCAGCCTTCATCCCTCCTCTAGACATTTCGTCGGTTTCATTAGCACTTCCTGAGGACGAGCTGGTAAACATATATTTACGACTGTTGAGGCCACATCTGGAAGTTGCCGAGAATAGTCCAGGTCGCCCCTTGCTCAGCCCTAGCCTCCATCATTCACCCTCAACGACTCCTGCTTCCCACCTTATCGTACATCTAGCTGATAAGGGTGCGAGGTGTTCCTGCCTATCTGCCTGCCACATTAATGTATCGCCACTCGTTTGTTTTTTTTTCTTAACTAGACTTTTGGGGGAAACGCCTTCCAAGGCCAGCTGTTTTCAGGATAAAGGACCTCGAACTAATTAAAATAATAACAAGAATTGCCATTTTTTGATTTTATCTTTAAAAATTATTTCTGTAGAAGTTTTAAATTTTTTTGTATTATAAATATAAAAATATCACTTACCTTCGTTTGACAATCCTATAACTGACATACGTATCACTCCTTTCAACAACGTTATACCTCAAAATTGACTATAGTTAATTATCTACGTTTTATGAATGCGCTGTAAGAGTAGTATGTCATTGAAATTTCGTAAAATTTTAAACTCTATCAACGCCACCAGAGGAAAAATAATATATACATAAATCATCGGTGTTAAATCCTGGTATGAAATGACCATTTTTTTTATCTTTATTTCTTTTTTTTATCTGTATTTCTTCATTCTTTTCTTCATACTAAGAAAAACAAAATCGACTATTATCTAAAATGATCAGTTGTACAGTGAAAAGCTCGATTGGATACTTAAAATCTTTTCTGACTACTTCTTTATTCGATTACTAAATTTTAGATTCACTCTCCTGAAAAATCAAGTTTTTGAGATATAACATTGTTAAAATGAGTGAGAAGATTAATAGTGGTTCAGCTTCTTCTTTAAAATGAGATTTTTTTCTAAATAAAGGAGCTTTATCTTCACTAAAATCATTACCAATAAAGTTTTACTCTCTTTGTTTGAGATAATATTTAAGTAATCAATGTAGATGGGTAGATTGATTTTTATTATTTTTAAGGTACAATCCTTATAAAAATAAATTGGCATATTCTTACTAGATATCTTATATACATTTAAAGGATCTTTAGATGTTATCAAAAATTTTTAAATTTTAATATTTATAAAAGTTTGTTTTCTTATCGATTGTTCAGGGCTTTTTTACCAATCAAGATCGATGAATTGAATTCGAAGAAAAACAACTTCATTTATTATTTACGAATAGGTTATAGTAGATTATATGACTTTAAATTGCAAACATCAAAGTGAGCGAATAATATTTAATGATATTTGGATAAATGATTTTTTTATTAATTGAAGCTACTGAAAATTATCTATAGCTCACCTCTACAGTCGTATTGAAAGCCAGCCAATCCCGTGTAAAAAGGTACTACCTTGTTTCTGTTAAAAGTGGATAATATTATATCAATAATTTATATATAATACTCCAGGTATAAATCATTAAAAAAGGAATGATTATTGAATGAGAAAGTTGTTAATTGGAGGTAGAGAATTGATAATGAAGTGTTTTCCCTTCGGCACATTACAAAAGAGAAATCCCTTGATAGATAAAGATATTTCCATGAGGAGGATTCCGATGAAGCCGATATGATCCGATATAATGGCGGTATCGGTTAGGCAGTGGATGGGAGAGGGATATAATCAAGAGGAGCGGTGATTGGTGCAGCGCCGATGGACGAGAGGATTGGGGCGCTGAGATAGATCTGGGAGGTACAGGGATGGGGGAAGGTAATGAGTGGTCTGCTCTTCCGGACGTGGCCGATAGGCTGCAATCATAAGGACCACACAGCCGGCCGATCTTTTAACACCTAGTGTAGATGTCTCTATAGGTCAGTACTGATCAGTAAGTAACTGGATGGGTGACCTCCTCTAGCAATTGCTGGGTCAGGGCTGTATTACAGTGATGCGGGTCATTTTCAAAATAAATGTACCAACTACAACTATTTTCAATTCTAGCTACATCCAAGAAATCGATCAGGGAATATATTGGTGAATTTTCACTATTGAAATATAAACTTTGATAGATATAGGTTTAACCACTCATATGTAACTCCATATGTGATTTTCACTAGATTATGAAATTTTTAAATTAATATTATATAACTATGGCCACATGGAATACCAAGGTATATAATCCTAGAATAGTCCACATAAGTTATTATAATATATAATTATTTCAAAATACATAATTTGATACATAATACATAATCATTCCCTGGTGACAAAGATATAAGCCGGGAAGATAAAATAAATGGAGTAAATGCAAATTTAAATTGTTTTTATTTTATTTATTTATACATAGTGCTCGGGCTTTAAGACCACGTGGGTCATTTTCGCCCTGTAATACAATATTTATAATATTACAATAAAAATAAAAAAAAAATTACAATGCAATACATTTACCTTAAATTAAATTATCTTAAAAAACAAACTTTGATGTTACTATACAATTACAATTTGCGAAAAAGTAAGTTATATTAGTTTTAAATAATTTATTTTTTGAAGAGAAAAGATTTGGCTCCGCCGGGAGTCGAACCCGGGTCTCCTGCGTTACATGCGAGGATGCTAACCGCTACACCACAGAGCTCGGCTCAAGGCAGAGCAAATCCTTCCTCTTCACTGATTTGCTCTGCCTTGAGCCGAGCTCTGTGGTGTAGCGGTTAGCATCCTCGCATGTAACGCAGGAGACCCGGGTTCGACTCCCGGCGGAGCCAAATCTTTTCTCTTCAAAAAATAAATTATTTAAAAATAATTTAGAATTGGTGGTCAGCCACAATTTAAGATTGGATTAATTAAGTTATATTAGCTTATATTATATTATCCATAATTTTTTTTAGAAAACAAAAATATGCATAGTTAAAATTATTAGTTTTTAATACGATATATTATTGGCTCAGAGGTGTTTTAAATACATATGGTTTAGCTTTACCAAATGTTTATTCGTAATTTTACATAAATATTAAACAATAGTTAAAAATATGAATTTCGTTATAAGATGGTGTCGTTTTTACTTCAGGATATATCACCACGATTTGTGACAGCATAATATTAATTGAATTCAATATACACAGTTGTAGGATAAATCAACAATTTGTTAATCATTTGTCAACACATTCTAAACAGGAGAGCATACGAACCAAAAAATTTACTCTTTAGCATCAAACTTAATATTTCTATTGCTACCAGGGACATTTTAAAAACTTTAGTTAGCCAAAATTTGAATTGAAATTTTTTTTCTGTTTTGTGTTTAAATTAGAAATTATCAAAAGCCAGATTTACATTAAGTACAAACTTAGCTGTGTTGGAACATCGTCAAAAAACCTACAAACATGTAGGTAGGTGGTGGGGAATGCGTTAACCATCCGTGCTATGGGAAAATATTCAGGTGTAAAATTCGTTTAAATTATTCTTATTCTCAAAAGAAAAAAATATTCCTTTAAGGATTTCTTAACTTTATATCAAAAGTTAATCTTCAGAAATTAAGTTTCGAAAGGCCCATACAACAACTAGTAGCCGTATATCCAATTAACGAAGCTGTTGGGTAAGATCAAGCAAGCACGCTTCGTTCTTTGATGGACTACCCAAAACAATCGACTTGTGCAATCGATCCTATATTAAATCGTTGCCTAATAATTAACTAATGTATAATGCTATTAAATTAATAATCAAACGGTTTATTGTCTCCTAACTTGAAAAATCTATTTTGATATCACGAACACTCTACATTGCATCTTATTCTATTTTCCTATTATTATTATTATTAAAACTATTATTGAAAATATCGATAAAGGAGAGGAATGGAAGGGAGAGATCGTGGATAACGGATTGGAGGAATCTTGCTGCACAGAGGTTTTGGATTCCTTGTTCCAAACCAGTCTCGTCCCAACATCAAAAGAACCGCCATGGCAATAAATCTTCAAAACGGACGAAACACTTCTACATCAATTTAGTTGCTTTTTATTGGTGTAAAAAATAAAAATAATAATCACATTAAATTGATTTTTATTTTTTGTTTTTTTACGAAATATTTTAACATGATAAAATATAACATTATTATCCGAATGGCTGAAGAAATATGCTTTTCAATTAAACATGATTTTTTTTTTATTTGTAAGTTGTTATGAACCCAAAAATTATTATAATAGTTTTTTAAAAACGTATAATCTCACATTTCTTTATATTAGTGTCGTCTAAAATATGTAGGCCTATAATATATAAAATACTAATCATATTATGAAAAAAAAGGAAATATCTATGATTAACTAACCAAGCTTTTAAAATTCAATAAAAATATCACGTAGGTATGGTCGAAAAATAAACATAGGTTTAAATTAATATTTTAAAAAATTAATGTTAGCTTATAAATGTGTAATGGTCAACTGTTTTCATTCAAGATAGGATGATTAAAATTATCAGGATTTTCAGTCAAAAGTTTCGATCCAAACATGTGGGTCTTCGTCAAGGTTAAAATGAAGAAAAATGTATGAGCGACACGTAAAGTATCAATGCTAAAAGATGAGATTAATTACAGATAGTAACAACAAGAAGTAACAATATCCAGCTGATGATATTTTACATTTTACAGTTTACATGATATTTATATTTTTATAATAATTTTTCCTTCAGTCTCTGTATTACTCTGGACATAACAAGGTAAATATCAGATTTTCTTTTATCATGTTAACCAGCTAATTAATGTCTACTTAACATATTTTTACTATCTTTTACTAGAGCCAAATAAATATTAAAGTGGGAACATGGACAGTTGTATGTTTGTATACAGCGACTTGTATTGATGAAGATTGGCAATAGAAAAAATGACATTTAGAAAAGGCAATTATAATACTAATATGTAAAATATAAAATCCTCATATGTAACACAGCTAGTGTGATAAAAATTAATAATTATAAATTGTTAAAATATATCGGTAACCCAAGAGGATGGGCCAACAGCCAGAAACGTGAGGATAATTAAATATAATACAACCAAAATATGGAAAGAAACTCATTCATTTAAGAAATCCTATCTTTTTATAATTATTAGATTTCATAAGTACCCATATCATGTAAATATACCATCCAACGAAGCTAGATTCCATTACTTCTCATTGTTACTATATGTAATTAATCTCATCTTCTAGCAATGATACTTTACATATTGCTCTTATATTTTTCTTCATTTTGGCCCTGATGTTTGGATCGAAAAATATAAAATATTGTACCTATGTTTTAATAAATTGTAATTTTTCTAATATTATTAATAAATAATTTCAGATTTCGTTTAATGCGATACAGTGGGCAATGCCTGTTTACTAGGATTTTTGGAACGAAGTTTGGAAACGGGCGTTGCTTCCCTTTATGACAGCCTGTAGCAATTATAATGTCTTGGTACGATTATTAACCGCTAATGATTATTATTCTTAATTAATAAAAAATCATAACTTTGTAAACAGGTCTATTTCGTGCATTGTAATCGCCTATTAGCACAAAAATAATTTTTAAATCGGACTCAGTTTCTGACATTATCGCACTCAAACGCTCCATCTTTGGAGAACTAATATCTGTGTATTGTAATAAAAAAAAGAAAATGATAATACAGGTTTTTAATAGGTGTATCCAACTATACATTTTGGTTAGCATTTACTTAGAACTTTCGGTGTATATTAGAAGGGCAGAAACATTTTATACAACTGGCAGACGGTGCACATCATAAAAGCCTCGGAAAAAGAGGCTTAAATTTTTTCCTTCCCATGGGTAGGCAAGTGGTGGCCATTTGTGTTGAGTTCCCTTGAGGCCTATATAAACATAATTAGTAGAGCTTTTTGCTTTCGGATCCCAAATGACTTGTTTTAACGTTCGATTCTGCCATAACCTCAGCGCTTTTGCTATAATACTCACAACAATAATAAAAGTCATAAGAATAATACTTTTTGTTCAGATTGTTCAATAATTTCACAACATGGATAAGTAAACTAGAAACTGTACGTTTTTGGAGTTGGTAGTTTTTTGTAGATTGGTACGTACCATTAGGTTGAGAATATAGGATAAATAAATACATAATTAATAATAAGTTACTATCAGTACTAGTATAAAATATTTCGTTTTATTTAAAAATTATTCTATTAAATAATAGAATTATGTCCTGTTGCTCAGAACACAAACCTTCGTAGCGAAGCTTTCTCATCTTAGTAAATGTCTGGCTTGAAAGCTCAATTAACCAGTGTTGTTTAATTGAATGGATCATTTAGTAATTACAATATCCTAGTTCAACAATTGATTTTAATTTCGAAGATTACATCTTGTCTTTTCGTCCAAAGAAATAGGATAATTATACCAAAAACATGACAGTACTAACAAAGTATTAATATTGCATTATAGTCTAAGAGAATGTTGAATCTAAGAATAATATTATTCAAAGTAAATTAATAATTGTTTTTTCTTTTATTTTCTGTGTTTTTTGCTTAGTTATTATTAAATAAAATAATTTATTCTTAATTAACGCGTGTTTCATTTTATGGTCGATCAGTTAATGTTCAAGGCGTCCAATCAATATTAATTTTTTTTTGTACAATTTTGTTTATTTATTTTTTTAAATATGTTAACACGACTAAAACTATTTTTGATTGGCTATTTTTTTGTTCCCTTTAAATATTCTATTCACGTTTCTATTTGTTACTTTTAAAATTATAGAAGAATTTTATAAATATTATAATTAAAAAAATATATGAGAATTTAAATGACTCTAATATAAAAATTTTAAAGTCCAAATTAAGTTGATATCTTCTATAAATTATCTGGCTTTATACCGTTTTCTGCTATAATTTTTTATATATATAGATATATATATATTTTTTATAGTACTCCTTTATGGTATGTCCTGTTGAAATTTATTGCTTAGAATTTATTGCTCGGAAATTTTGACTCGGACTATAATTGAGCTGATGGTCTTACAGATGTGAAGTTTATGGCAGTTTTGGATGATCCCGTTTCTTGAACTGGTTTTCAGTTATATCCTTTCCAAAAACTGTTTACTCCATTCCATGTATATTTTTATATCTTATGTTAAATTAAGATAATTTTTTTAGATTTATAGATATTTTATTTGTCAAAAACCTGAATTTAAATATGAAAATATAACATTTAAATATTAATATACAAAGTTTCTATAGGATTTAAATTTTATGTAACCTATTCGAGTTCGTTACATTTTCGCAATTTTTGTAATTTAAAACATAAAATCATATATGTAAATATATTAATAATGAGTTTTTTTTCTTAATACATACATTTTTTCCATACTAATTTTTTTTTTCTGCATTTCTATTTATATGATATTAATAATTCGGTTATTATTGTACCAAGTGAAAATCTAAGCTTGGGGGAAAAAATAAATAAATTAAGATCGAAAAAACATCTTTTTGTAAAATTTATTTATTGAAGTTTTAAAACTGCCTAACAAAACTAAAATAAGCAAACATGATAATAGTAATGATGTGTACATGAATGTTAAGGAACTACCCATAATAGTATATTATCGTAGGTAGGTAGCACTTAAATGAAGTATGCGAAAAACTTTTTTCTTTAAACTGTAAACAAATCCTGCAGATTCAATTAAAATGGACCGTCCCCTAGTTTTTGGTAAAAGAATAATTAGGAATAACATACTACACCATTTTTCTTTATTTATTACACCCTGTATATTGTATAAAGCGAGTTTATTTTTTTTAATATTCGTCAATAATCTCATTTTTTTTTTTTTTTTTATTCGATACATTATTTTTTATTTCTATTAAACCAACTTGAAAATTAAATTAGATTATCTTTAATAGATTAAGACCGTTTTGACTCTTCGATAGCCTTGTTAACCATCTACGGTACAAGATCGGGGAGCGCCTCCTATTTCTATAACTGTTGAAAGAGATGGAAGAAGCTAGGATACAGGACATGACAGACTTGGCTTGAACCTCTGCCAGCAGCTCTTTTTTACATCGCTCCATCTGGTTCTGCCGAAAGCGGGGGACCTTTTAATCACTTCCTTCGGCGCCGAATGGTTCTCTTACATACATTCCATACACGGCATTTTTTGGAATAATAAATAATATCTGGGTCATGGAATAATAGTTCAGATGGCGATGGTTATCAACGTCAATAAAGTTCTTCTACACGTTGTTTTGAAACATTTTATTAGGGGAAATAAATCGAATAGGATATCCTAATAATGTTCTGGATTTATAAGATTGGGTCCAGGTCGTTGTTCCTTTAATATTGGGACATTTTATTGCTTCTTCTTCTGGATATCTCGTCCGGCCTGTTCTCGTCTGTTAAATATATCTCTCTCTCCCCCTCACACTCTCCTACACATTCCTTCTCCGATTTAAAGTCATAACACTTCGGAAGCTATTTAGAATTTCGAAATCTTTATATTCGAATTCCAATACTCCAGCTGTCGTAGAGATGTGTCTATATAAGATCAGCCATGTTTTCTCACAAACATTTCAGTTATTTTAACAAGGGTCAATATCGAAGAGATTTTTTATTTCATATTTATTAAAATCGTCCTATTTAAACTGTGTTTATCTACATTTCAAATTACAATGGTATAATTATTAAAATTAATAAGTCTGTACACCAATATTTTTAAAAATTATATGACAATCGTGGGATTTAAATAATGTAAAGACCTATTTAATTATCTACTTACTTGGAGTACAATGAAATGCCACGTTTAATTCAGAACTATAATCAATTCACAAAGTATGCAATATGATTCCTTAGTACTCACTAATATCCTTTTCGTTGTCTCTTTGCAAGATAAGTTGTTTATTAGGATATCTTTTTTATTATTTAATGTTTTATGTATAAAAAGAGCTTATATATTAACAAATTGGAAATATTGATTTATATATATTGAAAATTGCATATATATATATTGATAATTTAACTTCCAACCAGTCAACATTTCTATGCCATTTTAAAACTTGCTTAAATTTAAAAATTAAGTACCTTCTTAATTATAGCCAATTACTAAGGATTTATAAATAAAAATAAGTTAAGAACTTATATATTTATTAAGAAGTTAGGTGCTATTCTTAAAAATATTATACATATACCTAAATGTTATTAATTGATTTAAAATACTTCAGGAATTATTTTTAAAAAAATCAAGAACTATCCTCAATATTTTTAAATTCCTTTTAATAATTGATATATATATATATATTTTTTTACTTTCACTTACCTATATATGAAATATATAGTAAGTGGAAGTATTGCGATCGTGAAAATTTTCGACTTCCGGTTTTCAACGGAAATACACGTTTTGGGACCCCCTGAGTCGAAATAACCAAGTCCCGCGAAATGGTCTGTGTGTGTGTTGTGTGTGTGTGTATGTGAAGAGACTAGCTCAAAAACTATAAACCGTGGGAACCTGAAATTGGGTATTTAGTGTAGGTATATGCCCGCGATGTGACAGCAAAAATTTCATCAAAATTGCTCAAAGGGAAGGGGTACTTTATTTAATAACTTTTTACGTTTTTTTCGATTTTCTCAAAAACGGCTCTAACGATTTTGATTAAACTGAGTGTGTGATCTATTTATATGCCTGAAATACGACTGTAAAAATTTCATCAAAATTGATTAACCGGAGGGGGGACTTTACTTAAAAAGTTTTGTATCATTTTCACGTATTTTTTTTTATTTACTCAAAAACGGTTTTAACGATTTTGATCAAACTTGGTATTTGATGTATTTATATGCCCGAGATATGACTGTAAAAATTTCATCAAAATTGATCAACGGGAGGGGGGACTTTACTTAATAAATTTTGTATCATTTTCACATGTTTTTTTTTATTTACTCAAAAACGGTTTTAACGATTTTGATCAAACTTGGTATTTGATGTATTTATATGCCCGAGATATGACTGTAAAAATTTCATCAAAATTGATCTACGGGAGGGGGGACTTTACTTAATAAATTTTGTATCATTTTCACGGGTTTTTTTTATTTACTCAAAAACGGCTTTAACGATTAACAAAAATGAGATATAAATGTAGAAAAATGTGTGACTTTAGGAAATGATAATTAGCAAAACACGTCAATTTCTAATCTAAGTAAGTTGGTAAGTGAAAGTTGTGTGTTGCGCGCACGCACCAGATTTTTTTTAAAGGTGACAAAATTAAGCTCTCGAAAAATAAAAACAACCAGAATTTACATCTTTTTACCTTAAATGACATGATTTTTTTTTTTACATTTAACGTGAAGAGAACTCAGTAAAGATAGTTCTTTATCCTTTCATTTCAAATTTTATTTTAAAATAGTTAATAATACAATATGTATAAAACACCTTAGAGATTAAAATCTACAGGTTCTATTTAGGACAAAAAACAAATTATCTTTTATTCTCTCTGGGTATATATATTCATTTGATATAAATACGTTGTAGACTTGTAGCCTATGTAGCTTTGGGTTATATGTGATTATGTTTAATAATTTTCTTGCTGAAAACTAAAGGCGAAATAAAATTTAATAAACGACTCAGCCGGGCGTGTTTCTAACTTATAAAACGTATATAGAGAGATACCAAAACCGAGACCTCCTCGGGTTACTGAAACAAGAAGAAGAAGAAGAGGCTAAATTATTAGTGGCCCTTGTATTAATAACATTACAGAATTATCTCGCAATGATTTATCTGGAAAATAATTCTGTCCCCGGCCGCGGAGGCTGAGTTAGGTTCCCTCGTAAATCCGCGGGGTGCTTATGAATTAACCATGAATAATAAAATCATTCTAAAGTCCCTCCCTCCAGTCGGCTCACATAAATAAACAGAGTCCACCGTTCTCAGCTTCTTTTCGCCTGCCTCAAGTTCTTCTTCACCTGTCTTCTTACCATCTTCTTTTCTACCAGAGGAAGCTAAATGTCAAAATTTCTTGTAGGCGGATTCTCTTGTATTAATGGACCTATTACAGTTTTATTATTATATTTCTTTGTTTTAACTTTTAATAAAGATTCCCACCAAACTCACGAAATAGAGGACCACAGAGGACAGAGGACCTGTCAAAAAAAAAAAAAAAAGAAAGAAATATACACATATATATATGGTAAATCATACAGTTATTGACACCCATAAGACTACATTTCTGTGGTGAAATTAAAAAAAAAAATACTTTTTATGAAGGGATCAAATTGAAACTTCCTACAGCTCCTCTTTTTTATCTATCCTTATAAAGACTCAAGAGGTTTTTTTGGGTCTAAAGTTCAATAGTTTTACCAAATGGCAATATTTATTGTTAAAAGTGCAAAAACTAGTTATTGACACCCTGTGGATTTAATTGTGAAATCTTCCCTATGGTTAGTTTGTTAAAGTCTTACTTCATAGATGACTTAGAGGACCCTTCAAACATTAGATTCATGTATATCTCGAAATAAAATTAGGATTTGTTTACTTATTTCTTTAAGTTAAAGTTGGGGTGCCAATAACTGTACTGAGTGTCAATAACTGTATGGTTTACCCTATACATATATACATATTTATATCTATTAAATATTTAGGTAAATATGAGAGAGTTTATAATTTCCTTAACAAAGAAAAATGCACTAATTGTTCAATCCTCAAAATTTATTTTCCATTATGAACTACCGGTTTCTATCCCACGGGATCATTTTCAAGTTCTGAAAATAAATTAATCAAACATCATGATTAATCATATATTTTTTATTTAATTTTTTTTTAATTTGTTATTTTTTTTTCATTTTCTATTCATTCTACATAGTATATTTTCTAAATTTGTATTATTTGCATTGTATATTCTGTTTTATTGTTTATCGTTTATATTCACTAATACTTTGTTAATCTCTTTTCCTTTCGTAATAATATTATGATAAACAGTATTTAAATTATTTCCCTGCACGCATTATCATCAGATGGAACGTGGAGGGCTTTATGTAAGAATAAACTCCCCATGCCCAGGATTACTGGAATGGGGAAAACCTAAAAATAAAAAATAATTATACTACAACGTATAGATTAGTTTTTCAGTTAACAATTTGCATTTTAAAAAACCTCGTCCAGCGTCTTTTTAGTCACCTCCTCGTATCTTTGGGTGCCTTTGTCATATATCTCTTGTTAAACTGTTTTGTTTAATTTATAAAATTTATTTTATAAATTTATAAAACATTGGTACGAAATGCGTCATTAAGTTTGTCAAGATTTCATAGATGGGGTCAGTCTATGGAGATTCGTTAGTTATGTGCTTTTGGAATGAGTCTTAATAATTAAAATAAAAGTATTATATGATTTTGTTTTTCCATTGAAATTTACTAATAAATTCTCGTGAATCACCCATAATTTTAATAATTAAATAATTCTATAGCAATATGAAGGTCCTCAATGAAAAAATGGATATCTCTCATTCAGCTGTATTTTATTTGTCGACTCGTTCAATTGTCAATTAATTAGTGTCTCTCATGGAGGTGTTAAGAGGATATGGAGATTCAAGATTAAGTATAAGGTGTTTCTCTGTAGAGATATCATTAAATCAAATACACTTTTCAGTACTTTTTTTTACCTACTATATATTATAGGTATATACTTATTGTATTATTATAATGCTATTTAATTTAATTAGTATTATTGTAATTATCCAGGTGGGAAAAAAAAACTCAAACTTAATTTAACAAGCGATGACAACTAAAAACCATTTATATATTTTCGTCAACTGCCACAAAATACAATAACAACTAATATATAAAATTGTAACAATTAAGAGTTTAATATGTCAATGATCTATAGATATCTTCGAAGATGGGCATCATGATTAAGCACTCCAAATAATTATTCCATCTAATGATTCATACCGAACCAGTTTTCCCTCCCAGACGAGCGATGGCGTACCCTGGAGAAGTTGGTCGAGACGAGAATATGATGTCGGCCCAAGGGTTTATTGTAGGAACATTTATGGGCATTGTAAAGGGGCCGACAAAGGGACACCTTTTCACAACTAATTGACACATCCCACTACCCCCCCCCCCCTTCGTACCCCCTCACTCTCTCTCTCTCTTCTCTTCTTTATTGGCTTCCTTCTTATTGTATTGTGTCTCTGTCTGTCTCACTCTCTGGAGTCTCCTTTTGTTTTTGCCTCAGTTCCTTTTCGGTTGGGATAAACTTTAGCAAACATCCAAAGGCTCTCATACGTTTAGTACCAAGCATTCAGGCCGTTTTCCTCTGTTGCATGAAATATGAAACATAGTAAGAAAAAAATTTATATAAAAACGAGAGACGCAATCACTCATTTTTAGGTTTATACTTACTATATATTTTTACTTACTTGTTGTTTTCAACAAATTAAAACGTGAATTATTCCAGCACAAATAATCTTATTATTATGATATACTCAAATATCAACGAAAGTTCGAGCTATTGTTTTTTTGGTATATTCTGGTTTAAGTAATGCATGAATTCCCTCTAACTACCCCGGTTTTTGTCTTTATTATTCGAAGTCTGTATATGTCTAGAAATAATTCTTGTTATAGCCAAGTAATTTTGAATTGAATATTTGAAATTGCCAAAAATATATAAATAAAAACTTTAACTTTTCCTCTTGTTTTTTTTTTTTTTTATATTCTTTTACCCGTTTATCCATGAAAGTTTTAACAATTAGAACAACACTTTATATTATTTTAATGCTTACCGATGCCTCCAATTTTTACTGTAATAAAAAATATATGTTGATGAAACTAATCGACTAGCTATTATGATCCCATACAAATTTCACTGATTTTTTTTTCAACAAAAAGTACCCAGCGTCCATTACTTTTACGAACTAGATATCCGGCCTTAATGAAAATTTATTGTTCTTTTGAATGCAAAAAAAACTCTATTTCTTTTTATTGAAACTCTATTAGAGATTTTCTATAAAGAAACAACTAATTGTTGAAAAATTACAATAACTGCAATCAATAGAAAAGAATGGGGGAAAAAACATGCTTTTATACAAAGTTTTTTTTGTTGGAAATTCAATGTACAATCGCTGTTATTTCTTTGCCTTTACTATCCGAAACACCTTGTATATATATACAGATATATTCATTTACTTTTTATTCAATGAGATCTTTTCCTCTTTGGCGCGTTACAAAAATTCAATTATAATCAAAGAAAAAATAAAAATATTATTTATATGTTTGAAATCATCCCCTTAGATTTAATTTAGCCGTACAATGTTACTCCATTTACTCCAACTCCCCCTCCATTTTTAATCTTTGTCCGAAGAACATTTAAAATAATCGTTTTGGAATTTTCACTTTAACTTACTTAATTTTTACTTTTACTTCCAAAGCAGTCCGCTAACATTGACTAAATAAATATGATTAATTCGTAATGGTAAGAAACTATACATTCGCATCAATTTTTATTTTTTTCTCGTAGGGAGAGATTTTTTTTTTGCAGTTAACGGGCTGCTGAGAGGCATTTATTAAAAACAAAAAAAAAATCAAGTGTTATTTTAGAAATGATCAGTATTTTCAAATGTGTTGTTTGAAAAATATTATTACTGATTACAGATAGATTCCCTTCCGTTGTTTTCATTTTATTTTATTTTTAGTTACACTTATTATTTATATGTATATTTAAATAATAACATAATTGTTAACATGTTTTTCCCTTTTCTCTGTTGCAGGTTGGGGTCCGGAGGAGGTGACTTGAACCTCCTCCTCAGCCGCAGCCGGTTAGGCCCCACAGACTACCCACCATACCGCCTCAACCCATACATGGAACTCTATTCGTCTCTCCACCACACCAGCCCGACGACATCCTTGCATGGTAAGAAACAACTTTATATATACCTTATATACCATATAAACCCAAAAATATACCTAACTCAACATGTTATCTTACCGTTCGCAACAATAAGAAGGGGGTGTTAACAACATACCAATGAAAAGAAAGCAAACTGATAGGCAGCTCTATCTAGTATCATTTTTCAGAACTAAGATGGTCTCAGGCGCTTGGGGCTTTAGTCTCAGTTGTGCTGATTAAGATTTTTAACGTTTATAACCAAATAGGTGTCATCAGGTATTATTCTCACGACAGTGTACTAGAGAAAATCTCCTTTTTTACACGACAAAAAATAGAAAAATGGCAATAGAAAAAAAAAAATCTAAAATCTTTAATTTCACTGACCAAACCTATAAATTTTGGATTCCTTAGATTTGTTTTTAAAAAATATTGTAAGATTTTTAAAGCAAAAAAAAAAAAAAAAATCTCACTACCCCTTTTTAAAAACAACAAAAAATTACTATCTTTATCCAGTTAAAGAAATAAAAAAATTGTGTTATACACAATTTTGTGTATTTTTTTTTCTTCTATTATTCACTCATATTAACATATTGAAAAAAATATTTAATAATATATTTTTATAAAAATAAATTTATTTTTTAAGAAAATACTAAGCCCACAATGCTTTGATGTAATGGGTAAGTGTATTAAGAGTTGCTATGTACTATATCCTAGACCTTTTTTTTTTACTATACATGGGTTTCTTTTTATTTTCAACTAAGTTCTAAAATTGATATACTTCAAAACAGCAGACCAAACTGAGGGAAAAAATAAAAATGACAATATGAATTGGTGAAAAAAATTAAAAAAAAAACAAGTTAAAAAAGACCAAAGCAAAAATGTATGGACCTGAGTGCTGTATGCTGTATGCCATTTATTTGTTGAATATTACCCTTCATATTATTCCAACCTCTAAGAACCTTCTAGATTTTAAGCAGACTTGGCAGCCACCTTCTTCTGCATGAGAAAAACCCATAATACCCTGCCCTTCTCAAACAGAATACCCCTTTTTATTTTTTAGGGTGGTAATTACAATGTTAGTGGGACCTACTCCCTGATTCTCTTCACAATTGTTGCCCTTTTAAAATAGAGAGTTTCTTTCAATTTTTATCATTCCACTGTTTCACTTCTGAATAAAACAACTCTTAAAACCTTTAGTGTTTCTGAAAAGCTGAAAAGTGATTTGGGACAGCTACCATAATTACAATATTCATCTTAAGTAGCAAAAAATTAACATATTTATTGGATTTATAATCCGCTCAACCCTTGCTTTTTGTAGATGATCTTTCAACTTTTACCACTAGGAAGAAAATTTGGAGGGTTTGACAATCACCCATCACCCATATACTCATATTACATATATTTTCTATTAATCCTAATTGTATGAATATTTTTTAAAGCAATGCTTGTTGGTGTTATCACCTTGGAAATATTTTTTAAATGTTCTTATGATGAAGTAGAGGGGTAGGAGATAATACAATGGCTTAGGACAGGAAGGATACGGTGAAGTGATGTGGGCCCATTGTTCAACATGCTACCAGATCCCTATTCTTTGTTCATAATATCAATGAACGATATGTTCCTTAATTATTACAATGAGTAAATTATATCATAATTTATTCAACTAGTAAATCAATTGGCTTGTTAATGAAATCCAAGTCCATAACAACAAAGTTTTACTATGAACAAAAAAAATATATACGAAGGAAGAAAAATAAGAGTTTTAATTATTTTTTTCCTTCTGTATTTAATATTTGATTCTCCTTCTGTCAAGTTAGCATCCCTCCCCCCCTCATATGAGGGTACATAAAGATCTTTAGCCCATCAGCCAATATCGTTCTCTTCTGAAATAATCACTCAACTATTCTAATATTTTAAGGGTCTTAAATAAGTATTACTTTATTTTGTTTATCAAAGTACTCTTCAGAGTGATGACAGTATTTTCACGTGTTAAATTTTTTTTTTCTTTTACAGGGTTAGGCCTGCATGGAGAATACCTCACACCAAGAAGTTGCACCTTGACGGATCTTCAACAGCCACCTTCCACTCTAACCAGTTCCGAATTACCATTTCCACTCGATAGTAAGTGGAATAAACAATTTAATTTCAGAGATTTATTTTTATTTTTATTTAATTTAATTTTTATTTATTTATTATTAAATAGGCAGTCGATTAGCAAGCCCTCGCCCTCCTCGTCAATCGAGGAAAAGAGCTCTCTCAGCTTCTCCCTACTCCGATCTAGATCTCAACTCAATGATAAGGTTTTCGCCGAATTCACTTGTCTCAATCGTCAATGCTTCGAGAAGTTCAAGTGCAGCGAGTGGTTCATATGGCCATCTCTCAGCAGGTAAGCCTCAGTCACTTGCAATCCCATGCCTTTATTCCTTGTTTGATATTATTAATATGACAATATACTTTATCTGTTCAATATATTTTATTTGCTAAATTATGACAGGTACCTTGAGCCCAGCGTTAAGCATGCACCATCCGAGTATGGGTCCTCACCTTCAGCAGATTCAAGCCCACCTCCTCAGGTCGAACGGTTTACTCCCACCGCTGACTCCTCAACCTCCGGGCACTTTCCAGCCATTGCAGCCGGAAGCTATTAAAGCTGAGGTAAATTTCATTTTTGTTTTTAATATTTAGCACACTTCCTTCTACTGGGTGATTGTTTGATATATAACAACATCTCATTTCCTAATTTTCATGTCACCCAAGGTCTTTAAGACTGGATATTTCTATATTCCCTTCTACTTTTATCTACTGGGACTATCTCTTCTTACACAGACAAATCTATCCAAATTAAACAAGAGGGAACTCATATTGGCCTTTCAGATGTTTTGCAACCTTTCACAAAAGAAGATTAAGTATTGCAAGTTAATCAATTGTTCTGTGAATTTTAATAAACTTTTTAAGGGAATTTAAAAAACTGTACAACTAATAAAAAGCCTTTTTTTTTACTACAACATTTATTATCGTATTGTGATTTCAGGAGAAGACTGAAGTTAAAGCAGCTAACAATGAAGCTGAAGGAACTAACAAGAAGTCTTCGAAGGCTGAGAGAACAATGACTGAAGAGGAAAGCAGGCTGATGAAGTCTGAACCTGGGGATTTCGTTGCGACTGACTGCCATTGGAAGCATTGCGGTCTTCAATTTCCAACTCAAAGGAATCTTGTAAATGTAAGTCTAGTTTATAATTAAAAGCAGAAGTATTTATTTATTTGCTATTTGATGGATTTTAAATTTGTATTTCGAATTGTTTCAGCATATAAATAACGACCATATAAATGCTAATAAGAAGTCATTTGTGTGTCAATGGGAAGACTGCTCAAGAGATGAAAAGCCCTTCAAGGCTCAGTATATGCTTGTTGTGCACATGAGGAGGCACACGGGAGAAAAGCCTCATAAGTGTACTGTAAGTTGTTTTCTTGGTTTTAAGCTAAAAATATTAAATTGTCTTTTTTTTTCTTTCCTTTAGTAATATCATTTTTTTTTCCTACAGTTCGAAGGCTGTCGAAAAGCATATTCAAGATTGGAAAATTTAAAAACTCACTTGCGGTCACATACAGGAGAAAAACCGTACACATGTGAATACCCGGGATGTAGCAAGGCTTTCAGCAATGCTTCTGATAGGGCAAAGCATCAAAACAGAACGCATTCAAATGAGGTTAGTAGAACGTATGAGACAATATTTAAATTTATAAAGATAGTAACTATAAACTTCTAAATTAATTTTTAAAACTTATTTATATTTAAATTATTGCATTTTAAATTTAATTAATGAATTTTATTTTTATTATAATAGTTTAAACAGTTAGCAATGGAATTATTAAAACTAACTGTCAAGTGCTAGTCTAATTTGTTATGCTTTAGAATATTAACAACCAGAAAGTAGCATATGGCTATTTCATTTTAAAAGTCAGACATTTTAAATTTAATTCTTAGTTAATTATGAACTCAAAATTAAAACCTTCAGCAAAAAGATAAAAATATGACTTCCAATTTTTAAAATAGTGTATAGTAAAGAAATGAAGTAAATATTGTAACATCAATTATTGAAAATGAATAGCTATTATATATAAATCTCAATAACTTATTTGGTGATCAACTTTGTAATGAAATTTCTGTTTCAAGCTACGTTCGGAATATATTAATCAAAGTAAGTACATGTCGTATGTTTTTTAACTGACAGCGCAAAATCATAGTCATAAATTATAATTTACAATTTATATTGCTTTTGCAGCATGAATATAATTTAAGGATATCATTATCTTTAAGGTTCAAAAATAGTGCAAAAATAATTTTTATTTTATTTTGTTATAGAAACCATACGTCTGCAAAGCACCTGGTTGTACGAAGAGGTATACTGATCCAAGTTCCTTGAGAAAGCACGTCAAAACTGTCCACGGTCCCGAATTCTTCGCCAACAAGAAGCACAAAGGGATCGGCGGCAGTGGAGATGGAGGATCGGAAGATGGTGGGGGTGGGGTCTCTCCTTCAAGAAGCGATGAACCGCTCAGTACAAAGACCGCGAGTGTATCCAGTCCAAGTATTAAATCAGAGGTGAGTGATATCCTAATGCCCTTAATTTATTTAAATTCTTATAGTGTTAAGCAATGAGTGAAATTTTAATATGTTGTTCCTTATAGGAAACTAATTCACCGGGTCATCAAGGAAGCCCCCTTTCAGTCGTCCCGAATTCTTATGCTTTCTGTGACGAACCAATTAGTGATAGCAATATCAGCGCTGGAAACCAACATGGGTTGGATGAAAACTGGGCAGAGGATGCTCAAGATATGGATGTAAGTCTCCTCAAATATGTCTTCAATTATTATTATTATCATTAGAGTTAAATAAGTTCAAAAAAATTAATCTCAAGTCAACATACTTTGAACTTTATTACAACACCAAAAAAAAAAAAAACAGAAAAACTTGTTATAATGTATATTACTATACTAGGAATATATACTAGGTATTTGTATAATAAATTAAAATATGTACCGTTAATTTTTGTTGGTTGAATGAAAAAATTGCATCTGGGTTTCACAGAGTTATCAACTGTCCCAATTTTGACTAACCTAGAACAAATAGTTTTTTCCCTATTTGATTAAAAAAAACCAAAGTTATTTATAATTCATAGATACTATGTTTGTTAAAAGAATCTGTTACAAGTTGAATTACTCCAACATTTTCTATATAATAAATTTTAAAACTGAAATATCCCTCTTACAAAATTCAATATAAATTACAATTATATTCAGAAATAATGAATACACTATTATTTTTGCCATTCTTATAGATTGCAGTTCTTTTTTGTATCATCCTTTGTATATGAAAATATTTTTCTACAATATATTGATTTAATATTTTTATCTAATTGGGTAATTTATTAATTCCACTCGATGCATTATTAATGTTGTATAATCAAACTTATTATTTAAACAAGAATTGAGAGCTAACTTTTTGTCCTCTGTTACAGCTCTACGACCTCCCTGCTGCCTTGCAAGCAGTAGTCGGGCTGGCACCTCCCCCTCCGGTCGCCAGGCACAATAACCTAAGGGCCAAGCTGCAGAGCAAACCATCCCCAGCCCTTCCTCCTCTCCCGGCGATGCATGGTAAATTCATTTTATTTAATCATTTTTTATAAATTTGAGCCCAGTAAATAAAAATTATATACCTACTATTGACATTATGTTTTGCTTTAATATAGGAAACAGGAGGACTATAAGCGGTGGTCTGACTGATATTAACAAAAGGATAACAGACTTGAA
This sequence comes from Aelia acuminata, assembly GCA_911387785.2. Classification (NCBI taxonomy): domain Eukaryota; kingdom Metazoa; phylum Arthropoda; class Insecta; order Hemiptera; family Pentatomidae; genus Aelia; species Aelia acuminata. The sequence continues at coordinate 113,797,909 of OU426982.1, read as the reverse complement.
AATGGGAGGAGGAATCAACACTGAAATAAGGAGAGATTCCAATTCTACCGTCAGTACCTACTACGGAAGCATGAAGAGTGATATAGAATCAAGCCGAAGGAGTAGCCAGGTACAGTAATTAAATTCAATTTTATCTTCAGAATAACTTTCATTACATCTTTTAAGTTTTTTGTTTTTATTCTTAATAAATGCAATTTTGATAACTTTATTTTTTAACGCAGGTGTCTCATAGACCTAGTAATGGTTCATTATATGATCCGATATCAGTTGGTTCCTCAAGGAGATCAAGTCAACTTAGCACCAATCTTGTCGTGCAGGTAATTAATTTGACATTGATATTTTATATAAGTACTTATTCAAGTATAGCATTACATACCAATTCACTAATTATTCTTTGTTATTTCTAGCACCAAAACCCTATTTGGGATGATAATGGAGAATCAAGGAGAATGTCAGAACCGTGCCAGGGTACAAATGTAACTTCGCCTCCTCCAAGACCAAGGTCGACTCTCCCAGCCATGAACCCTCTGCCGGAACCAAACCATCCCAATCAAGAAGTAGTTCTTGACGAAGTTGGAGAGGGAGAGCTTATAGAAAGCAAGCTCGTTCTACCTGACGACATGGTCATGTATTTGAATCAGGTCGCAGAGAACAGTAACCATTCGGGCGGTGGCCAGCATGAAGGTGGGCCCAGCTCCCCAAGGTTACCCAATGGCAGGATGACACCTCGACTAAGCGAGAGGCTCACCCCGCGCTCTTGTCAGCTCAGCCCTAGCGTTCAGCAGTCCTGCCAGCAGCAACAGCAATTCAACGCTGTCCCACCTCAACAGAGGGTGCCTCAGGTAAATCATTAATTTATTATTACAAGATTATCTTTGAGTTTCTTGGACTTATTGGAACTTATTTTAATAATTAATTCATGTTTTGCAGCATTTGTTTTTAAATTAAATTAAATATTTTTTATTTATAAGTTGAGTCCAAAACGAATAATTATTTAATGCAGATAATCAAATTCATGATGCATCTTTTTACATAAAAATTTATTTGTTCAAACAACTCATTAAAATTTGGATTCTGAAATTCTGATATCCCATTAATCTACTATAATCCTATTTAAAATAATTCAATATTACTTATTGATATATATATCAACTTATTTAATTTATTTACATTTTCTGAATGTCTTAAACAAAATAATGCTCTGAAAAATAAAAATAATACTGAATGCCTTTTTTCGATTGTTCCTGAATTTCAATATTCCATTATTATATCATTCATAAAATTCCCAACAATTTTAATGAAAATGGTGTATCTTGAATAACAGAGGAATGCATCTCATATTCGATGAAATACATTAATTATTAATTTATCCATGTAACCATTGGATAAAATTCGACTATTTGTATGACCAATTTATAATATTTAAATGATTATTTTATGACCAAATCAAACAAAATATATAGAGAATAAATTTTTATCATATAAATTTTTGTTGTAGATTCCTCCTCAAACAATCACCGAAGGCCAGCAGAACTACTTGGTCCTCGAACCCGCCTGTTACCAACCACTGTCGAGCCCTGCAGCCGGGGCGACGGCACCTGCCCAGCACAACCTGCCACAAGGGAACTTGGGAGGGGCGAGGCAGTGTACGTGCCCGGCTCAGCACCACATCTGCCAGCAGTTCCAAGCGAACAACGGTCCTTATTACCAAGATCCAAAGGAGGAGCTCTCAGCCACGCAGGTTAGGCAGACGGCGTACCAGAGGACTTTAGAGTACGTTGAGCAGTGCCAGAACTGGGCCATTTCGTCAACTCAGACTACGACGTGTAACATGGTGGTCAATGACTTGACGTCGTCTTTAAACTCTTTTATGGAAGAAAATCGATACTTTCAAATGATACAGTAAAATATAAGAGCAGTAAATTTTTATCTGAGATAGAAATTAATTGTTTTTCTGTAAAAACTTTAAACCTGATTGGTTTTTAGTTGTAACTATCTAGGTTCTTGTAAATGTGCCATAATTTAAGAAGACAGTTATTGTATATTAAAATTTGTTGTTAAGAGTATCTATATATAGATAAATGTATAACAAAGAAAAAAAAAAAAAAAAAACTAAGGGCACACTATTCATAAAATATAATATTTATTTAAAACAACAATGTTTGTTATTTTATATGAAAATATTGTAAAATGAAGTTAAAACATTTGTGGAGTAATGATGAATTGAGGAGTTCAAAAAAATGTTCTATGTTAGACCAGCTTCCAACCATCAGATTTCTATTACTAAAACCTTAGAGGAGAGAATCAAACATTCAGAAAGATTCTTTATTATTATTATTATTTCTTAATATTTTTCTATGCAAATCAATAATAAAGATATTTAATAAGAAATTTTAAATGTTTAAGGTATTCTGATTTGAAAGAATATTCCTAGGAATTAAGAATATTAAATTATGAATAAATTTCTAAATCAGTTTTATTTTGTAACCTGTTCACTATTTTCTTTTTTTTCTTTTACCAAATTTTTTTTTTTAATTCATCCTTGCTCCTCAAATGTTTTTTTTTTTTTTGTTGGTAAAAAAATGTTTAAAACAAATAAAATAAAATTGTTTGTGCCAATTAATAAAATTGTTTTTATAATTAATTATTATAATCATAATGTAAAAGTATTTATATATATTAATATGTATGTATTTGTATATCTCGAACTTAGAGTACTACTTTGATAGTAGAGAGATTACATGATAAAATGTGATATTTTTTATGGCTCACTTAGTGAACCTCGTGTGATACTAGGTAAATATGTAATTGGTTAAATTTCCTTTCGTGAGGAATTTAGAATTTTAGTTTATTTAAATTTAATGAAGTTCAACTTAGGTTTCACATTAGTATTGTAAGTTAATGTTATTTATAAGAGCCCATATTTATTGTAAATGTTTGTATAAAAATTATTACACCTCTATTCTTGTCTGAATATAAAAATATATAACCTTAAATGCTGTGTATAATTGCCTTTTGTATATAAAAATTGTAAATATGTGAAATAATTAAAAATGGTTATATATAAATTTTGTTATAAATAAATATTTTGAATCTAAATTTGTTAATAAATTGGTCGAGAAATGATCAGAATAGAAATATCATTTGATTGCTGTTTAAAAAAAAACAAACAAACATATATTGAGAGAGAGAGGATTACATTGTAAATATACTTATATATACATATAAATATTTATATAGTCTGTCTTAGTGTTTTATATTTTCATAATAAAATTGTATGTTAAATAATTACATTTTAAAAGAGCTTTACAGAGCCCCGTTTTCTTTGTATTACCAAAAATATTGTTCACATATTTTTAGTTTATGATCTCCAAGTTGAAACAAAAGGACATGTAAAATATTTTAAGCTTAATTAAAAAATAAAATAAAAATAAATCATCTTAAATTTTATTTATTTATACAGACCCTTAAGAATATAATAACCGAATTGAAACAAGGAATAATTCCAAACTAGGTTGATTTATTTTTAGGCAAATTAACTATTCAATTCTCCTTGACAATACATTTCATTACTTCAGCCATGGACGGTAACATGGTTGCATTCCACAGGCTGGTAACTGTGCAGTAGGATTCAGTTCAACTCACAAGCTCTCATCTCAAAGAAAATATCAGCAGTAATAAATTTCTGTGTAACTAGACTAATATTCATTCACAAAGGAAACACATTTCAGTTACTAATGAGTGACTATATTACGAGAAGGGGTCATGCAATCTTTAGTTTAATGGTTGTTAGAGAAAGATAGCCTCAGATGAGTCCACTTTCCTTGCTAATGCTAAATCCCATTGGCTGGTGGATAAGTGGCTTCCTTGAATGTATTATAATCATTTAATACCATTAATGACACTGTCTAAAGTGCTTACCTACATTCCTTATAGCCAGCTCAACTCATCAGGTTTAGAGTGCCCTACAGTCCAAGGAGCATTAAAAAGCCTACCACTTGGTATAAAGGATGAGAATAACTAGTCCAAATTCAACGAGTTCAGCATTGAGAAGTAATATATCTAAAGCAGAGTAAACATTCAGATGTATTACTTCTTAACGCTGAACTCGTTGAATTTGGACTAGTTATTCTCATCCTTTATACCAAGTGGTAGGCTTTTTAGTGCTCCTTGGACTGTAGGACACTCAGTTCAGCATTGAGAAGTAATATATCTAAAGCAGAGTAAACATTCAGATATATCTGAAGCAGTGGCGTTAAAAGGGGGGGGGAACAGGGGCACAAGGTGCCCAAGTGCCACCCTTCTTCTTCTACCGGCTCAACAGGCGCATGAAGCTGCCCTTGGCCTGCTCAACAGCTGCCAACCATCCGTCAATCACCCGCCAGTGTGACCGGAATCTTCAGTTGACGAAGATCCTGCCCTACAGTATCCTTCCATCGGTACATTTATGTACAGATTGCTGACCACACGCTCATCACTCATCCTTATTACACGGCCAAGCCTTTTAAGCCTTTGTACCCTTATATATGATAAGATATTTAGGTCGTTATACAGCTGGAACAGTTCAAGGTTTTTCCTTCGTCGCCACTGACCATTTTCGCGTACTACACCTAGAACTCTCCTCAGAATTGCTCTCTCAAACTTATCTAGCAGGTTCTCGCCCTTCTTGTTGATGGTCCAGGTGCCATACGTGACCACTGGCCTTATAAGCGTCTTTAGCGTGAATGTGGTGGTTCAGCTAACAAGCTTGCTTTTTATTAGCTTTGAGATGGCAAAATACGCTCTATTTCCTGCTCTTAACCTATGTCTAACCTCTTCTTCCCCTTCTAGTTTGTCGTAAATACTAGAGCCGAGATAAGTAAAGCCTCCGACCACTTCAAACTTGTAGGAAAGGTGCCACCCTTAGGGGTCGCAAAACTAGAAAAAGTTTATTTTGTTTTCAAAACATTCAGAAGTTGCATCTATGCACTATATTATTATGTGTTTTACAGTTTCCTTTATTTAACTTCAGTAACATTGCATATTAGATTTTTGTCACTATCGATAATGTCTACACTAATCGAGATTGGCTAATCCTCTAATTGAACAGGTGCTTAACTTTAGCCACACCCAGGCACCATGTTACTGAGTTACCACACTGATCAGATGAACCCAAATATAATAAATAGAACCGATCCTTTAGCCACTTCGGGTCATTATTGCAAAACAATTTCAATGATATAATAAAGATTATAGTATTAGAAAATTTGCTCCACAGTATCTCAAAATGAAATATATTCAATGAAAGATATTATCTTCGCATGTGCAGGAATGGTTCTCCTGACTCAGCATATAAACTTTCAGCTGGTGAAGTTCGGTAAGCTCCTGTACATATTCTTAGAGCTATATTGGAACACTATAGTCAATTTTGATTCTTATGATGCTGTTGTATAGCTTTAGTAGAGTACTTCTGTCTGCACCCCATTTTGAGTGTGAGATACATTTTTGGATTCCTATTCTTTTTATGCATTCTTCTTTCAAGTGTTTTATATGTTGAATCCAAGAAAGTCTTTTATCTAGTACCATACCCAGGTAAACATATTTTTCGACGTACTCGATATTTGATCCTTCTAACATGATAGGGGGGTTATGTTGGCAGGTCTTTTTTCGGCAAAAATACATGCATTTTGTTTTAGATGTTGAAAGTTTGAATCCGGCTTTGTTCACCCAATTCGCTACTTTATTAATCGCGTCTTGTAGTTTCCATTGCACGAATAATAGGGACTTACTTCGACATAATATGACAATGTCGTCAGCGAAAAGGAAGCATTTAACAGGGTTCTTGATAGTGGTCATGATTCCATTGCTTGCTATAAGGAATAAGGTCGCACGGAGGGGTGATTTGCGGGATACCATTTTCTAAGACGAAATCTGGAGATAATGCATCTGCTACTCGTACGCAAAATTTCCTTTCAGTTAGAAATTTTTTTAAATATACCCACATGTTACCTTTTATTCCCAATTCCTCTAGAATTCCTAAAACGCGCTCTCTTACCATTCTGTCGTAAGCCTTTTCCAAGTCTAAAAACACTGCGATTAAGTGCTCTTTGTTAGAAAAGCCTCTTCCACTTCCAAGTTTAATGATAATAAAGAATCAGTCGTTGAGTGTTGGGCCCTGAAGCCAAACTGATGGATGGTGTTTTATTCATATATGGTAAATTCAAAAGTGAATGGTCGATAAAAAAATCACAAATATTTGCAACTATTCATTAAATGCCAAAGATTCACCCCATATTTCAGGCATTAATCAGTGCTTGAAAAAAATTACAAAAAAAAAAAAAAAAAGATAAGGAAAATGAAACAACTGAAGGGGAATAAAAACTAACATAAGTATAAGCATTCCTTTTAATATATTCATATTTATGTTTGTAATTTTAAACGTGTTTTAACTTATCTACCGCTAGAATAAAAAAAAATTTTAGAATGACCGCGGATAATCGAAAGTTTACTGTATAAATATGTATACTCAAATGCGTAATTAATGTTTGTAACGAAAAAAAGTAAACAAGCAATTTCTGTTAATATACATTTCTACAATCGCGTATACACTTTCCAGTGAGGTGAAACATGAACAAGCCTCTAACGGAGACAAATAAAAATTCAGTTTCCCCCACAAAAACAGAAATTGCTTGTTATATAATTAAATATTTAACTAAGAGGGGTTACCTCACTATTCAAATCATTTTGTAATTAGAAAAAAGTTCGTTTACTCATGTGTACCCGCCGTATAAAACCCGAAAAATGCGTGAGTCACCACTCTCAGAACAGACCTCTGTTTACTAAAGTGTCCCAGCCAATAAGTGTAATACCCGAAGACTAAATAAAAGTTAAAAATATATATTTACATAAACAGTAATAAATGTATATTTTTAACTTTTTATTTGATATGAAAATCCAGGCCCTAGGTCATTATCAGTGTAAACTGCATCGAAAAGAATTAAGAATAGAATCAAAAATGGCTTATTTTAATAAACATAATAATATGAAAAAAATCCACGATTCGAGCAAATTAACTCAAAAATTGGGGGTCCTATGGTGTAGTGATTAATTTAACAGCCTTCTATGCCCAAGATTATCAGTTTGCTGGCCAGCTCTGGCCTTAGTATTTTAAAGGAGTAAAGAACTTCTGAAGGGGCCTGAGCCTGTGCGATACGAGTTACTCGCTAAAGATCCTAAACCTAATTTATACCAGAATAAGAAAAATTTTGGACTCCCACTGTAGGATCTTTGATTAACAAAGTGACTTAAATAAATTAAAGGATTTAAAACGTTGCACTGAACATGCGGCTCACAAAGTAAACGTTTCTATAAAGTAAATGAAATGAAAATAGTCTTTATTTATGCAATATTAAGTTAGTATATACACACAATTTTTATAAAATATACAATTACCATATACAATTTTTGCAATTTATTTTTTACAAATTAAGCACCTAGTTAGTTAGTTATTCATTTATATTTCTTGCACAGGCCTTCCCTTCTGGGATTAATAGTCAGTACTTCTCTGGATGACTAGACAACCTTAGTTAACTGGGAAAACTTACGTGTGAAGTAAATAAAGGATGGTAAAAAAAAAATAAACTCTTTGTCGCAGTATTGTTATTTATAACCTGTATACACTACCTTCTCTTTTTGACAATTCCCTCTCACACACATGGCTGGGTTATTTGTGATTTAATTTTTCTACTCCTCTTACTCCACAATACTCCTACTTTACAATTGTATTGATGGATTTTGGACAGAAAGTTTTAAAAAAGTATGGGTGGAATGAAGGTAAGTATTTTAATTTATATACTGCAGTATGCAATTACTAAGTCTTTTCATGTTTGTCAAACTAGTATCCTCCAACCCAACCTTACTCTACCAGTTAAGCTGATGACGATGTTTGCTCTCAGTTGATAACAACCTGTTTATTTCATAGGAAACTCTCTAAATTATAAATGATAGTTCTCCCAGTATACACTCTTATTTATTACTTATTTTTATTAATTTCCTTATTGTACTTGTGCTTTATTATAGTCACTGCTGTAAGGTACTGATGCTTATAGTTGTCATATTTTTAAGGTGAAGGCCTTGGAAAAAATAGTGATGGAATCAAAGAAGCTATCAAGCCCAAACGTAAAACTAACAATCTGGGTTTAGGATACAAGCTAGGAAGTGAATTTCAAGACAATTGGTGGGAGAGTGTATATGATAATGCTGCTTCAAATGTAGTAGTTAGAACTGATAAAGTAAGTTTTGATAATACTAGTTAGCAAAATTAGTAAGGTAACACTTTTTATGATAAATTTTATTTTGGTGCGAGTGAAGGTTGTGTTGGCCCAAGGTTTGATACCGCTACTGGTACATAATAAACTATCAATCAACCAAGCAGTTTATCAACCTTAAAATAACAGCACCTCTCTTGTACATCCTCTCTAATCTCAAATAATTTTTAATCTAGTAAAAGTTCTTAAGTAGTATTATTTTGCAAAAGATTTGTTTTATAATGAAAATACATTCTGTTCTTTATAAAAGTTTTATTCACTAGATGGCTTAAATTATTTTGCATCACCTTTAGGACAAAGGGACTTGCTCTGTAACGAAGTCTGAAAACTCCAAAGACACAACTACAACTGAAATTTTGAAAAGTAAATACAAAGGTTTTGAAAAAGTAAGCTTTTAGATTAAAACTGTTCAATGATCAGTTATTAAAATGATTCTAATTCAGTGGTACATTATTTTAATAATTATGTTTATACAGGCGAAGGAAGTAGAATCCGATGAGGACAGTGACTGTGATAATAAAAATTTGCTCAATGATGATGAAATATTTAGAAAATGTGGAGGTCGAACTGTTCATAAGTAAGATCATTATTAAGCGCGGAACTTCATTTTGTATTTAAATTAGTCAATTTGTTTTAAACTTATATTTTTCTTGATTGCAGAGGGGCGCGGCATGGTTTAACTCTTTCAGGAAAATTATCTCGAATAGAAGAACAAGAAAAACGTATGTTAAAAAAGAAGTTGGTTGATGATGACATAAAAAGTACTAAGAAGAAAAAAATCTCATGATAATTTAGAAATATATTTTTACTAATTTCTTTAATAATTCCATTTCAATCTGTACCTTTTTATTAATCCTTTGGTTACGATATACTCGGGCGGCGAGAGGAAGTGGCAGTGGGTTAACCTTGCTCTGCAGTGTCAGTGAATACTTTTAAGGTCTAGCATTTATCATTTTCTTTCCAGCGTACATTGGCTAATCGTGTTTTCCATCCTACTTATGATCCAGGCAGTGGATTGGCAGCACAGGGGGAAGTTTAACACTTTTGCAAATAATAACATAACAATAAAAACTTCGCTATATGCTAATCAGAAAGGCAACATACGGAAGTTTGCATAATAATTTTCACATAAAGGGAAGCAACCCTTGGCAGTAAAAAAAAAGATGCTTGAGGTAGTCAGGTAGAGTAGAAGAAAATTGAAAATAACAAAAGTAAATTCCTACACCCTGCATCAAATTCTGTAAATATTCTGCAATCAGCAGTATTCAAAGATCTTCATAGATGGTAAAGCAAGGAATGCAGAAAAAAGTTGCATGAAGTGGGCCGACATGTTGAAAATTCTTTATTGTGAACCAGGCTATTATAAAAAACCAAAATGACATCTTATGATACTATAATCTTGCTTGGTGGAAGATTGTTGACCGGTGATATAATGAAGCGGAAATGATTGGGGATGCGGTCAAAATAAATAACACCCATATGTATCTTTTAGGATCTGACATTTGGGTTGAAATGTAGGCATTAAATATGTAAAATGAGTTTTATTAATTTTTGACCACACCCCATCTATTTCCGCTTGATTATAAAAAGAATTGTGGAAGAATATCATTCACATATCTCAAGCCTTACAAAATAATCAAAATTAATATTCAGCTATAAAAACGAATATTGAAAATTCAAATCTTCCCCCTTAACAAATCTTATTAACTTCTTAATAGAAAGAGGATTGTTGAGCTCTTAAGAAGCATGGGGGTTCCTGTTTATTTCATACTTAATTAATTATTATTATTTTATATTTCTAATAGATAGAAGCCTAACTTGAATAAGGAACACCAGGCTTTAGTTTTATAAGTTAATATTTTGAATTACAAAAAAAATACATAATTTCTAGGATACAGGGATAACAAAGAAACTTGGTCTTTGTCCATAATGACTGGAATTGAAAAACAAAAAAGTTCTTTCCTCGGGATATTTGTTGGTCAGCTACTGTTTGCATCCAGGAGCCGAGAAAAAAATGATTTACAATATTTTTTCTTCCTTTGCTCTGAATGGATGGCTTAATTTATTGTATCGAAGTAATTCAACTAGTAACAAAAATAGAAAGACGCTTCAAGTAAAGTAAACCAAAACATTTTATTTGGTTAGATTAGTTTTTAGGATCTTTGAAAACTCCTAAATTAAATTTTTTATAGAAATAAAAAAATACAAAGTTTTGAAATTTATTTCTCTGGATAATTTTTTCCCAACCATATATAAAAACACAACTCCTCAAGATTTTCTGCAAATTCAAAGTTCATCTGTTCAAAAGCTGATTTATTACTCTTCCAACCCATATTAACTACTTTAAGATTATATGCTTGTGAAATAAATAAAAAAAAACTTCAAATATTTTTAGTTTTTATCTCATCATTTATTTTAGGAGATAGGGTTTGTGCCATTTTATTTAATTCACAAAGCCATGAATTACTTTATGTTGGGTGTGAATTTGACCTCCCATGTAGAATTTATCACATTTTAATGGTTTTTGAAAAAAAATTTAAGTACCCCAGAATGAAAAAAATTTTAAAGCAAAACATTTTATAACCCACTTCACTCCGACGATCAGTACATTTTTTTGGAATGTTTCCACAAAATTGTGCTATTGTTATATGCCCAATATGAGTTGTTGTTTTTTTGTTTTTAAAGCGAAAAGTTACCAAAATAAGATTTGATGCTGAAAATAATTTTTATTGCTTCTGTAGGGTTTAAAAGCAAGAATAATGCACTTTTTGTATGTATTGTACCCCATAAATACATCTACATATTTCTCATGTAGATGTTATCAAATATTAACTTTTTATTTTACTTACTTAACGTGGCTCTTTTTTGTTATGAGTCCTGGCCTCCTCCACCGTCGTATGCCAATTCTCACGATCAAGTGCAGCCCACATCCAATTTCTGACATTTAGTAGCTCACGGGCATCTTCCGAGACACAGTCAGCCCATCTTTTTTTGGGTATTCCTTGGCGTCTTGTGCTGTACAACGGTTCTGTCATCAGCTTCTTTGGGAGCTCCTCGCTGCTCATTCTAGCCACGTGTCCTGCCCACCGGAGTCGACCAAGCTTCCAAACCCTCACCACATAGGGATCTTTGTACAGTTCGTAGATTTCGGGATTGGTTCGTCGCCGCCATCTTCCATTGTCCCAGACTCCTCCAAATATCCTTTGCAGTATCCTTCTTTCAAATATGAGCAGGTCTTGCTCAGATTCCTTTGTAATGCTCCATGATTCCGACCCGTACAGCAAAGCTGGTCTAATCAATATCTTGTACAGGTGGATTTTTGTTTTTCTCATTCATTTGTCGGAGGAGTCCAAAGTATAGTTTGTTAGCGGAGGAAATTCTCTGACGAATCTTGACGCTATCATTGTCCTGAGTAACGAGAGAGCCTAGGTACTTGAACTGTGATACTTTTTCAAACTCCAATTGGCCAAAGGTTACAGTTTCACCAGGGTTTGGGGTCCCTTCTGCCACCATGTATTTTGTCTTCGAGACATTGACCTCGAGCCCAAGCCTCCTTGCAGGTTCCAATAGCGCCAGGAACGCGTCTTCTACCGCACGAGGTGACCTACCTACTATATCTATATCATCAGCGTAGGCAAGTAACTGCACCATTCGATTAAATATTGGGCCTCTAGTTTGTATTTTTAGGCAAATAAAAAGTTAATGTTCATTTTGAGCTCCGAGAAAAAACAAAAAGAAAGGTATTTTTCAACCTTTATAGTTCACAATTATGTATTAAATTTTGCTTATGTATTAAATGTATTATAACTCTCCAAACAAATTAATTTGTTCATCATTCACAGGAAAGGTTTATAATTTCAATTAATGAAATAATAAAAAATTAATTAACCATTTATTATGGATCTTACAATTTGCTGAAATGATAATTCAGTATTACAAAAATTAAGGAATAGATATTAAAAATAGCCAACTATACCTACAAATACTAATACTTTTTAATGTTTCAACAAAAATCCTCTACATTACAAAAGTGACAGGCAATAATAATGTCCATTTTAAAAAGGGTAGAGCATTGGATACACATACAAAGATATACATAATACAGAATTACATAGAAATTCTGGCATTTCTAAAATCATTTGGCTATGAATGTTAAGGGGTATGTCAAGTTAAGATCTGGTTTACCCGTCTATGCTTTTTTTTTTTGGTCCTTAATACAACTCTATGCTATCAAATTATTACTTTACTTTATTTTTTAAATGCTACTATTATTATTACTGAAGTATTAAACTTTATGTTCAATTAAACTAACTAGCATTGATTAATTTTGTGACCATTAACAAAAAATATAACAATTCGTGAAATTTTTAAATTCCAAAAGAAAATGTTCAACTCAATATAAAGATGAAGTTTTTTTAAAACATATTTTTATTAAAAAGTGAAATTTAAAAATCTTATTTTGATATTTTGAGAATAACTTTTATTAAAAAATATTTTAAAACGGGCGGATTATAATTGTAATAAATCAATAAAAAATGGTGGATTTCCAAATTTATAATGAATCATCTGTTAAAAAAATATCTAATACAAAGATTTAAACCAGATTTGTTTGATTTTTTTTAGCTGTACATTAATATATGAAGTAAAAAATTAAATTACAATGCAAGTCATTAGAAAAACACAAAATTTTAAAATTTAAAAACAACCGTTTTAAACAATTTTTAAATTCCGTTGAACAAATGTGATTTTTTTGTACTGAAAGTTAATTCATCAATTGTTGGCTCAATATTGAATAATAACTTTAAAGAACAACAAAACCTTTTGATGATTTTAGAAAAATAATTTCCAAGTTATTTTTTTATATATACCAGTTTTATCTTAAAGCTCTGCATTCAAAAACTCATTTCATTTAAATTTAACATCAGGACCATACTTTCCTGCATATATTTTATTTTTCTAATAATTATATCACACCAAATTAGATCTCTCGTGCCAGTTGAAAACTTTTATCTCAACTTCTTTGAAATATTAATTACTTTTTTAACATGTATTAAAAGTGATACATCTGATGTTTCGATTCTTTAAATATCCCTTAAATCTGCAAAAATATAATCATTTTTGCCATATCAACAAAAATAATTTTTTATTAGAATGTGATTTAAAGTGAAACTTTTTTTCTCCATTGTGGTATCTGAGTATATTTTGTCAATACCTTGGCTGCTCAGTAATTATCTAATCTGAACTTAAAAGTTTCCCTTCATTATAATTTAAATTATAGTATATTTGAGGAAAAGACTCTTTGTAGTAGTAGTAAATGTCCACAAAGTTTGTCTTGAATACTCATATGATCATAATATATGTACTTATAAATTTAATTTGGCAAGATCTCAATGTAAAAATACATGGTAAAATTATGATAAATATGATTAAATAGATAAATAATACAAAAATGTTTATAATTTTTTAGCACATGGTCATGAGGATAAGAGAAAAGTCTCTAACGTCAACCAATAAATAAAGGAAAAATTAAGCAAGGGTTGTAATCTCACAAATAAAGAAAATGTAGCTATATAGTTATGTTTTTCAAATAAATAAGAACTCAAAAGAACTGCTTTCTGGTTCAAGCAGTCATTATTTTGAGTAATGTTGCAAAGAAACAAGAAATGCTAATGATGACTGATGTGCCGATGTATAAAATTTTATAGGTATAATACATTATATTGATAGCCAAGGAGTTAATACATTAGTAGCAATCTTTTCTTCAATGCTCTACATAACAAACAAAAAATAAACAATTTCACCATTGCTTAAGTCTTTTCAATTAAAGGTCTATTCTTAAAACTAATAAGATTGATACGAAACCTTAATAATTTTACATTATGAAGCACCAATGTATATTATATTGTCTAAAAATCACGAGGTTCACACAGGTGTGCATATTCAATATCTAAACAACGATTAATTAAACATTATAGTTACTATTAATCATAACATAGACTACAACAATCAGCCAATTTTAATAAATGCCTTAGGTATTACTTTTTACCCTAGGAACGTCTTGCCTGTACCCTAGTTTCCTATAAATACAATTATACGATATCACATTAATACCATTTACATTACTGTTACAAAATAGGCCTACTGCAAGACAAGAGGCCCTCATCACAGTATTTCCATCCATCAACAAACAAAGCTTACAAAATTCTTCTTCACAGTGAGATGGTTTTACTGACATTCTATTAATAGATACACTCTTGTGGGATGGAAGGTTTCTAAGTCATGTCTATAAAATTATTAAAGAATGTTGTTTAAGTTTGTAATTGTATACAAGATTATAAAAATCTTTAAGAATATTAACACACTATGCAGGTATTCAGGCTAATCTTTTTATGGATAATTTTTATGAATATTTAAAAAAGGCTTAATTTTGCGGTAATAGATATTCTGAAAGTTTCTTGTCATTAAATGTTCTATATGTATATAAATATATATATATATATATATATATATATATATATATATATATATATATATATATATATATATATATATATATATGAAACATTATATTTTTATATTTAACTGCTTGATCATCAATTTAGTACTTTTAAATTGAAGTGATAGTTTACCCAAAACTACATCCTCAGTATATCCAAAGTAAAATTTTCTGGCTAGGGAAAATGTCTAGAATTTCTTTCTAACGGACGGCAGTAGGCATGATCTACTATGATATATATATATATTCTATTGATTGAAATTCAAGTCATATTATAAAAAAGTGCTATTAAAAAGCAAAATATTAGTGATGTTTTTGATAGTATTTTCTATACCGAAGGGACTAATAATAATTGTTCTCTTTTTTTTGTGTGTGTGTTTATTCCATCAATAATAATACAGATAACACTTCTAAGTTTAATTATTTTTTCAGAATTTTTTTTTAACTGATTATCTAATTGTATTTTATTGATAGATAAAAAAAAATATTGTGAATACTGTGATCTGACAGGAATTAAATCTTTTAAACTAAGTTTATAAAAAATATACAGATAATCACTAGGTTTTTGAAAATTTTACACAAAAAGAAACTACTTAAAAATCCTTAATAGTAATAATACATGCAATATATGCTTCTTATTATTTATATGTACACATACATGCACACAGTACATGAAAAAGAAATCAAATTTTATATACCTATGTTTGTTTCTCGATATATGGCTTTCTCTTCAAATGAAACATTTAATTTTGACCTGGTTGAAATGCTATAAAATATAGCAATATAAGTATCAATACCGGTCCACTAATGACTAGCAACAATCAATATATACCCTTGTTGCATATAGTGTGTTTATTATAATGAATTAATTTTAAACTTGATAATAAATTTTCAGGAGAAAACCAAAATACAATATGTTTGCTATTAGACTTTAATAACACCATTAGTGTTAAACATGTATGTAGATTAATTTTTGAAGTGTGAAATATAAATGTTCAAATGCCCAGCATTTGCATTTTAGATAATTACAATAAGTTATTTTAAAATTTTATTATATAAAAGTGACCTTATGTTTCAGGTATAGAAAATCTTTTATAATATCTCATTTTTACGAGTAACTTCAATAATTAATCACATAAGAAATGATATGTAATCGATTTCATCATTTTGTTAAAATATTATTTATTTAAAAATATGGTGTTTATCTATTAAACTATTTGAACCTATTCAGCAGTCCATACTTACATACAAAATCCTAAAATAAAAGTAAGCCTACATAGATCAGGTTTAAACCATAGAGACTTACAATTGTTTTTCGTTCTTTTTTGTTTTTTAACAAATAGTTATCTAAAACTAATATACAATGTGGGTCCGAATTTCTTTCCTAAAATTTAGAAAATAATTCAAATAAATATAAACTAATATTAAAATAAAACTAGCAGAAATATACAAATATAAAAATAAAACAATTATTACTCTAACAATATTATATATCACAAAAAGGAATCTTCTCAGGGAATTTTCTTAGTTCATTATTTGGTAGGCAACTAAGAATATTTAATGACTAATTTATTTAAATAAAAGGTACTAAATCGATAACTTCAATGTGATGAATAATAAAATATAAATATATTGCTTTTCGTTGATGCCAATTTTCATTTCTTTTCTTCATCAAATGTCAGAAATTAAAAAGCTACCCTTTCAAAGGTAAAGGTTTCATAAATCTGAGACAAATAAGTTGACATCTGACATTCGTTAGATATTAAAGTAATAATTATTATTGAAACTTATTAGAATTTTATAAATTATTATTTCATTTTATTTACACTTTCAAGAGGCATGAAAGTAACAATTGAACCTTCTTACAAATACAATAATCTTCACAGATTTACCAAAACATTTGTTTAGTCGACCAATGGAGTAAACTTTATTGGTGTAATCGGAAAGCTCTTACATTTGAGTATTTTCATTTTTTGCGTAATCTATTATACAGCTTCCATTGCTGACTTGAGAAGTGCTCCCATTTATATTAGTTATTACCGTATCCTCATCCTGAAAAAATAAAAATTTATTCAAATTATTTCTTATGAAACATTGGGACGAATAACTCTCAAAAACTGTAATTAATCAAATTCAGTAATAATCTCATGATTCGAAGGCAAAGAAGTTAGGATGGGTTGACATATAGCTTGAAGCAATTCGTCAGGAAACCTCTAGACAACAATGAATGTCGGAACACTAAGCAAGAGATCTCATGGTAGGCATAAATGGATAGATTAAATCCACAAAGATGTTCCACACTGACAAGCTGCAACTTTGGAATATTGCAGTAAAAAACTAAAATATGCATTATAGTATATTTTAGCATAACTTAATTAATTTCAAACACCAAAATTTGGGATCAATTAACGTGAAGTGTTTTCACAAAATTAAATCTTGTGAATACGAATCTAGAACTCAGAAAAGTTTCAAATAAATGCTTCTTTGTTTTTGTTCTTTTTGGTGAAAAATGTGTGATTATTTTTTACTGTGAATGTTAACAGTGCAATTTCATCATAGGATGGGGAAACATTCAATAGCTAAGAATGGAGGTAAAAGTTTGTGATTTTGTAAAGAAACCACATTTTTTTTATAATTCTAAACCATCAAAGTAAATGAAGTCCTTTGTTTACAGTTCATAGATCACTATATATATTTATTATTACTTATTAATAATTGCATACCCTCAGGGAGGTTGGGTGGCCGAACATGCTATGAAAATGCGTTGCCCCTGACAACCAACATATAAGTGATAACCATAGCCCGAATTTTTATGCAATGCAAAATCTGGTGCGTGCGCGCAACACAACTTTCACTTACCAACTTACTTAGATTAGAAATTAATGTGTTTCATTAATTGCCACTTCTCAAAGTTACACATTTTTCCACATTCATTTCTTATTTTTGTTTTGCTCTCTAAATTACACTAATTTTTTTTATTATTAAATAAAAGTTTTTACTTGCGATATTTTGGCAATGCAAGCATGATACTCCAAGTCGTCTGATTTCATAATTCTCTACTTAGTTGTTGAAAACTTCATTTAGTTACCACGAAACAAATAATTTCCATTTAATGAACAGAACTGCCATTTCTTATTTTTAGGCGTAATGAGAGACAGTTAATTTCTCCATATAAACAAAAACAAAGGTACTTTATAGGAAACAAAAAAACAAACAAACAAAAAAGGCCCCTTCCCCATTTAAGCCCCATTAGAACATTTTAATAATGATAAAGCTTACCTGATGTTATAAGAACACCTAATTTCCATTAAACATGACGAATTTGGTGAAAGCCGATTTTGAGATAATCGAAAAAAGGTAAAAATTGGAAAAAAAAAAAAAAAAATGTATGAAATAAAGTGCCCCCTCCGTTTGACCAATTTTGATGAAATTTTTACATTCATATCTCGGGCATATACATATGTACATCAAATACCCAGTTTGATCAAAATCGTTAAAGCCGTTTTTCAGTAAGTAAAAAAAACGCCTGAAAATGATACAAAATTTATTAAGTAAAGTCCCCCCCTCAGGTTGATCAATTTTGATGAAATTTTTACAGTCATATCTCGGGCATATTAATATATCAAATACTCGGTTTGATCAAAATCGTTAGAGCCGTTTTTGAGAAAATCGAAAAAAACGTAAAAAGTTATTAAATGAAGTACCCCCTCACTTTGAGCATTTTTGATAAAATTTTTGCTGTCACATCGCGGGCATATACATAGACTAAATACCCAATTTGAGGTTCGCACGGTTTATAGTTTTTGAGCTAGTCTGTTCACACATTCACTCACACACACAGACAAACACACACACACACACACACACCATTTCGCAGGACTTGGTTATTTGGACTCAGGGGACCCCAAAAGTGTATTTCCGTTGAAAACTGGAAGTCGAAATTTTTATGATCGCAATACTTCCACTTACTACAATATATATTTCATATATAGGTGAGTGAAAGTAAAAATGTGGTAATAATTGTAATTATCCCCATTTAAAATTGTATTTATATCTTCCAGGATATTATGCCATGAATTTTTCATAAAAATATGCTAATAAAGTTTACCTCTGATATGCTAATAAACAATTGTAACATTCAAAGATATTAATGTGTATAAAATATTTCACAGGAAAGAAAGTGGAGGAGACTAACCCAGATCGAAATCAGGTATATTGACTTCCACGTTGGATTTTACTTTTATATTTCTAAATTTAATGATTACTTTTTTAGATGATTGAAGTATGCAGTTATCATCAAATATGCAAAATAAAGCTAATTAGATCTGCGTACTCTAATTCGTAATCATATCTGGTTCACTATTTTAAAGAAGCACGCAAAAAAACTATGCAACTGCATAAAATAAAAAATCCGGGCCCTGGTAATAACAAACATGGAGCCAGGGAAAAACCCCATATAGCCTAAATGACGAGGAATGGAAGGATAATAAAAAACTAATTATTACTTTCCAGTTTATGAACTTTTCTCAATCAATGAATCAACATACCTCTTGAACAGCTAACTCTTTTTTAGATAGGTGCTCAACAATAGCACAACCATAAACGTCACCAAGTAGATTATTTGTAGTCCGCAGGCGATCCCTAAAACATAAAACAACAAGACATTTATTTTCAAAACAGGTATATCTATTTTCTGTTCACAAGTGATAAAGAACTTTTCCATTTATAAAATAATTAAATTATAAAGAAAATTTGATTATTTTTGTCCTATTGGGAATAGCATACAGTGGCGGACTCAGCAGGAAGGTCAGAACCTGCCTGAAAAGGAGTTTTACTTATTTTTTTTTTTAATATCTCAAATTTTTCTAATACTTACACAAACCAGTCAACGGCAAATAACAAGGAAACATCTTCTGTTGGGGCATTGATAGTACTACATAACATCAATACCAACACCAAAGCAGCACTTGGAACGGTAGCAGATGACATGCTAGCTATGGTACATGCAAGACTGAAAAAAAGTATTACAATTATTATTAATATAATAAAGAAATTAAAATTATAAATCAATGATACCATAGTCAACATTGCAGTGGGACAAGCATAGGTCCAATTATATGGTTTATGGCCCTATAATATTCTCAGCTAGGTTTCACAATGTTGGGCGCAGTCAAATAATTGTTTTCTTCGATCAAAAAATAGAAGATAATTTTTTTTTCAATTAACAAATGAAAGATAATTTTTTTTTTCGATTAACAAATAAAAGGTGATTTTTTATTCATCATCTTTAACATTATAAACCACGGTTGATCAATAATCTGTTAATAATTTTACTAATGGATATATCGAACAATGGTTGAGCTGACGGGACAGATTAACAGGGTTCAACTAACTGAGAAAACAATAGTGAGTAATCTGAAAGTTTAAGAAATCTTAAACTTACTAAATGGGTTACAGCCAAAAATTTTATTATTGTATACTATGCCATCTCCTTCTACATCTAAAATATCAATAAAATGATTTTTATTTTTGTCTTCAGTGAGAATTTTTAGCCCATAACTTCACATTGATCTAAATAAACATTAATTGAGAAAGATTTTTTCTCTTCTCTTTCTTCGACTTTGATTTTGTACTTCTATTTTTTTCCACAATAGATGCAGACTTCGGATGCAGATATCATAGTAAAAAAATACAAATAACCTAGATTATTTGTCGTTCATTACCTGAAGTTAATTTATACTCTCTTTAGCATTTCAGTACTTTAATTTAACTTTAGTCGAGTGAAATGGTATTTCTGTCAAAGAGAAAGTTAGCAGAAAAAGGTAGGGTTACGACTGGTCCAACCAGGATTATTAACAGGGGGGCTTTTGTTGACGTTAGTGTTAGGGGGTAAATGGGTGATGCACTTTGTTTTCCCCATATTCAAATGCAAATGATAAATTTTGCTTAGCAACAGACGAAAATGGAAAAGTGCTGCTTAATATTTATATTTATGCCATGTGTTATTTTAATAAATCATAAAAGGTTCTAGAGTTTGGGATGGGAGCTTCAACCCCCAAGTTTGTGTTCTGAACCCTTGTGCGCGTGTTGTGCGAGGGTTCTGATGATAACATTAGGACCTCAACCTTAGTCGATATGTTATATCAACTATTGCTTCATTTTTACTAGTGTCGGTTTTCATCTAACATGGTAAAAAAAAGTGTAAACTACACCGTTGCTTAGATTAAATCATTTGCAGAAGTTTGAACCCTACTAATTCAACATTAAATTTGGGGAAGAGGTATATAACATTCAGTAATTAAAAAAAATACATAAATTTTTATTATTTGGTAAAAATTTTCACATTTCAATTGTTTGAACAAAATATATTTGCTAAAAATTATTTAATATTTTAATTTAGGGGGGGGGGGGGTGAATTTAAGTTTTCAAGCCCTTTCGATGTTGAATATTTACATATATTTTTAAATTATTGATAGGGAAAGGTAATAACTTCCCTCCCCCTGTGATCTTCCCATAAATATTTTCCTGATTTGAACCATATTTATGTTCAATGGTTTACCAATGTGATTCTCAACTTCTTATTCATATCAAAATTGTAACTATTCTGGCTACTTGTTTGTTTGTTTCTTTAACGTCCATTTTTATGCTACTAAGGCTAATCGGACGATGCTACAGTGGGAGTCCTAAATTTTGCATATCCAGGTATAATTAGGATAGGGATCTTTAACGAGTACCTGACATCGTACAGGCTCGGGACCTCCATTTTACGTCCTATCCGAGGGACAGCATGGCTAAGGATTTTTTACTCCCATTAAAAAATCCTAGGGCCACCGCTGGAATTGAACCCGCGATCTTTAGTATTGTAGGTTGCCATGCTAACCACAACACCACATGTGACCCCCCTATTCTGGCTACTTTTAAACTAAATAAATAAAACTTACCCAATCGTAAATAGATCTCCTATGCCGAGAACGATATTATTCATCTGGGCAATAAATATGACAGATACTGTAATAAATAAGGCAGTTCCATTCATATTTATCGTTCCAATCGGAAGAATAAATCTAGTGATCCTTTTATCTGCTTTTATTTTTTCATCCATTATTTGAAAGGTTGACGGCAGCGCAACTGATCTGAAAAATTAAAATAATGTTTTACAATTTTTCTTTCCCTATTGTATTTAATAGTTTTGGGAAGGAAATGTTGGTTCAAGGTGAATTTATCAGAATGTTCAGGCAGGCTACAGAACATTCAGACCGAAACTCTATGGATTTTCCAATGACCCACAAATTTATAAGAAAAACTATAGGAAGTTTAGATTTGAAGGTTTGATGAAAAGGGAAGATGTGTGATTCAACTGTGGTCCAGATATCCTTTTTCAATTAATATGCCTAAATATATTTTTTTTTATTCACAAAGCAGGTAGTAATCTATATACACAACAGATTCAACATTACACTCCTTCTAATGTGATAGTTTGGTCCAACAGGTAGGATTGATACATGTGGAACCCAACTAAGGGAGGGTCAAGATTTATTTATGGGGTCCACCTCAAATGTTTTAATTCAAATTAAAAATGAATCCTTGGCAAGAAAAAGATTTTGGAGATAACAAAAAGTGTTTTATCATAAAAAAAATTATTCCTCACAAATCCAAATGAGTTGTGGAGACTTACATCAAAGCCCATGAAGGAGTTATTTCTCTAAAGAAAATTGAACTGTTTGGAAAAGGTGGCACTCCTAATTATATTGTGATTTTGAAAGCTACGAAACACAAATTGGAGACCCGGGTTCAAGTCCCCCAGGATATTTTCTTTTTTCTTTTAAAAAATAAAATAATTAAAACAAATCAGAAATTATTTTTTTTTTTAAATTTGCATAACCTTATTTGTTTCACATGTCAGCAAGAAGATGTTTACAACTCAAAATATACCAAATTTGAGTTTAGATACTGTTGGATTCAGTATGAAAAAACCTACAATGCCAGGATATAGTCACAATAGTATTAATAGTTCAATTCACATAAGGTGCCATTTACCATATTCATTTATGGAAGGGATGATCGTGTCAATGCTGGTAGAGGGCTACATTTGAGTCACGGTTGGTACCAGAGGTACTAATTGCCCCAATGGTAGGCTATTTGTGGTTAAAAAATATTATCCCAAGATGCTGTTTGTAGGAACATAATAAAATTGAGAAATCGCTTGAAACTTCACAGGTGATTATCCAAAAAAACAGTATTTTGAGTTGTAATAATCTTCTTACCAATGTGCTATTTGATCATGATAATACAAAAGTGAAATTTTTTAAATTTTTGAGTTGTTTAGGCTTTCTTCTGAAGTAGATATATGAGGGGTGTACAGGTGGTACCAAGCCTGATATATATACACAAATATATTTTCAACTTACATATTTTTATTTTTCAATATAGTCCCCCTCAACAGCAACGTTTCCACCGCTTCTCCAACATCTGTAACCTGGTCAAAAAAAATGTGTTGTCGAAACCTTCCAAAAAGACTTTGAGAGCTGAGATCACCTCATTGTCTGACGAAAACACTCTCTCACGCAAATGTTTTTTCATATTAGGGAAGAGGTAGAAGTCTGAGGGGGCCAGGTCTGGCTAGTAGGATGGGTGCGGGAGCAGCTCAAAGCCCACAGACTTGACCGTCTCAAGGCAACTCTTGATTTGTGGACGGAAGCGTTGTACAGCAGTATTGCTAATGCCCACCTTTGCTGCTAAGTATCTGACAGTAAGACGGCGATCCACCTTCACTAAATTTTCAACTTTGGATATGGGGTCTTTGGTGACTAACGTTGAAGGCCACCCACATTATCATCATCTTCAAGGTTTTCTCGGCCAGCTTTGAAGAGTGCGGCCCACTTTTTGACAATGGCATACAATGGGGCAGAGTTCCTCATAAGCGCAGACATGTATTCAAAACTTTCCTTCGGCCCCATCCCCTTTTTTACAAAATAATTTAACACTGCACAGTGCTCAAAAGTAGACATTTTTAAATCAACCTGTAACTCACAACGGTCTGAAAGAAACTGACCTGAGTTGAAAGGTGGAATTAGAGAGATAAGAACTTATTATAAGGAAACAATGACCTTTAACCCCACTCAGCTTATCTGTTTGATATGAAAGCTATCATAAGTACATCAAGCTTCGAACTTTCTGTACACCCCTGTCTCTGATTAAGAACTAATGAAATATTTAGAAGACTGTTTCAAACTTACTTAGAAGCAGTTGCAAAAGCAGTGATAATACTTGGTCCAAATGATAAGTAATAAGACAGAGGATTCTTTCTTACTACAATGTAATAAATGATTTGTAAAATGATCAGCTGGTGAATCGCCACTCCTATAAATACTGTTAATATGAACCAACTGAGTTGGGTAATGGTGTCTGATAAGTTTCCAAGTGAAATTATTTTTCCACAGATCACACTTCCGATTCCAATAGGTGTAAACCTAAAACAAACATTCATTTGATTACTATCCAATAAAAATTAAACAAAATCAAGAAAGAGAGAATACCTTACTAATAATGCAATTCATTGTAAAAATTGACATTAAAAACATATACAAACACACAAGGATCCTTTGGAATGGCTAAATATAAAATATAGAAAACAAACTAAGATAAGAAATGGTTTATTAATTATTTCATATTAATTTTCAAAAGCGCCCATACACTAAACAATTAAAATTTTACTGTTTTGATATAAAGTCTTTGAATGACTTAAAAATCATAGGCATCACAACTTGGGAAACATTGGACAACATTGCTCCTCCTATTCAGGCAGCTTGCACTATCCAAACTAAATTATGGATGTGAGGTCTACGGCTCGGAAAGCAAAAGAATGCTAGAGATGCAATAGCCCATTTAAGATTCTGCTCTGAAGATGGCTATGGGGCATTTTGCTTAAGCCCTTCCAGTAGTTTATATGTGGAAGAAGTGAAACGCCAACAGACATCAAAAGAAAAAATCAAATTTTTAAATATTACACTAAAATTATATCCAACCTTAAGAATCCCCTAAATAATTTTATCTCCTCACCAAACAACCGGATCCACCCAAATATTTTATCAAACTCCCTGACAGATGTTTAAAATAAATTAAAGACTTTAACCTTACTCCTTTTTCAAATGTGTTAGGGCATACTCTCTCACAGGTAAAACCATGGCTGATACCCATACCAGCTGTTATTAATAACTACATCAACCGCAACTTGCCTCGATTAAAACCACTAGAAAAATTTAAGCAGTTCAAAGACGCTCATCAGGATTGGATCTTCATCTTCACTGACAGATCGGAAACAGACAAAGGAGTAGTAACTGCTGTGGTATCATACTCTAAAACTCTTTTATTTTTTTGCAACCAGTTTCCTCAGTGTACACCACACAACTTTTCGGAATCAAGTATTCCGGTATCCCTCGGAATTGCCCCCACTCGATCATATGCACTGATTCTCAATCTGCTCTCCAATTCCTAATAATTTCCTTTTCTGTAGAACCGTTGATTACACAGTTAACGCAGCATTTCAAAATACTGAAAGACTGGAGTTGTAAGGTTCTGTTTTTATGATCGCCTGGATACAGTGGAATCCAAGGCAATGAAAAGGCAGATTCGCAGGCCAAAACAACAATCAGAAGAGGCTAAGGTTTCTATAAAATTGATTGGAAAGATTAGATATGGCTGAAGTGCCAAAATGACCTGTACAGGATGAGGGACAATAAACTACGCATAATTCAGCAACATGTTAAATATTTCCAGATAATTCTAAGCCAGACAAGAAGGATAAGGTCATTCTCACTTGCATAAGGATGGGCCACACCCAAGTCAGCCAAGGTAACCTAATGAAGAAAGAAGAACTGCCAATGTGTCCTTACTGTTGCAATAAATTAATGACATTAAAATTAAAGATTGAGACTTTCCACAGATTTTTATGAAACATTAAGCAAAGATAAGGAAAAAGTCGAAAATCTGATCAATTTTTCTTAAAAAACATTAATATGGAAAGATATAAAAGCCACTAGAATTTATAGAATGCAAGGCATAAATGACCCTAGTGGTCAAAACACCCCGGAAAAAAAAAAAAAAAAATCAAAATGTATTAATTCAAACTTAATGTACTTTAAAGAGACTCACCACATTGCACCCATCAACATTTTCAATAAAACTTCATATATCACATTAAAAAATGTTATAACAATTGCTTTATTAGGACCAAGTGTTCCCAGGACAGATCCAAAAATTAAACAGAAAAATATAATCCCAATCGTATTTGTTCCATCCCTGAAAAAAAAAATACATTGTAGTAATAATACAATATCAAAAGTTTATCAATATTACAATAATTAAATAATAAAAAGAAAAATTAATAAACTAAAAAAATTGTCAATTTTTTATCCGCTGTTACATATTCACAACCCTTCAGGCAGGTCAGTTTTGAATGTTTGAATCTATTCCCCCGAATATCCAATAAATTCACAATCAAAGCTGAAATAAAAAATCTCCCTTTGATCCAAGTGACTCCAAAGCATTACAAATGCCTTATAGAAAGAAAAGTGGAATTCTACATTTTCCAACTGCCTGAAGATCGGCCCATTTTGGTGGGGTCTACAAAACCAGTACCCTTTGACTGCTCTGGGTGTATTGCACACTCTATTTAGAAGTCTGAGTCTTAAAACATTAGTTCTAAGACATCAGCAAACTTTAGGCTTGTTGGATTGAACATTGGGATTACGTCTGCCTATATCAGGCATGCTATCCTAACCAAATATTATGAACCTTTGTTTGGTTTAGTTAATGAATAGTTACCTGAACTGAAGCTTTCTTTTGAATGTAGCTTTTTGTATGATCTCTACATTAGATGAATTCTTTTTACCATCTTCCGATTTATGTTCATATTTTATCGCCACAGGAACATATTCAGTGAATGTCTGTAACATATCAAGTACTGTTTTGAAGATTAAAATGTTCCACTAATCTAATTCTAAAAATATTTGAATTACTAAAAAAAACTTTCTAATTTGAGATTAAGTTTTTTTAAATTAACAGAATAAGAAAACATGTACAGTGGCTCTCAAATTTTTTGTTCTTGAATAAAAGTAATTAACTACTTTAAAAAATCTGGTATCAACCTGCACAATAAAGTAGAAATCAACATGTTTTTTTAAAACGCGTTAGCCCCATTTAGCAAATTCGCAAGAAACACCTTAATTTCACAATTATAACTCATTTTTCTTTGTTAATATCTATAAATTATAAAGTATTTTAACATTGCATCACTTTAGGATTCTCACATTTTTTTTAATAAAGCAAAAATTAATTAATTTGGCCCCAACTAACCAGGTATGCCACTTCTTTTTAAATTAAACACTCAAGCCTTTCAAGCACCAAATCTTTGAATTCAATTTCAGAATTATTAGGTCTATTTATTTTTTAATACCTTTTAAGACAACGATTACAATACATCTTAAGAGTTTAAATTTAATATATGCCAAGTCAGGGGAGAGAGAGATAACTTAAGGACATTTTTTAACGATACCATAGAAAGCCATTGGCTTTGGTTTATTGTCTTCCCAAAATTCTAAATTTTGAAACATCTTCATTTTGCTTAAAATTATCTTTCAGAATGCCAATTTTTTTGTACTTTACACAACATTATTCCTACTATAGCAAATAATTTTCCAACTTTCAGTGTTCTACAGTACCACCTGATTTTTTTCTGGGTTGACCTCTTGATTGGTCATTTCCCACATTCTAACAAAACTCTTGTCTTCCATTTTGAATCTTTCAGAAAAATCACCAATAACCAGTTCAATAGGGGCTATTCAACTCTTCCTTCTCACTGTAATGAAAATCATTGTAATTTGATTATTACTTGCCTTCCGTTTGTAATCTTCGATGCACTCAATTATAATGGAATTTTAATGAATTGTTTGTTTTCCTTATAAATGTCTTCGGTATGACTCTGTGGCATTGAACAGATGATCGTAAATAATCATGATTAAATACAATTTTAAATAATTTGTAAAGTTTACAGGATTTTCAACCTCAAATGAAGATGATCATAGTTGAGGTATATAATGGCCAATAGCTTTTATAACCCTATCTTTTTTTCATTGATAGACTTTATTAAATAATCTAAATCATGCTAGTTTTTTACTTTCACTTACCTATATATGAAATATATAGTAAGTGGAAGTATTGCGATCGTGAAAATTTTCGACTTCCGGTTTTCAATGGAAATAGACGTTTTGGGACCCCCTGAGTCGAAATAACCAAGTCCCGCGAAATGGTCTGTGTGTGTGTCTGTGTGTGTGTGTGTGTATGTGAACAGACTAGCTCAAAAACTATAAACCGTGGGAACCTGAAATTGGGTATTTAGTGTAGGTATATGCCCGCGATGTGACAGCAAAAATTTCATCAAAATTGCTCAAAGGGAGGGGGTACTTTATTTAATAACTTTTTACGTTTTTTTCGATTTTCTCAAAAACGGCTCTAACGATTTTGATTAAACTGAGTATTTGATCGATTTATATGCCCGAAATATGACTGTAAAAATTTCATCAAAATTGATTAACCGGAGGGGGGACTTTACTTAATAAATTTTGTATCATTTTCACGTGTTTTTTTTATTTACTCAAAAACGGTTTTAACGATTTTGATCAAACTTGGTATTTGATGTATTTATATGCCCGAGATGTGACTGTAAAAATTTCATCAAAATTGTTTTACGGGAGGGGGGACTTTACTTAATAAATTTTGTACCATTTTCACATGTTTTTTTTATTTACTCAAAAACGGCTTTAACGATTTTGATCAAACTTGGTATTTGATGTTTTTATATGCCCGAGATATGACTGTAAAAATTTCATCAAAATTGATCTACGGGAGGGGGGACTTTACTTAATAAATTTTGTATCATTTTCACAGGTTTTTTTATTTACTCAAAAACGGCTTTATCGATTAACAAAAATAAGATATGAATGTAGAAAAATGTGTGACTTTGGGAAATGATTATTAGCAAAACACGTCAATTTCTAATCTAAGTAAGTTGGTAAGTGAAAGTTGTGTGTTGCGCGCACGCACCAGATTTTTTAATTTATTTTCATTAGGCCTAGACATTTTTGACGTTGAAGACATGAATTTTCAAATCATGAAATTTAATAAAATATATAAGTTATCCATTTGAATCAGAAAAAAATGATAATGCAACGAAAAAGCAGAACATTTTTGGGAGCTACTGTATATGAATAAAAACGCATTAAAATATTTAATTTATGCCTCATAAAAAATTTATGGGCAAAAATATGTCTTGACTCACCTGTTCAAACGCAGCTTGGAACAAATTGTCTGGCACAAGATTTCTGTAACAAAAACGAGCTCACCTAGTCCACAGGAAGGAATTCCTTCCATACATA
This sequence comes from Aelia acuminata, assembly GCA_911387785.2. Lineage (NCBI taxonomy): Eukaryota > Metazoa > Arthropoda > Insecta > Hemiptera > Pentatomidae > Aelia > Aelia acuminata. The sequence goes on along the minus strand of OU426982.1, from coordinate 113,768,675 downwards.
AAATTATAACTTTATGCCTTATATCTACTATAAAATTTCTCACAAGAGAATAGAATTTATTGAGAAATGGAGGGGGGGGGAGAGAAAAATTAAAATCGTTAATGTATAGTTCTCATTTCAAAGTAATAAATTGACATAAATTACAATAGATATTGGCTTAGAGATCATATGGTTGTATAACATAAAATTTCAATTTTGAGGTTAATAAATAATATGTTTGTCTTCTTTGAAAGCTTTTTAAATAGGCTATCATGAAAAATAAGAGAAGCTGATAATCATCAGTGTTAGGCATTATTCGAAAATATTTTTATTCCTGAAAAATCAATTTTTATTTGTTACTCAAACAAAAGGACAATCAATGAACAAATAATCGAATAGCTTCAGAGTTAGGTGTCATTCATTTATTTCGTACCCGTTATTTATCATCAGTAAATATTTTCGAATAATTAATAAAAATTGTAGAACTTATGAAAAGAAAAAAATAATCTACGTGAATATGAAATATTAATACTGCAATAAGTAATTACTCAAAATTAAGTTTTAAAACATTAAACTATTACATCACATTTAGAGTTGCCTATCATCAATGTCTTTCCATTAACTATGAAAGATCAATCTAAACTAGACTAAGGAGTATAAAGGATCAATTGTATCCAAAGGCTCATGAATAAATAAAAAATAACATAACTATCTGAAAAATAAAATGTTCATCAGTAATAATAAAAAAAAAACATTATCTGAGGAATAAATCTTCTGTTTCCATATAAGATTTATCAAATAACTTTGATCACTCAAAAATGTTATATTCAATGTTTACTGCCTAAGATAATTGATGAAGTATAAGTGATCTTTAATTGAAAAGTCGAATACCAGATAATTTTATTTGTTATCCCTTATCTGTTATATGAGATGATCTTCACCCAACTCTGATCTGAGTAAGGGAAAAGTGATTATACTGACTTATTATAAATTCTCCCTTATAAATAATTAGATGGATTGTAAAGAGATGAAAACCAAGATCTACACAGAACCAGAGGATATTGCTTTAATCTTTAATTATTTCAATGAGGTCATGCGGGGGAGAAAAAGTGGTTTATATTTTAACCAAGATGCAAAACAGCTTTTTAATAATTTATCCAAAAAAATCAAAGCAACATTAAACAATAAAGTTTTTTATTCAATATAAAGATACCATTCATGCTTGGTTTTCAGGGTATAGATGGTAGAGGACATATTTTAGATATTCTAGACAGCTTTATAATTTAGGAAATATTCCGGTGCCTAGTAAAAAAGAAAATTGATTAATGACTAGATAGCAGAACTAAAATTTTGAATGTTTTGAGTATTTAGATAACGCAATGAAAATACATAATCTCAGTATACCAAACTTACAACAGTATTTGCCAGACTCATTGCTTTATTAATTTCTTAATGCTTTAACTACCCTAAGAGATTGATATTTCATGTGATACTACCATATATCATTCAACCTACAATTGCTTAAGTTAAAATGTTGAGCAATAGCATAAAAACTAAAAAAGGAATAATATATAGATATGAAGCTAACCTTCCCATATCCAAGAAGCTGTCCAATGGTTTTGTTATCTTCACATCTTCTGTATCAATAGTAGAGTTAAATTTAACAAGTGGGTTCCCTGGATGAATAGCTATCACAAGTGCCATCCCCAGAACAACATTTATTACTGAAGTTGTCACAAAATACGTGATGGTCCGGACGGCTATTTTTCCATTCTTACTTATATTTAATGTAGCAGTACCTAATAAAAGAATAAACTGTATTAATGATGGATGATATTGTTGTTTAGACCAAAGCCTTTAATTTATAGTTATATTGTTTCCAGATTCAATATTTGTGTATTTTGCATTTGTGATTTTTTTAGTTGTGATTTATGTTTAAACACTCCTAATGGTCGCAAATAGTTAAATAAATTAACATTGTTGCCACCTATGGACTTTATTGTGTTGAGGCAGAATTTTCGTAGCTCCGTTACTGATACCCTTTGGGCTAATTTGGCAGTGTCCTTCCCATTGATGGCATTTTTTCGAGTTCAAGGACAGTGACAAATTGGTGTAGGTCCATGGATTATTGCCGCTCAGAGGTTGCAGTAAATGAGGACCTATATTTTTTTCCCTAGGCGGCTAGTCACATCCTGGAAAACCACATCATGATTTTCAATTGGATGCAAAGGGCCGGGTCATCACTCATAGGCCTTGTCAGTGTGAGAGGTTGACAGGCATCACATACCCGGGGAGGGGGGGGGGAAGGAAGGGGTGCGTGGTTACCTAAGTCAAGAGGTGAATACCATCACAAGCGTCTTAACCCACTCGGCTATCGTGGCAGTTAGATTAGATTTTGGTATATTAGATTAAAATTAGTATGAGGTAAAGTGGGGCAAGAGCGTTTTGGGTACAAATTCACTAATCAGTTATTTCTTATTATTGTCTTTTACTACATCAACTGCCTCCTATAGTATGAAGTGTGAACTTCATAACTTCTAACTATAATGTAATTCAGCACCCTATTGCAAGCTTTAAGCTTGCAACATGCAACATACTACAAACGTGGGATGCTTAAGGGCAAAATTATTTGTTGAAAAACTTTACTTTTGCACATACTCCGATAAATAATCAATTATTTGTAAGGGTTTTTATAAGAGTTACACGCACTTTCCAAGTAAATAGTAAATTTGGCGATGCATCATAAATACTCCTCTTCATCTTATTTTAAAATAAATGATCTTCACTCATAAATCTTGTTAAAATATGTTTTCTTCAATAAGCGTAATATACCATAAGATGACATTTGGTTGATCTAATCTTTTATAATTATAACTATTATTTTCTTATTTATAACAGTTAGGATTGGTAATACAAATATTATAATTTATAAATGCATTCTAACAGCAATTGGACAAATAAGTTATTACATTTATATTTCCTTAATAAATGAAACAGTCACTTCCATTAATGGAACTTGAGATGAATGTGTTCATTTTATTTTTACAATTTCTATAGTTCCATTTCAGTCCTTGAAAAAAAAAAATGTATTTTATAAAATAATAATGCAATAATTTAGATATGTAAGTATCATGTATAGTTCATAAAATGAACTCAAAAGTATCATGAGAGACCCATAATGAATTTATACTAATTTTTCTTAAATTAATACTTTTCAATGCTTATTACAAATTGACATTGCAAGACAATGTATCTATAACTAAAAACATTGATTTAATAAAATACTGAAAGATTTCCTCACTTACCCATAATCAAACATGATATCACAAATGGCAATATCATCAACTTCAGAACTCTCATGAAAAGTTCACCAGGGTAGGATATCAGCAATATGACATCTTGGCTGGGTTCTAATGGTCTCACTGCAATACCTGAAAGTGGATTTTTTAATAAATAAATAGTTTATTAATCAAACTTTTTGCCCTACTTAACAAAAACAAATTCAACAGATTTTATTTATTAATTAGATCTATTATTAGTAGTTTTGAATATTTTAATTATCGCTAACTTGACAATTGAAATGCTTTTATAGCTTCAGTTTTTATATTATTGATTTTGGCTAAAGTATTTTTTCTTTTCATAAAATTGTCTTTCTTTAAATGAACTTTTCAAAGCTATACAACAGTGGATAAATCTTTTTGATTACTTCTGTTTTTGGTGATTTTTCAACGAGCATTTTGTTTATTTTTTTATTTAAAATCTTTCATAGAGTTAAAATAAAAAGAGATACAAATTTTCTTTTGTCATCATTTTAAGGAACAATAAATTTTCATCAAGTCTAGTTACCTAGTTTGTAAAATTATTTGTAATAATTTCTTGATGATATTGTGCACTATTCACTCATTGTTGGCAAAATAAATGTCAGTCAAGTTTTCATGGGTTCATAAGTTTGTTGAATCAACATTAGCATTTCATTACTAGAAAAACTGGAGACATCAATAAGTATACAAATGTTAATCTAGTAACAGTGGCTCACAATCAAAATGATGCAAACGAATATTTTTATTTCAAATGCTAATTACTTCTTCTTTGTTAAAATTTAAAAACAATGCACATGAGGACATAATAATTCATTGTCATAAATTAAATTTATATAACCAAATCAACTCAACAGCAATTATAGAAATAGAAAAAAAAATCTTCATTAAAACTCGTAGGGATTGAAGGTCACAGTGAAAAAGATGCAATGTTTATTTCCGCTTAGAAAAAAGTGAAAGTAACAAGTATTCTTCAATTATCGGGTAAATGAGTTTGTTAACCTTTTAACTCCTTTTCATTCTTTCAATGGAAACAAAAATAAGCAATATGAATATTAAAAAATGGGCAAAACATAACGAAAAATCGCCTCTACTATCAATTGAAGTTATGCCACCATTCAAAATATAATTGAAAGTTTTAAAAACGAAAATAGAATAATAAGAAAAGCTAGTGTGGGTGCAAAACATTTTTTTACTGGTAATGATGAACATTGGATTTTGCACCAAATAACAAATAATCCAAAATTAGGTGCTCCGAAGTTGACCACATTAGTTAAAAAACATTTAAATAAAATGTTATGTGCTGAAACCATTCGAAGGGTCTTAAGGAAAAACCAATACATTGGTAGAGTTGCATGGCAAAAACCTTATATCAGTGACAAAAATAAAAAGCTTCGAATCAATTTTACTATGGATTGTTTAACAAAAGACATTGACTTCTGGAAAAGTGTTTTGTATTTGGATGAGTAAAAATTTAATTATTTTGGCTCTGATGGAAGAGGTTTCGTCTGGAGGAAATCAAATGAAGAATGCCATGAAAAAAATCTTCTCCCGTCCATCAAACTTGGAGGTGGTCATGTCATGGTTTGGGGTTTATTGCTGCCTCTTGGGTAGGAAATCTTCATTTTATTGAGGCAACAATGGATGGACATTTATATCGTCACATCTTGAAAGAAAATTTTTAAAGCAAGTGCAACCGATGTTGGAATAATAAATAATGTTGCTTTTTGTAGTGCTAAGGATCCCAAGCATTCTTCTTATCTTGCAAAGTACTCAAATTCAAAATATTTTTCGGATGTATTTAATTTTGCATCCTTTTCAATGTGGCCTTAGAAGTGTGTATTTATTCATGAAGTTTTTGTTTAATTTTATGGCTTGATCTCAAATAAACTTTTAAGTACTGTCAATTCCATCATAATGTTTGTACTTTATATTTGTAATCAAAGATTATTGAAAATAAATTTTGGCTTGGTATAAAATAGTTTTTTTTTCAAAGTAAATTCCTTGCATCATTTTGGCTGTGAGCCAATGTAATGGTTAAGATATCTTTTTAGCTCCATTAACTATGGGTGTAGCTCCATCTGTTGAGGGATATAATTATTTAGTTTTGAATAATCATTTATATTTGTTTTTGTTAATATATTGTGTTGTTAATAAATACTTATGGCAACACTGATTAATTGTGGTGGGAGATATAGATGGGGTCTGTCATATTTGTATAGTGATGTACTCAAAGTGTTGTCTGGTTAGATGTTTAATTCTGAATTATCATAAGTTGTTCAACTTCGTCTTATGTTTGTTTTACAAAACCTTGAACTTTTAACACCATCAACAAGTATGTCATACCATTGTTCATACAAGCTAAGGGTGGACAATTGTTCTCCAGTCATATTTCCCAGGATATATAAATTGTATATATACATATGTATATACACACACATGAATGGTCTGCCATGCCTAATGTTACTTTATATTATAGCCATTTTTCCATTAGTTGTTATTCTCTGCAAAATACCGTGTAAGGTTTAAATAAGGTAAGATGTATTTTTTTTAAGTTTTAACAATTCAAAAGATACTTTCAGTCTGCCTATTTAGTTTTTCAAACATGTAGGAGAACGCATAGAAGTAAGTTACTTCTATTGTAATGCATGTACTAATCTGGTTATATCCTCGTAAACTTTAAATCTTAATGACGTTATCGTAAAAGGTCCTAATTTTATTCAGGTAATTCCAATAAGTAACGTATGTTAGGAAACCAATAACTTAAATATTTTCTTGAGCAGGTAACAGGGCTTGAGTAAGGAAAAGGGGAGAGGTTGGAAGGGTCCAGAGGGGGCTTCGGGACTTGACTGATTTTTGGAAGTTCAAGGGCGTCTTTGCTATCGATTAGAGGAGAATTCTCAGTCACTGAACTATAGGAGTGGCTAAAGAGTTTTTAATAAGTGTTGCCTGATAAAGCGATGATGATGATCTGAAGATTGCGATTTCGAGCAGCGTTGACGAGGGCATTTGAATACTGGAATTAATCCCCATCCTACTATCTATCCCTGGTCAGGGAAAAAAATCTTTTGGCTCCAGGGGCGGATCCAGAACGAAATTTGGGGGGGTCCTGACCCCCCTCTCTCACATTCACGTGGCTGACAGCACCGTTTTTTTAATGAGATTGTATTAAGAAGAACTGCGATCTAAACAACCTAAAGCGTTTAGGTTATAGTAACTACCTATGTTTAGGTTATGGTAACTACCTTTTTGATGATTGGATAATTGCATTATTCGCTTAAAAATACGAAAAATTGAAAAGCCAAAACATTTGGGGGGGGGGGGTGGGTCATGTCTCCTGTGACCCCCTTGGATCCGCCCTTGTTTGCCGCGAAGGAAAGCTAGAGCAGAAAAAATCGCTAATTTTATACCGAAAGCTGTCATTATTCGTAAAATAATCACGTAACGAGTTTGTGCGCTCCAGATTTCACAGTTTGGTTTTAAATGACTCATATATTTTTATTTTTAAGCTTGATTAAGGTAAATGCGTGAGAGGTTTTTGGTGGATTCATAATTACAATAGTAGAAGGTGTGTGGTAAGTAAAAAATACATAGTATATTTCGGATGGATGGTTCAGAGGTTCATTAAAAATAAAACTATTATGAATTAATCCGACATCCTTCCATTAAAATCTTCAGTATATGAAAATCAATATCTCCCAGTGAAAATAAAGTCTAGATTAAAAGTAAATCAAAAAATTTTGAAATGGATAAAAAAAAAAAAAAAGAAGAAGAAAAAAAGGTTCATGTAAAGGTTCATTTCCCGCAAAAACAAAAAAAAATTGTTGGATAAACAAAGATACTGCAGTAATTGAAGATCAAACTTCAGAACAGATTGTAAATAATTGTTTTCACAACTTAACTAAGTTTACCTTAATAAAAAAATATTTTTTTAAGACGATATTGTAGAGCTTAGGTTACGAATAGGATGGCACTAAATCCTCATAATATTACCTAATAATGTACAATAGGGGTTCACAAAATTTTTCAAAACCTCTTGTTAATAATAGCATTTCTTCATTTAAAATTCAGATACAAGTTGATATATCTATGCCTCTTATGTTTTCAATTTTATTTAATAAAAAATTAAAACTCCTGACTTAATTTTATGACTAATGAATAAAAATTAAAGGAAAATACTATTTTTTCGAAATAATATAAAATAAATTTCAGTTGTCTCAATGATGTCTATATTGAGACTGCACAGCCACCAGTGTCTTGGTTGTAGTGGCTATTCTTGAGTTGTGCAGCACGATTCACAGTCAAACTGTACATTTGATGTTGTTTGGTTAGTTGACAAACTGAGCTGCAGCTTTAGCTAGTTCGAATTGGATGTATTTTTTTTTTTTTTGTAATCTTTCGAACATTCATAAAAAACAAGTGAAATAGGAGCTGATTTTAGAAAATAAATAACTAAATGATAATTTAAAAAAAAAAATCAAATAGTCGTCTTGAAAGAAACCCTTTAAGGGAACAGTCTACACTCGAATTTCTGGCACTAAATCTCTATAAAGACAAAAATAACAGATAAAATCTAAAAATGCCTCTCATGAATCAAAGCAGGAAAAATAATATCAGATTCAGTAAAATTAAAATACAAAAGGATCCTTTACAGATTTTATTACCTGTCAAAAGACGGGTAAGGTAATTATATATTAAAAATCGCTGATAGTAAAACATACTATCGGTATTAAATTATTTGTGATAAGGAAGACTTGTTCTTAATCGAAGACCCAGCTGTAAGAATTTTCAAACAAAGGTCCATTGACTGCTAATTAGCTTAGGTGATGATAAAGTCATTTATTCTGAAATCTGGCTCGTCGTTGTTAGTGTTTAATTAAAACATTCAATTTATGAAGTGATAAAAAAGGAACAGCTTTAAATACCTCATTAATTTAATGATTAAGAAATTGGTTCCTTTTTCTTTTTTTTTTTGTTTTAATTGTTCCCTTAAAAAGTAGTCCCTTAAACGGTAGGTATATTATTCTTTATTTTATTTTATTTTTTAAAGAAGAATACACATTTTTAATAGATCTCAGCTAAAAAAAAAAAACAACGTGAAAATTAGACAAACTTTATTAAGTAAAGTGCTCCCACTAATTGATCAATTTAGATGAATTTTTGCTGTCACATTGCGGGCATATACATACACTAAATATCCAATTTAAGTTTCGTACGGTTTATAGTTTTTGAGTTAGTCTGTTCACACACAGACACTAACAGGAGATGGCGGCTGGCCACGAATGTGTTCACATCGGTCTGTAGTAGTTCTAGTTTTGTGTGGTAAAAAGTTTCGCAATCTATTGGAAAATTGGTCTTATCTACTTCTAAAGTGGTTCGGAATAAAGTGGTAAAATCTTTTTTCTAAGATCTGTGATTTAATTGAATAAATTGAACTATAAAATTATATAAGAGACTGTTGAAAAGGAGTAGAAGGGGAAAACCTGTGGATACAGGTGGAACAGGTGAGTCCGTGTATTTACTTCAATAATCCCAGAGACATTAATAAACAGCTGTATAGCTTATGTATATACAGTATATACATACAGCAGTGATATTTAATTATTCGCGATATCGATATCGATAAGTTATTAATTTCTTATATCTGGATTAACAGTAAATTAACAGTATGTCACCAACACTAGAAGATATTATGGAGGAAATTAAAAAGAACAGCAAGGAGACAAAAGAAATAAGCAATAGTCTATGTCTAATCAGCCAAAGTTTTAATAAACTAATTGAAGAATTTCAAAAAATAAAATTGAAAAACACGGAACTTGAAAAAAAGGTTTCATTGCAGGAAGTTGAAATAAATAGATTAAATAGAGAACTAATAAAAAACAATGTACTCCTATACAATGTTCCTGAATCAAACGATGATCAGCCTGGAAATATATTCAACACAGTTCAAAATATTTTGGATAAAGCTGAACTGAATATCACGGCTGAAAAAATTTCAGATTGCAGGAGGATAGGTAGAGGTGAGCAGGTTGCACGCCCTATACTTTTGAAAATGACGTCATACAGGGAAAAAATGAAAATTTTCGAAGCCAAGGATAAATTAAACACTTTAAACATTTCTATAGGACACGATAGGACGTTTCTTGATAGACAGAAGAGAAGAGAGCTACGAGAAGGATTAAAAATGGTGAAAGAAATCGATAAAAATGCAATTATTTTTAAAAACAAAGTAAAATTCAGGGGTAATTTTTATGATGCTGAAGAAATTCAATCCTTGATTACACCGCTAAAGAATCAAGTTGGAAGTGATCATCTGGAAGACAATAATAGCCTTAAAAGAAGACCCGAGGAAGAGCTGGAAACTTTTCGATTTCGAAAGAAATCAAGTCAGTAATCCAGCTAATTTTTTTAATCGACCAAACAAAGGTACGTCTAAAGAAAAAAATTATAAAGTTAAGATTGTAAGTTATAATATAAATGGTTTAAAGAATAAAAGGAATGACAATAGTTTTTTTAATTATTTAAAAGAGATGGACATTTTTCTTTTGTATGAGACCCATGTAGAGGCAAAAGATGTCACATTGTACTCTAGTTTATTTCCTGATTATAGTATTAAATGGATACCTGCAATAAAAAATGTAAGTTACGGTCGAGCTAGTGGAGGTTCTGTTTATGGTATCAAGAATAGCAATATTGTTTGTAAACATGCCAAATATTGTGAAATAGTAGGTTGTGTTGCCATAGAATTAAAACACAGAAGTAAACCAGTATATTTATTGCCAGCATATATTAACTGTAATAATTGGGATTTTGATTTTGCAAAATTGTGTAATGTTTTTTCTGAGCACCCGAATGCCTATTTTGTATTAATTGGTGACCTGAATTGTAGAATGTCTAATTTTCAAGTTCTTTCCGATGATATTTTTATAAATAATTTTGGAATATTTAAAAAGAGAAAATCTAGAGATAATTTATTGAACAGTCAAGGCAAAAAGATGCTAGAACAACTAGATAATAATGACATGATAATATTAAACGGAAGAATAGATAATGATTATATCGGAGAATACACATATATAGGTAAGTCGGGATGTTCAGTAATTGATTATTGCTGTGTGTCTAGAGAGATTTTGAGTTGCGTTGATTCTTTTGTGGTGGATCAGCAAATTTATTCTGATCACATGCCCCTTTGTTTATCTTATACTATAAATGAGGTATATACTATTGACAATTTTATCCCGATATTGCCTAAGCTTAATTGGTATTTGCAGGACAAAGTTGAATATAAAAGAAATATCGAAGATACTTTAAGTGAACAACGGGAATTGAATGAGATTCGGGATTCTGATATGTTGTGTGATATTATTATAAAATCATCCCGTAAATCAAATAAAATTAAAAAAACACAGACACTAACACACAAACCATTTCGCGGGACTCAAGGGATCCCAAAACATGTATTTCCGTTAAAAACCGTTCGAAATTTTTCCATATATAGGTAAGTGAAAGTAAACAAACATTAATATTAAAATGAAACTTAAGAAAATGGCATGGATTTCAGTCGTTCCTCATTTTATCCTATAGAGCCCAGTTCAATCATAGCAAAGTTATCACACAAGCCTTGATTCGACCTTGGCTTATCAGGTGATAAAAAACTGCAAGGCGCTTTAGATTAGGTATATCAGAGCTATTTCTATAGATAAATGATAGATGATTCGTAATTTTTTCTATGATATTATCATCCCGATATGTATTTAATACTAATACTAAAATCAGAATAATATTCAAACCGCTATCTTTCACCGATTTATCCATTCAAACCAAAATATTCACTAACGAAGGAATGGTCCTATGAAATGGTGGTAAAAGTAATCAAAGACCATAACTTCACGAGTGTAAAACTGGTACATAAGATGTATTAATGAACAATTAGCATACATTGATGGGATTATTAAATAGCCAGAATTTTGAGTGCATAGGCGTTGTATGGGCAAATGAATTTTTACTTCTTTTTTTTGTGATTTTGAGAATAGCTTTTGGGCCCATGATTTAGGTTTTTGTGGAATCCACAGAAGAGTTTTGTTCACTTTTTTAAATATGGCCAGCCCTGAACGGTTCGAGTTCATCATTATTGTCAGGGATTCCGACCACCTCCGCGGATGCCTCTACTTCTTCATGATAATTTCTAAAATTGGAGAGAAAATTTTCTGGCTCGGGGTGACGACCAAGAATTTTCCAGTTCGGACGATAAGGGTCAAACCTAGGAGTGTTTCAACCTGCTCCAAATAATTTATCGAATCGTAACGGGATGGGGGGGGGGGGGGGAGGATATGACTAGATACTCTGCTTAAATCATCAAAGCATAAATTTGCTATTAGAAAATAATCACAGTTTTTTTTCTGGATATATAACTTTACTTACAGTTCTTATTTGCTTTTTCGAAATTTCTATACCTCCCCTAGACTTCAGCAGCCAACTACCAAGTATTCGTGTCCAGAATCTTCCTTAAAGTACGCGATGTTTCAGGCTAAATCTTATTTTATTTTTAGCTCGATTTCATGAATTTTATATCAATAGAATAAGCCCTAAAACATTTGAGATACCACATTCAGAGATCCTTCATTCTTTTAAGAATTATAATTTTTTATTCTCCCTTGGCTGTTCCCTGAGAACCATTTAAGAATCATAAAATTTCCAGAATTACAAAAAAAATCTATGTTTAAGTCATGTATCTTTTGAAAGTATATATTCGGACTCTTGGCCCACTACTTTTTAACAACGCATATATCAAAAACATTTTTCAGGAGAGTGAATCTAAAGTGTAAAAGTATAATAAAAAAATTAAGAATAGCTATTTAACCTCATATTGAACTTTTTACTATACAGGAGATAACTTTGGATATTAATCGTCTTTTTATTTTTTCTCTCTGTTTGAAGAAGAGCCTAAAAATGTATACATTTTTAAATATTTCCTTTTGATATATGAAATCCTTACTAAAAAAATTCCTAGATCCAATAAATCTATTTGATCTCTATTGATAGAGAAAATTTTGACGACTCTGCAAGGATACATTCTTCTTTCAGCGCATTCAGAAAACAGTGATAGCCGATTTTTTTATATTTGACTTTGTTTTAAGGTGGTTGAGTGGTCCATTATCCAAGAAATAATATCACGATCATACAACCGCTCTAAACGGGCCAAGCCGAGGAGCCGTTGTTCCAAAGAAGTTGGAAAACAAGGTTGAGTATTTTGTATGGAGTCACAGAGATTGTGCAAGTAGGTGATCAATCACCAGGTTTTCCCCCTTAATTAAAAGTACTCACTTTATAGAGACTGAGTGTGCCCCAGCTGTGCCTCTCTACCATAGGATTGATTCACGGTAGTTCTAAAAGAATAGAATATTTCTTGCCAAAGATGGATTCGAACCCGTGGCATTGGGCCTAATAGTACAGTATCACACGTACTTGGCTACCCCGCTATACGGAGAAGTCGAATATTTATTTTACTCCTTTCCTCCTAAATTGAAATGAATGTAAAACGTTTTCTCTCTCTCTTTCTCGTCGCAACACTTAATATTAATTAATTAATAAAATTATATTAAATTAATAAAATGCTCCCTATGTTTGTAACCCACGGCAGGTAAATGGATTCAAGTTGACCGCGACTAACCGGTTTTAGCGAGGGCTGTCACCTGATCGGGTTTCACACCCAAATTGACGGCCTTTGTAAAGTTTCAAACCAATAGAGCACGTGTCGCTGACTGATCAGCTCAGCGGTGAACTACCCTTTGTGCCAACAGAACTACACTTTCTACAACAGTTTTATTGATCTCGCCACGCGCCGTATTTAATTATTGAATTGGCTAGGATGTACGCTGTCATGCAACTTCCCAGATATGCGTAAAATATTTATCGCACCAGTATTCATTGCAAAACAATAGGGAATGGATTTTTTTTTTAATGTGACACTAACAAACGGGATCCCATATCAACGTCCAATTAAAAAAAATAAATACAATATTTTGCGGGATAGTTATTTTTTTTTTTATTTTTAACTCTTAGCTAAGAAGCTTAGATCTAATATAAGCCCGCACATTCCATTCCGGCGAATTTTGAGGCGGTGGCCAGAGATTTCCTAACTTCACTGGATAATTCTGGAAAAGCGTTTGCTATTTGCTAATTTCGCAAATCACGTACAACTGAGAGGCCATTTATGTTTGTGTTTAATTATAATAAATATAATTTATTTTTTGTTCCACTTCATATTATTTTCATTCATCTTATTATACTTTCATATAATCCGAGGATATGCGGAAGTCATTCCTGAAAGTGACCATAAGAAATATTGACAATAGAATCATAGCAAATCGGATAACTAACGAAAGAAGATAAAACAAAATTGATGACAGGATACCTAAAAATCCATTACAACCATAGGATATGCACAATGGACAGATTCAAATGTTTCGGCATCAAAATATCTTCAATAAGTGCCAAATAGCGCTATCTCTCTGTCAAAGGTACGGAAATACCAGATAATTTCTATAAATCTCAAATTGAAAAAGCTAAAATTCTATGATGAATTCAGTGTTGGTCTACTGCAGCAAGACCTAGAATGTAACCAATATCCTAGAAAGAATAATTGAAAGGTTTCGAAGGAAAATCCACTTTACGATAACTGAAACTAAGTTGGATCAAATTACTATTGCATTGAACAGAAGCATTACTCGAAATAATTGTTGGTTCAATATCTCATGATGTGTAAGCATGGAGATGAGGATTGACGGGACATGTACCTGGAAGCAAATCATCAGGATTGTTCAATAAAAAAAAAAAAAAAAAAAAAAACTACAACAATAAAATTAAATGAACATAGTGCGTAAAAACAGCTTCTCTTGCAAAAACAAAACTTCTCTTACAATCCTATCTCTTTTTGTATATTCATGAACTTTTTATCTTCATTATTTACTTTGTCTCCTTTTCAGCGTTTCGGGTTCTTTCCATGGGGAAAGACTAAGTTTCAGAAACCTTATGTGACAATAAAGAAAATTATTTGGATTGCAAAAAGCAAGGAGAAAAAAGTTATTTTGGCAAAGTAGTCCTGAGGATGGCGAAGTTCCCAAAACGTCGACCAAAAAGGGGACGAAGTAAATAAGGAAGATAAAAAGATATGAAAATACAAAAAAAAAAAAAAAAAGTATTCTAAGAAAACTTATCCTCGAAAAATAAAAATAAATATATTTTATGTCTCTGTATACATAAAAATGTATTAAGGGAGAGTTTAAACTTTTATTGCCTTCAAAAATAAAATCATTATGTATTTACAAAAATAATATGAAGTTCATTAAAATTGTTTTCATAAATACTTCATTTTATACTAGGTGTAATTGTTTGAATTTATTTAACTAATGTTTTTTCTTTCGTAATTTGGGAGGAGGAATCGATTTTCTTTATTTTTTTTTAATTCTAAATCCGTGTGTTTTTACCCTAATTTTTTTTTATTTATATTTCTGTTCTATTCTTATAATAATATTATAATCATAAACCACAATTCTGTATCTTGAAATGAGGATGAACATGCAATAGCGGATTCTGGTTGGTCTTGATTGACTGACTCGTTCGAGGTAATCTGTTATACTTCAAATAAGTTCAGCTTCGTCTTTCGTGATATGCTCCAATATCTCATCCGAAGCTGCCCCCAGAGCCTATAAGTTACCGGAGGATAAATTTTTATCTGACCTCTGGAAAATTCATATATACATCAAATTGAATTTACAAAGAAATTTAGCTGTCATCTATTCATGAAATGTTTCATTATAGAAGGAGGAGGGGAAGGGGATGATGAAAATATAATATACGATTAAAAATATCAATGATGTACTTCACGTCAGAAAGTCGTGAGTCGTCATTAAATATGTTCTACGACTGCAGTAGACTTTTTGTTGTTCCTATATAGCTCAATATTTAATATTTCAAAGTGGTTCCCTCAGGAATGTGTCCAAGATTATCTAGGAAAGAAAAAGAGCAAGGAGAGGAAGGACATGTACAAAGAGTTATAAAACTATTTTATAAGGAGAATAAAAAAAGAAAATGAAAACTAACTTCTAGTTAGGAACAACAAGAGTAACTAGTTAGCTGGGAACAACAAGAGTAACTTAACACATCTAAAAACATGTTAAATAGCTTTTAAAAACTAAAGCAAATCGTGAAATTGCTCATGGAGTGCGAACTCATTGGTATCCGCTACTAAAATAAAAAATAAAGAAATAATTATATAAATCTACTAGAGAAAGGAACCATTTAACCAATAATGATATTTATTTACTTTACAAAATATGTTTTTACAGTATAGGAATTAGCCATTTGCAAAGAATTATTTTGAAATATGCGAACCTACCTATAAATATGATTGTTACGTCAATAAGTGTTTTGCCCACCACTCTTCACCTAAGAACGGTGGTGTTTTATGGGTTCCTGGTTGTTTGAGCGTTTTTTCTAAGGGTTCATGTTGAAATTCAGTCTGCTGTGTAAGTTTCTTTGGCTTCAGGGTTCTATTCTTGGCCCCGCCATAATAAGAAAAATAGTTTCTGATTAGTAGAAGAATATTGAATGATTTGGCCGCTTTAGTGGCCTCGAACAACAGAGCCATGTGAAAGAAGAAGCGGGGCGGTGTGCCTACCTGATAGGAAAGTGTAGCGAGGTGAAGAATCTGAAGACGTAGGCTATTCTCCTTAGATGCTGAGCTGATAGGGCTCACCCCATTAATAGGGATATTCAAAAAGCCAGAATACGCCTCAGTGGTAAGATCACCTATCTTTAGGATAGGAAGAAATTTCAACGTGACTCTTCTTGCAGACTGCCTATGAATTAGTGATTCGCAGGATTGGGTGAGCGTTTTGGGGCCTCAAATACGCAGCGACTTTCTATAAAGGCGTAGTCTTTGGTATACCGAGGTATGCTTCCCATGGCTGGAAATCTCTCTAGGAGTCACTATGGCATATAATCCATTGACTCATGAGGCGGCACTAGTCCTTGTGGGATCAGAACCTTTCGACCTCCTCTGCAGGAATACATGGTTAGACATAAGACAGAGAGGAGTTCGGCGGTCTTACTGGAGAGGATCAGAACCACGCAGATGGAGAAGTATTATTTAAGGAGCTTCTCTGAGGAAATATTCCCCAACCGTCATCTCCAGGTCAGAATCAACAAGGGCGGTACCTGTTTAATGGGTCTCCCAATTACTCTCTGGAAATGATGGTTTTCGTACGAAGCTAGTCCAGAATGGGAATAATATTAATCCTTTATGCCCTGTGGGATACCTGGGACAACCAAACAATATTGTCTTCGTCGGTCCCGGTTATTCTACTCTCTATTGTTTTTATCGAGTAATTCATCTTAACTACGAGAAACTAAAGGCATAAATGCAAAGGAAACTGACCTATAGGTTTTGGCTGAGAGCAATTTCCCTCAGCACTTACAGCCAAGCACTAGCAGACTACCCGCAGTTAGAATCTTTGGATAATAACCGTCTTTTTATTTTTTCTCTCTGTTTGAAGAAGAATAAATGTATACATTTTTAAAAAATTTAAATATTTCCTTTTGATTTATGAAGTCCTTACTAAAAAATTCCTCCATCCATTAAAGCAATATGCTTTATTGATAGAGAAAATTTTGGCAAATAATATTAAGGCCAAGCACTAGCAGACTACCCGCAGTTAGAATCTTTCATGTGCGGGTGGAAAACGATTACAGGTCCAAAGCACTTCCCTTTGGGAAGAAGATGATATCCTGCACCAGAAAGAACACTGGAAGACAGAGGAGCGGCAGAAGAGGACGGCACCTAAATAGGAGAGTAGGCCGTGTGCACAACTTATGAGAAATATTTTCATTTTTATAATAGCAGCAGTTGGTTGCTACCTAGGATAGGTAGTAACTATTGCCTATCAGGCACGGTAGGGCAGAAAATAAATAAATATAATATTCTGCGGCTATATCTCGAACTGTTTGGAACTCAAGTCCTGGTCTCCAACTCATTTATCATAAAAAGATAAAAGTGTTCTCTATTTTTCCCTTATATAATAATAATAATAGTAAAAGCAGTAATTACCTCTACTATCTAAAAAAAAGTTGTACTAAATAAAAAAAAAAATATACAAAATAATGAGTATATTACATATTCTATTAGAGTGTAAGCAAATAAAATTGGGGATGAAATGGAACTTATGAAAAATAATCATAATCGTAAAAAAAAAAATACAGAATATTGATATAATGATGTAGCACAATAGGGAAAATAATATGGAATGGAAACAAAGCCATGCAACATGAAGTGCAGGATTATATAAAATCGTACCGTAGTGATAAATATTATCCGTAAATAGATACTCTGTCGAAAAGAGCCAAAATTGTTTTATCTGTATATCAACTTATACATAAAAATCTCATAAAATATTCAAATTTTCAGGTTTCATAACAAAAGGAGGATGAATAAACTTGATTATGCAAAACGTGGGCCCTGAGAAAATCATTGCCTACTTGATAAACATTTCCCTGAATAATTCGTAATTCATGAATAATACGCTCAAAATATGAAGCAACGGAACGACAGAAGAAGGGAGATAACTTTCCGACATTATCTGGAATTTCCAACTTCTCTGCCTCACTTTCATTCTCCCAACTTTTCTCATTTTCTACTCTTGTCAGTCAAAAATATTTGCTCAGTTTAAACGAGACCAATATTTTTGGGGGAAAGTTCGTTATGCATATGTCGTCGTTGGCGTGAGGTCATTATTTTAGGTTTGGGAGGTTCCAATATTTTTTAATCTTTTGTTCTTGTCTTTAACATTAAGCCATGGTATTCTCCACGATGATTTGGTTATATGACATTATTGGGAAATTTTGAACTCTCTAAATCCATAATATTGTAACTTTCAACAAAAACAAAAGAAAAACATATGGTTTAAAATCCCAGACCTTTTGTTGGAACGAACTAACAGTCGGAAGAAACCGTCATAGCACGAGTTTGTGACTACGATGTTCGAGCACATTCCACGCCACGCCAGAGCACATTCCACGCCAGTCCATTTAGGACTACATATAAGGAACGAGAGGCTGGACAGTTAGTTATTCATCGCTCTTTGTCAAATTAAATCATTGAGAAAGTTATATATGCGAAAAATAGGTAGTTTCTCTAAAAAAAGTCATTAAGAATAGAAAAATTAATTTTTTCATTTTCATTTTTTTTTTTTTTTCATTTTAGTAGAGAACTAATATTTTTTTAACTTTTTTTACTGCAGGAATATTTTTGTTTTAAAGAAAATATTAGATTATTGCTTTTTTTTGTTAAGATGTTTTACTTAGAGCATTACTATTACCTAGATAATGCCTAAACGAAAGGTTAGTTAATTATTCTAGTACGAATTAAACTTGTGTATGCTACTTACTATACTGATAAATAACAGCAATTACTTAGCGCCAAGAAATAAATGTAATTGTAAGCCTCGATTAAATTAAAGCAATCGGAAGGAGTAATTGTAATGATTTTAAACGTAATTGAAGATTAAATTAAAGGCTAAGTAATTAGTTATTCCACAATTGTGTCACACGAATAGGCACGAAATTTCATCTAATTCAGTTTATCGCAAAGGACCGAAGTTATTTTAACAAACCATTTTATTTTCTAAAATTCATAATTTTTCACAATTGTTATTGGAGAAGTTTAATACTGATAATTTTAATTCTTTCAAGACGCCTAATGTCAAATTAACCTTTAGGACACTGAAGTCGAAACACATCAGCAAAATCATGGGTGTCACCAGCGCAAAACTATTGGAAGGGACGACTCAATATTCTCATAAATGGGGGAGGTAAACTTTTGAGAGGCTAAATGTTGAAATAAGGTCTAAAAAAAAAAAATTTAGGAAAATTTAATTCCTTCCCCAACAGTTTATTTTTTTATAATATAAGGTATTTAGTCTCTTAAAACTTGCCAATTTATGTCTCAGTTAGAGTGTAATTAGTTGCCCCCTTCCAAAATATTGGGGGGGACCCCCTCGGCCCTCCGCGTTAACGCCCATGAGCAAGAAAACATCGCGGAGACGATTATATTTGCTTTAGGAGAGCTGTGAAAAAAAATTGGCGTTATTTCATGGATATGAGGAACAGAACAGAACAACTCACACTACAAACAGCTTTAAAAGCCCCGACACTTCACTCACCCACCAAGTGGGCTTTTACTTTAAAAGCCCACCATAACCTTTGTCTCCAAAAAGCTTTAACCGAGGTAATATTGAATGGAGAGAATTGAGCAGAGCATAATTTCTCTTCGATTTCAGAAAACTGTAAAACAGAAACATAAGCTCCTACTTATGTTTCTTGGCGGTCATATTATTAAAGCCTCGTTTAGACGGGCCAAAATTATTGCGGCGATTTGGAAATATCCTGTAATAACAATGTCCAGAAATTCACCAAAGTTTCCTTCTTTCCCTTTTCATTTTTATTTTCCGGAATCTGAGCTAAGCATTTTAACTTTTACACGCTGTTCAACATTCGCTCTTCGAAGGTTGTCTGTACCGTGGCCGTTGTCTTCTGAAAAACCGTGTTTTAAGAAAAAGTAAAAATGCTGTTGCTGTAGTTGTAGCTGTTCTAGCGGCACCACAAAAGAAATGGAAGAGAACTGTTTGGCAGAGAGACTATTTTACCCAGCTAGATTCATCACTCGCAAGTCGCTGTTCGTAACTTTCCCCAGCAAGTCCAACAATCTGTTTTGAAATTAACATGGGATTTTAGAGAAGTGATATAATAAAGAGGAATGCACCACCAGCATCAACGAGGCTCGCTATCACATTTAGGTTGCTTATTAGTATATAAGATCTTGAACTTATTCCGATCGCATACTCAACGATAAGGTTATCCAAGCTCTCCTACACACGATTTGATCTAACCACTCAATTTGTCAGGCCAACCGCCGTTAGGCCCAACGGTTGAATCGTGTGTAGGCAAACATTGTGAGGCCTGGCAAATTGGATAGTCAGGTAAGGTGGAGCATCAAATTGCCCAACTAGTCGGGTATTGCGTTGATTAGACTACCCAATCGACCCACAACGATGAAATTTTGCGAGAAGAAAAATAAATATACAGTGAATCTCTCGGTGCTTTCCAAATTAATTGTTATCTGAATACTTTCTTCACTTTATTTTAAACATAATAGTTTATTAGGTAGTATGTCATTTCCAGGAGATAAAATGCATTAATATCTACTGAGCTTTCTGCCTAACAAATCCAATGAATCAAAGATCATCATAAATCGATCAAGCTTTTCATGATTTATAAATGGTGTAACTAATCCGATATTGTTTATACAGTAGATCATAAAATTCCTACTTTAAAGTATTAGAACTGTTAGAAATTATATTGAAAACCAAATACGTGAGATTTTAGAACAAGAAAAAAAATGTATAAAAATACGTATGCACATTATATAACATATACTTTATATAAAGAATTATAATATTATAATTATATTACTACAGATACTACTTATTAAATAGACTTTGGACTCAACCTTTATTGACAAGATAAAATACTGCATCGTTATGTTAAAGATACTTTCAACGGAAACTTAGAACTAAACTTCTAGAAGAAACTAAAGTTACTTGTCTAAAATGGAATCTCTGTGTGTTTCTTTTGTTGTGTGAAAAGAACCTTCTGTGGGCTACCAATATTTTTTCAACGAAAATATAACAACAGTCAATGCCACACGAATTATAAAACACAAATATTAAAGCAGGTTACAAAAATTATGACTTTGTAACTCAAAAAATCTTATGGCTTGAGCTTCACAATCAAGACAGAGACTAAGACTAACTGCTCCAGTCACTCGCTCCGTATATATAGTCTTAAAAGGACTGGCATGAAAGATTCCAGGCCTGCGTGGATTGAACTCGAACAATCTAGAACGAAACACGTGCTCTGACCGCTAGTTCGTTCCAAAAAAAGTCTGAGACTTTTAAACCATGTGTTTTTTATTTAACGATTTAACGTTAGTTTTCCACTTGAGTGGGGGAAAAAGGGTCGGCTAACAGCTTCTTAGGTGCCCTTAAAGATATATAGGGGTATCAAATGGCTAGATACAAGTGATATAGCAAAAAGAGAGAAGGCCTAGAGGATAACTGGGTAGAGGCCTCAGAATATGGAAGCAATAAAGTAGTTAATTTATTGTGGCAGTGACACTTCTTTACGGTGAGGACACAATGGTAAGCCAGAATGTGGGGTTGGCCTGGAGGGTCTTAGGTCACGTGGCATCTAATGTAACAATAAGAAGGGCGGAAATAATGACCTGGGTCAACTCACTACTTAATGTTACAGTTAATAACGAAGACTTTTTATTATTTATTATTCGTTTATTTGTTTTCGGGGAAAAACCCTCATGCAAATAGAGTTGGTCTCAGCAAAACATATAGATGGAGACAAGACAAGAGAAACAAAGCTTATTCTAGGGTAAATAATAATAACAACAAACTTCAGCATAAGATGAAAATAACATATACAAAAAGAGAAAAATACAATATTAATAAATACATTTTACGCGGAAAAAAAACATTAATAAATTATAGTGAAACTTCTGAAAATGAATATAAAATATATTGTTAATAATATAAAAGATTGAAAAAAAAATAAAAATAAAAAGCTTGCTATATTTGTTTATATTCAAGGTTAAATATGCATCTAAAGGTATTTAAATTGTCTTCCTATTAACAAGGTCCGATAAAGGTATGAGGCTTATTAAATATTAAAAAAAAAATACCTGAACCTCTACAACCCATGAGGGTCTTGGGCTCAGTACTGTGTATGGAAGCTCTGTGCAAGGAGCGGTCGTGCAAAGAGGTGATTTGATCACGCTCAATCTCAAGGTCTTTTCCTCTTTATTTTTCAATTAAGTTGACCCTTAATTGATTAAGCCCTTGAAAGAGTATAGGTTTGCCCCAGGAGGGTCTCTCGGCTCAGAGACGATCTGTGACAGAATATTAAAGATATCCTGCCAGGCCAGATTCGAACTCAGGACCTTGGGGATAGTAGCTCAGTGCCTTACCAATGAGCTACAAATTTATCATCAGATGTGTTATGATACATTTTAGATTCCTACTATACCATCATCGGATATTGCTCAAGAGGAAGACGAGAACAAAGGATGGATGGATACTTACCGATTAGGACGCCGGCCACGACGCCGAAGAGGGTGCAGAGTAGGAAGAGGTTGTCGTGTATCCATCTGTGGCAGGAGTTCCTGGGGCGATCCTCCATCCTGGTGAAGATGTAATCTGGGAACACAGCGGGCCCGGACATGGTGAGGCGGCGAGCGGCGGTTCAGCAATGGCTGCGCCGCCCCTATCGATCCACCCCCCCCCCCCCTCACCGCCTCATCATCCTCTACATTAAATCTCACTCCATCTCCGCGCATCAATGTCCAACTGGTATTGTCTAGATTACTATATTACCCACTTTAGAAACCAATATAAAAAAAAAAAATCCAAATTAAACGGTTCTAAGTTTAAAACCGGCAATCAAATACCTCAGTAACTTATTTTCCCTTTGATGTCTTCAATAACAATGATAAACCCATTATTTCCCAATCTTAACCGTCAATCCCCTTAAACCCGCTACTTTCCTTACTGATGATTAACTCATCAAAATATACCAAAAATCGGTCATTCATTTCAACGTCTCTTTAAAAAATCTGGTATGGGAGAAAGGTTGAAATCTGCGCGCATCACACAACTTTCACTTACGATCCTCCTATCTTAAACTAAAAATAGACACTTTTTTTTTTTTAACGGCTTACTTAAGAGCTATTGGAGCACCTTTTTCTTAATGAAAATTGGAAAGAGGGTATTCTCGTTACATACTGTACTCCATATGCTGGTATATCAAGAATGAAGTTGCCCCAATTACTCATGGGACTCCGGGATTCGTTTAATTTTTTTATATGAATATTTTATTTTAGGGATTATATAAATCACAATCGAGTTTTAGACTGAACGATTGGATTTTTTTTTTTTTTACGAGTTTTAGTAAACCGGAATCGATAGAAGGAATTCATAACAACTGCCGATAATGACTAGGAAATAAATTTTCAAATTTTTAGTTGTTTTTTTTATAAATTCTACTTCATATTAAATAATGATCATATCAATTCATTCATGTTTCGGCAAATGGGGTTAAGTCGTAAATAATTTTTTTTGTCTAGTCTTCTTAAAATTCATAATTGACCTTCATTTATTCTTTATTCATAATTTATTAGTCTCTGTTGAAAGAATATAGTTTCATTTATTATTCTGGGAAAAAGAAATACAATCAGAAAGAATTTATAATGATTTTCAATAGCTTGGAAAATCGTTGTTTGGGCTTCACATTCCATGACTTAACACCTTTTGACCAAACACCAGTGAATTTATTATCATTTTTCGGATTTATTCGATATTATGGGCTCATTGTTTTGCTATATAAGATGCGCCTTTTGGCAAAAAATCTCGATATTAAGATCGCGCACACACCATTTGATATTATAACTTTTTGAATATTTTCGATATTGAGAGCCATTATTAGATTTTTTTTGCAATAGCCATGTTAAAGGGTTATGGAATGCCATTAATAGGTTATCATGGGATATTTTATCAATACAATATCGATATAAAGATTTTACTATATATAATTTTTTGTTTTCATTTTTCATTCATTTTCTATGATATAAGTTCCATTGATAATATTTATGAACCATAAGATCTCGTTTGGATGATTCTTTTTGCTCTACTTATATTTGGATAAATGAATACTAGAAGTGCATAATGAAAATAACAATGTGCGGAATAAAATTAGGATCCATCCTTGAAAACTTTATAAACGACCCATATACGAAATACTTCTTTTTAAATCAAATAATTAATCGCAATATTAGGAACTTCATAATTAGTAACTTCGGAAAGTAGTCACCCTCATTATTAAACAATATCTTATATAATACAATAATCAACCTCAAAATTAAATAAATCTGAATAGCGAACAAAAAAAAAAAAAAAAAAAAAAAAAAAATTACTGCAACCTTAAAGTTGATAGTATCAAACCACGATGAAAAGGAATATAAAGCAATATCCGATGTAACTAATCCAAAAAATTTAAGTTATTCGATTAATATTTCTGTAATCTTAAAATCGACAATAATCGCATACAAGCCACCTCCCATTACCAGATAATGGTCCTTCATAAAATTTATAATGTGCCAAATATCAAAACAATAAAAAGAGAAATAAGATATTTGATTTCCATAAATAGCTATGGATATCCCAAGAATTGTGTTATCCCAAGAATAAAAAACCGGTTATGATAATAGCTTTTATGATAATGACGAATAAAATCAAGTTACAAGTGAGTGAGATTTAATGTTGCTGATGACTCAGTATCAGATTTAAATATATCAGTGTGAGTTCTACGACTTAATGGTGATTTCTTTTTTGTTTTTTAAAGATGGATAAATTCAGAGAAATACAAGGAAATATGCTTGTACCATAATTATAAGTCTTTAAAATGAATTGTGTTTATATAGATATATATAGTATTGCAGTTGTAGAATTCACCCTTATGTTATTATAAAATATATACCTGCTTAGAGCGTAAAGTGAGTTAAGTCGAAAAAAAAAATATGATTTTTCAATTTGATCGCACATAACTTTGCAGACTTTTGCAGCTTTGAAGATGAGACATAGATGAATTTTTTTAAACATTCAGGTCAGTGCTGAATAAACTTTTTTTTAAATTTATTTTACAAAAGCCCAACGTTTTCAAACGCATTATTTTTCCAGTCAAAGATTTTGGACAACAAACTTTACGCAACAAGCACTGACATTGCTAATATTACTTATTTCTAGGCATCAAAAAAAAAATAAATAAATAAAAATAAAAATAATCATAATTAGTATAATCGTTACTAAAAATACATCACACTTCATTCTTCTTCTATAAATTTCAATTCACTGTTGCCTCTTTAAGAAGGAGAAGATGAGTTTATTTTATTTTTTTATTTATCTATTATAAAACAAAAAGGTGAACAATGGATATTTAAAGTTCAGTTAAAAGTGATTTTTCGCAATAATTAATTTCATATTGAATAGATTCGAGTGGAAGTAGTTTGCTTAACGTCCATTTATTCTACCATGGCTAATCGGACGGGACAACAGTAGGAGTCCTAAATTTGCATATCCAGGTTTAATTAGGATAGAAATGGTTTGTGAGCACTTGACATCGCACAGGCTCGAAACCTCCGTTTCAAGTCCTATCCTAAGGACGAGGGGTTCGCACTCCATTTAAATAGCCTAGAGTTGAGTAGACGGTCGCGCTAACCAACAATTAATACTCGTAAACATTTCATTATCACATCTATAATATTTAATAAATATCTGATATTATTTTATTATTCATTGGTATGCACATTCTTAAAAATCGACTTATATTTTTCGAATCCCCTTACCTTTGGAATCATAAAGAGATATGAAAGATTCATTTACAACCCAATAAAACTTTATTGGTTCTCATAAAAGTATTCAGAACCATTCTTATAAATGACTACCTCATTGGTTCTCAAACTGAAATAAAATAATATATTTTTTTAAATTGTAAATTAATAAAGTATGAAATGAAACAAATAAGTATGTCGTTTTGGCACAGCCAATAACGGCATACTTTCTCCTTATTATTATTATTAAAATTAAGAAACAAAAATACTTAATCCATTTTTAGATTTTAATGTTGCCATTGCCACAAATTATCAAACTAACTTAATTTTGGTTTATTATAGGAACATATCAATCATCTACATAATTTGACTGGCACTTCTCACCGTTTTGAATTTATGGAATGTTGGCGAAATTTCAAAGTATGTAAGTAACTTTGCCAATATTTTACATTTCTATATATACTACCAATTAAGTAGGGCGTATCGAATAATTTATTTCCTATATTCATGACTCCACCAGATGTTTATAGCTCAGAGAGATTAATACTTAATTTAATGTGTGTTAAAGTTAAAAATCTCACACATGAATAAATATTAATTGAAAAAAATAATAATAATCCGGTGCGACGCGCCGACTTGAAAAGTAAATTGTAATAAATGTGTACCTAAAAATAGATTCAATCATAACGGTTTTCCACTTTTATTTACTTTTTTTTTTTTTTAATACTCCATAAGTTATAGAGCATTATAATTATTGCAAAGCTAGAAAGTCCTCGGTACTTTTTGATTCATTATCACTACTTCAAGCCATTTAGAATTGTTAGTTAGCTGTCGGATAGTTTTCATTTACCGGTCCCCTTAAAATAGCATCTGAAAAGCATCGCCCATGACTTACTGCCAAGGGCAAACAAAAACGAAAAGAAAAATGTTTGCCTTAAAAAACCTGCAAGGACGTAAGACAAGATGCCAATACATCCAAACTGGGTGTTTGAGTTGGAGAAGGAAATTTATGAGACTATTTCCGACTATTGTTGAATTTTTCTCACCTAATTAGCATATACGACTTTTTTAAAATAACTAATAGTATTATCTAACTATTTTATGTAATATGGTTAAAAAACTGTATTTAATTTTTCTCTACACTTCTTACTCCTCGTATTAAGTGAGAATCCTAGTGAGCTGCTTAAGTGACTTTTTTATAATTTGTGAATTCAAATAAACTGGTAAGATGTTATTGATATCACTTATAAACCCCTGTCTTCGTTTAAAGACATGTGCTAATACAATTAAGTCTGCAAAAAATTATTCAGTTCTTAATATTATTTTCAAAGTCAGTTGTTAATAATCTATATAAATAAAGTTGAAATTCTGTTTGTTTGTTTGTTTATTTGTTCTTTATAGAAATCCAAATTCTCCAAATTTCGCTCAGTGGTTCTTTGATACCAGGTGCGAACACCTGTCCATATTAAAATTGCATAACTTCAGCCAATCTCTTGGTATATTCTTTATTGTTAAAAAATTTCTCATGATCTCGCTTTACAATGTTTTTTTTTTTTTTTTTACGAAATCGACCGTTTGAGTCGAAAAAACGGCCTAAAAATCATTTTATAGATTTTGAAGAGGCCAACAAGGCCCGGTAAGACTGTCCCTTGGTAGGCGTCGAGTTCTGGGATTTTCAAACCATATGTTTTTTGTTTTTTTTTAACATTACAATACGTTTATTTACATGTATGATGAATTTATTTTTTATAAATGCCTCCTAAGAAGCGAGCTTCAATAGGGGTAGTGAGCTCAAAAGCTAAAAAACAACGTCAAATACGAGCAGCTGAAACTCTCGACGAACATTAAAACAGGATCGAACAACAGAGGCTTAGCCAGGCAGAATCGCGGGAAACTGAGTCTGCCCAGGAATACGAGGCCCGCCTTGCGCCTCAGAGGCTTAGGCAACCCGATTTGCGAGAAGTTGAAACTGCAGGGCAATATTTCTGTTTGTTTGTTCTTCATAGAAATCCATATCGTTTATCCTAAATTCTCCAAATTTCGCTCAGTGGTTCTTTCATACCAGGTGAGAACACCTGTCCATATTAAAATTGCATAACTTCAGCCGATCCTCAGCTGATATTCTTTATCCTAATAAAAATCGTAATGATCTCGCTTTACCATGGTTTTTTTAAGAAATCGACCGTTTCATTAGAAAAATTAAATTTCCCGGGTGAAACCGGTACATACAGCTAGTTATTAATATTATTTTAAAACCAAAATTAGGTTTTTCATAATAAAAAGGAAATTATAATCTCCATTGTAAATTATATTGTAACACTTATGTGAGTTAAACAATCTTTATTTAACGGCAATAACATTTTTGAATGTCACACAAATTATGAGAACACAAATAACCAGAGAGGTTACAAAAATTATCACTTTGTATCACAGATATAATCATATGACTTGAGCTTCAGAACAAGACTAACTCTCCAGTTCATCGCTCCTTATATTTAGTCGTGAGAGGGCGGGCTTAGAATGTTCTGGCCCGGCGTATAGATGGTACTCGAACATCGTAGTCACAAACACATATTATGACAGTTTTGTTCCCGCTTGATGTTATTGTAACGACAATTATTGTTAGTTCTTTACAACAATAAGTATAGAACCATTATATACCATATGTTTTGTATTTTGTTTTTGTTTAACGTTACAATATATTTGCTCTTACCCTCCGATTGAGAGGAGAAGAGCTGGAACGCGTCACAGACTTTAAATATTTACGGGCCAATCTGAAAGCAAAAGGGTGGATAGATAAATACACTGGCCAGCAAATGTTTCCATTCACTTAAATCGGGTTTCTTAGGGAAAAGAGAAGTTTCAAGAAAGGTAATGAAAACGATATACAAGAGCACATTCCTCCCCAAATTGGCCTATGACGGTGAATCCTGGACTTTGACCTTTGCTAGAAGATATAAAGGTGGAAATGATGTTTCTGGGGGGAATAGAAGGAAAATCCAGGAGGGATAAAATCAAATATACTGCGGTAAAAAGCAATTCGGATGTAAAACCCGCCGAAAGTGTAATTGAAGAAAATAGGCTACGATGGTTTCGCCATGTCAGAACGATTCAGGAGGAAAGAATGGCCAAAATTATTCTTGGGACAAAAGTGGAAGGAAGAAGAACAAGAGCAAGGACAAGAAAGATGTGGGCAGACGCGTTCTAAGAGGCTTTCGGTTGGAACATGCTGGACTGGCGCTGCCGGCTGGGGCACCGATCGAATCCTCTACAATAAGGATCGTCTGCACTGACGTAGAACTGACGGTAGAAGAGGAAACGATTTAGAGTAATATATTTAAACTTAATTATCGTATTGTTTTAATCCTGTTGATTGCCTTAGGCCCACGTGTCCACGTGAGTATTTTCTCATTTTTTCTTTAAAGTATCAATAAGCTTGGCGTGCAAGGTAAAGTTGTTACTAAAGTCAAAATTAGTAATATTTCATTATAAAGGCCAAAGTATTTGTTATACATGAACGAAAAAAAATGTAAGGATTCAATTTTTTTATTTTATTTTAATTTATCAATAGCAATGACGACATAGTTTAGTGAGAACAGTGTAATTGAACTGGCTGCTTCCGTCAACGAAAGATTATCCACGTCTAGTTTTGTTGTAGGCAAAGCAATGAGATGAAGAAAATACCACATCAGAAAGATTATTTTGTTTTTTTATAAACATTAAAACAAAAAAACGCACTTTCACATCGGTCCTTTCTTCCGAACATAGATCACATGTCCTAAATTTTGCAAGTTAGGGAATTCCTCAATTCGTGTTCCCCCATTCTTCTTTCGTTAGGAAGGCATTTCAAAGTATTTTTTTTTTTCTGTTCAATAAGCTCTCGCGGGACCCACGAAACGTTACTATGGGCATTTCCATCTCGCCGTTCGTTCATTGAACAACCCAGTAATTTTGTTATGGTAAAGTAATAACAATGTCAATGCTGAAGCGAAACAGTTGTTTAAAGAGTTTCTGACTCCTCTATCCTTAATTTTAAGAAAAACGAGTTTAATGTTTCTCTATCGATTTTTGATTGATTAATGAGAGATAGGACGATTTTTTTTAATTATACGTTTATATTAGCTATATATACCGGTTTCACCCGGAGAATTTAATTTGTTAAATCTGAATAAAGTGAGACTTTTATCGACTCAAACGGTCGATTTCGTTAAAACCAATGTAAAGGGAGATCAAAACGATTTTTATAACAATAAAGAATATCAGGTGAAGATCGGCTGAAGTTATGCAATTTTAATGTGGACAGGTGTTCGCACCTGGTATGAAAGAATCACTGAGCGAAATTTGGAGAATTTAGGACAAACGGTATGGATTTCTATAAAGAACAAACAAACAAATAAACAAACAGAATTTCATCTTTATTTATATAGATTAAATATTTTTTCTTTGGCTGAAAATATTCTTCCCAACAGTTTTATATAATAGTTAATAAATGTATCGTTTACTTGAACTCCTCACATACATATATATTATATACATTTAAAATTATTATATTATTTTTTTATAAATAAAGAAATTATTTATGCTCCGCCATTCGTTGAGAGCAGCCTAATAAGCCGGCTTAATGACCAGTTCTATATTAAGCCTCCTTGGGACAAATATAAATGGCATGGAATACTTGAGAGCACTAGTCACTGACCTGTGAATAAATGACTCTGTTCGATCCTAAAAGAATCGATATGAAGCTCGATCCATTATTAACGACCTAACAATCTCGTTGTCGGAACCTTTTAAGAAGCTTTTGGTAATCATGTGGAGGGCTGCCCTTCGTGAATATTTTATCACCGGAAGGCGCAATGCCATCAAGTTTATTAGGCTCAGTAGTTGCTGATAATTGTTTGATAACGAGCTGCTTCCATTAGCCAATGGGACGAATTGGTTTTCGTCAGGGCAAGGCCACCAAGGGCGCATACGAATGCCATGACCACATTTTAGAAATTACTACAGAAAAAAATATATACAAAAATTGACCATATTCATTTATATTTGGTCTTGATAGATCAAGTGTGATCTTTGCGATGTGTCGTCTTGGTATGGCTTGGTATCAGCAGCCGTACGACAACCTATATTTCTTTTCCATGAAGCAGACCTTCCATGTACCGAACCTGACCTCCTGGAAAACCACATCACGATACTCGATTTGATAGACCAATCGGGGAGAGTCATCACTCCTTTGTCCGGTCGGTGTGAGTTACCTCCAGTAGGCTGACGTGGCTCACTGACATATCTGAGAGTGTGACTTGGGCTGCTTGGTCTTCATTGGTCTTTCCATCCAAGTACCAAGCGCGCCAAGTACCAGTATCCTGGTCCACAAAATTAAACATATATATACTATTATTCGAATTTTCATGAATCTGATATTAACTTCGTATTAGTAGTAGGAATCGTCAGCCAAGTCCGTATATATTAAATGGGGTTAACCACTTCTTAAGGAGGTCGAAAATGAGAGGAGGCGTGAAAATTAATATTAGAATACACGTGTTTGTTTTTGTATATGTTTATATATACACACACAGGTGTATTTTAAATAGTATTAGAATCATAATTAGTAAAATTATAAATAGTATTAGAATTTTAATAATTTTTAACTATAGCATATTTATATTAATGTTTAGTTATTTCTTTTTAATTCAAAAAGCCTAAAAAAGATTAAGCTTCATCTGGAAGGAAAGTCTTAGACTTAAAAATCTAGCGCGGTGCGGTCAACTCACAACTTTTACTTTGATTAGAAATTGACGTGTTTTGTTAATGCCATTTCTGGAAGTCACACAATTTTCCACATTCATTTACTTATTTTCTCTTTAAAATACACTAATTTTTTTATTATTAAATAAAAGTTTTTACTTGTGATAATACAAGGCATAATACTCCAAGCCGTCTGATTCTATAATTCTCTAAGTAGCTGTTGAAAAGTTCATATAGTTCCCATGAAAAAATTAATTTCCATTAAATGAATAGAACATCTTTAATTATAAAGCATTGGTCTGTCACTAAAGGCGTACTGCGCATGCGTGAGCGCAACGAGTTATACGAGTTGAATGCTATTTTGTTGTTGTTGCTGGAATGCTTTTTTTTTTGTTTCTCCTGTAGATGTTTACTTGATTTTTTCATGTTTCATATTCATCCATTTCTTATTTTTAGGCGAAACGAGTGACAGATAATTTCAACATATAAACAAAAACAAAGGTACTTTATAGGAAATCAAAAAAGGCCCCTTCCCTATTTATGCCCCCTCAGAACATTTTAATAATGATAAAGCTTACCTTGTATTAGAGAATACTTAATTTTAATTAAACAGGACGAGTTTAATCAAAATCGTTTAAATTATTTTTGATGAAATCGAAAAACCCCCGTAAAAATGGGGAAAAAGTTATAAAATAAGGTGCCCCCTCCGGTTGATCAATTTTGATTAAATTTTAAATTAGAGTCATATATCTGGCGTATAAGTATATCAAATACCTAGTTTTATCAAAATCGTTAAAGCCGTTTTTGAGAAAATCGAAAAAAAAAATTTAAAAAGTTATTGAGTGAAGTATCTCCTCCGTTTGACCGATTTTAATGAAATTTTTGCTGTCCCACCGCGGGTATATAAATATACCAAATACCCATTTTCAGGAACGGTTTATAGTTTTTGAGCTAGTTCACACACACAGAACATTTCGCGGTACTTGGTTATTTGGACTTAGGGGCCGCAAAACATGTATGTAATTCCGTTGAAAACCGGAAGTCGAAATTTTTCACGATCGCAATAATTTCCCCTCGTATATATTTCATATATAGGTAAGTGAAAGTAAAAATGAGATGAAAGAATAGAAATAATTAAACTTTAGGAGATGAGCAAAACAGATTTTCGACAACACAATAGTTGATACTGACGTCATAAATGGTTTAGTAAAAAATAAAATAATTTATATGAACAATAAGTCATTGTGGTATTGTAAACTTAAGTGGAGCTCTCGACTTTTTTTCGTGTCTGTCTCTCAAAATAAAAGCAACAGCTAGAATTGATTACTCATGGAAAATAAAATAAAAAAGGAATTGATCGCTCTTATCCTATTACAAAGCTCTTATAATCGCGTTATGGAAGAAGAACGTCATCGTTCAATCGTTTTTGCTCTTATGAAAGGAAGCCGATTTGGTAATTATCAGGAACCAGATTTCCTGGCAGGAAACTGCATTGTCATAAACTTTTGTTTGATGGTTAATAAAAATCAATTGTTTTTATCAAGAAATTCAGTGGTCTTGTTAATAATTAAAAGTAAAATAAAAAAATAAAAAAGAAGATAAATTTAGTTACTTCCTTGTATGCATTATTTATAAGTTTCTCACTGCGTATTATAATATTACAAGTACAGAGTATCACCTTATAATATAAAAATAATTCTTAAATATTATTCATTGTAGTTTTCTAAGCAATTCTACAAATAACATAACCCGCTTCCCTCAATTACTACGTTATTTCAAATGTTAATTCATATGCAGTAGGTAGACTGTACTATATTTTACTTTAAAGTAAGACATTTACACTTCAAGACAGCCCATATTTCACAGTTAATTACACTTTTTTTCTCTTAATGAATGAAATTTATTATTATAGATGAATATGAGACTCGAAAGGAGCATCTCTCCTTTGGGTTGTGAAGGAAAACAATTTTTTTTAACTGCCAAACCTCTGGTAATACCTAATGGAAGACAACAGAAAAAGACAAAAATACATAACAATAAAGAAATTAGGAAACTACAGGTATTAAAATTTTTAACACCAACCCTGATAGAAATGAGTTCCTCTCTTTAGAAATCTATGACACAAACGAAAATTGATATTATATCATTAGATAAAATAGAAAAAAAAAACTTACGATATTAAAAAGAGGTTGATTGGTTTGGAATGAATAATCGATAGAATATCGAGTTTCTGTCACCGGGATATTGAAGGTCAAGGTTAGTACTGAAAATTTAAAATCGTTGTGCAGGAATCATATATAATTTTTGACAGGAAAGTTTATCGGTCACGTAAGACTTAGTAGGCTATTTTTTTTCAAACAGTCTTACGTACTATTTACTTAATTACTTACGACAATGATTTCAATACTATTAATTTAACTTTCTTTCTATTTAATTAAAATGAGTGCCTATGAGTATAATCATAGCAATTTTTATGGTTTAAAAACAATTGGTACAAATAAATCTTACAAGTGAGCTTACAAACTTTGGTTCTTCCATTTAGATTTCCATTTAGAATTTATCCACAAAAAACGATTGAAATTCGATTATTGATGAAGGAAAAGTTAAAGAAAAGAATATATATATATATATATATATATATAGAGAGAGAGAGAGAGAGAGAGAGAGAGAGAGAGAGAGAGAGGCATATATGTTTTTTTTGCTTCATAATTTTAATTTGCGTCTGTCGATAAACATCGACAATCAGCAAATGTGAGCTGTGCTAATTTAAATAAGGGCATGTTTGAGGATGGCACCCAGCAGTGCCTCTCCCTGGCTTCTTTCAGGTAATCTGGATTTTTAACGAAGGAGATCTCTCATCCAGCGCCTTTTTAATCCCTAGGTATGGGCATATCAGCTGTTGCCTCAAATCAGTTGGTTGAAATGACCGTGTAAGTGTGTATGGAAACGTTTGTGAAGTGTCTTTATATGTTGGTCTACTGTTTGTATTAGTATGTCAGTATGTAAGGTATTGTTGGTCACGTACCATGGTGCTTTAACTGTGTGTCTTAATATTTTTGATTGAAAGGTCTGAATTCTTTGTAAGTGGGTCTTTTTGGCTGTAACGTATATCTGTGAAGAGTGTGTACATTTTGGTTTCAGTAAGAATAAAATTTATTCTCATCCCTTTCTAGAAAAAAGGGAGTAAAGTATGTAAGTAAAGGTCGAGTCGTTTGTTAAAGGGTTTTCGTTTGATCTTAACATGCGGGCCCCAAGTCATCCTTCTGTCAAGAGTAAGTCCAAGGTAATGTACGGTGTCAGTTTGAGAAATTTGGACATTGTCTATATAAATTGGAGGACAGGTATTTTTTCGAAGAGTGAACGTTATGTGTTTTGATTTTTCATGATTTAGCCGAATTTTCTGAGAAGCATATTAATTTAATTATTTTACGTGTTGGTAAACAATTTGTATATTTTATCATTAGTTTTAAATATTTTATTTTTGTAGAGAAAAGATTAGCCTCGGACGTCGATCAGACTATCTCCGGGTTCGAATCCCGGCCTAAGTCGATCTTTTATTCAAAAATAAAATATTTAAAGTTGAAAAAATTCTTAATTTGTGCCTCCATAAGAATATGGAATAATAATGTTAATCTGGTGGGATGAAAAGCGAAATATTATCATTTTGATTAAATGATTGATATCTGTGTTAAATTGTTCACTGTTATAATAATGATTTGGAAAATTAAGTTGTTTATCGGAAACGGGAACGGTTTCTTCTATTGTTTTATGCTTATCACAACTCTAAGTGTTAGTTATTTTACGATGTAGTGATAGATCGGCGTGGCGACTATCCATCCCTCTATTTAATGGCTCTTTGTCATTCCTTTTGGAGAGTACTGAGTATCGTAGATCAGTATTTGCAGGAGGACGGCGGGGTGCCGAATTCATTGTGTTCCGAATACCTCGCTACAATGAGCAATTAATCTTCCAATAGTGTACCAGATATCCGCAGAAGAATGGATTTTCACTCCTGAGAGATATGTTGTGTTCAAATGAAAATAACCTCTTTGTATAAAGAGAAGTTACAGATGTAAAAGAGTTTATATTCACCAGTTTATCGTTCAAATGCTTTTAATCATAGGCAACGTATGATTGGGAACCGGGAGCCAGGGGACGTTTAATAATACACTGCATTAATTCCCCACCCTCTCCCCTGGCCCGGGAAACCCCGTATAGCCTAAAAGGTGAGGAAGGGGAGGATCCAAAAATAAATAAATAAAAATAAATTTTGCAAAAAGGAAACAAGCAAGACCAAAATGAAAATGACAAGGCAGACCTAGAGCATAAGGAAGCAGCTTGGCTAGAAGCTTCAGGATGGTGGAGAGTAGTTGAGTAAGAGATGTATATATGTGAGACAATAAGATTATGCGCTGATTTCGATCATGTCAACCTAATTATTAATTATGTTATCTCTACAATCAGTAATGAATTGTTTGAATAAGTCGATTACAACAATTATAAAAAGAAAA
The DNA here is from genome assembly GCA_911387785.2 of Aelia acuminata. NCBI lineage: Eukaryota > Metazoa > Arthropoda > Insecta > Hemiptera > Pentatomidae > Aelia > Aelia acuminata. The sequence goes on along the minus strand of OU426982.1, from coordinate 113,732,622 downwards.
TTATTCCACACAAATGTTTTACTTATGTGTATTCGAAAACGCTTTGAGAAAAATTTGCTGTTTTACTATTGTTCAAATAGTCTGTGCGAAGAGTTTAATGAAAATTCTATGTAATGCTAATGGTTACTTCAAAATCGTTAAAAAAACAAAACAAAAACAAAAATCAAAGAAAACGTTTTAAAATGAAAAACACTTTATTTTTATATAACATAAACATTTTACTCTGATTTATAGTTGAATATACCAGTAAAATAAAAAAATAAAAATCAATGAAATTGGAACATCATAAGCTCACATACGGGCACTACTATTTTATACATATATCTTTTTTTCCCAATTTCAATAATTTTTTAGGAGAATGAAAAATCTTGTTCTAAAATATATTTCTTTTATTCTATAGCCTTCGTTAATCGGTCGTTGAGATCCATAGCGTATGCAAATTATTCATGGAGGCCAATAGAAATTATGACTATTGAAATCTTGTTTTTGAACCAATTGACAAAATTGTCGTTTATTGATCATTTATTCCTAAAAAACATATTAAGTATTTGGATTATATTTTATATTATATATATACAAACAATAGATAATATAATAGCGTAATACATAGGTACTGGGAGGCCTATTAAACGAGTCCGGCTGAAAGGTACACGATGAGAGACCTGCTTTACGTCCCTGTCATGCCGTATTAGCTTGATCTGTCTTAAATCATCATTGGGTACAAATCCTTTACTTTTGTTTATTAAACAAGAGTTCAATAATTTTTACTAATAATATTATATTTTATTAGCTATATTTTTTATCAACATAATTGAGCAAATTCTTTCATATCACCCCAGTGTGTGACACACACACACACACACACAAATATTTATACAAGAAATTTGACGAAAAATTCAAATATACCTATTTTACAGTATAAGGATAAGTCTGTTTCTGGCCTAAAAACTGCATGAAATTACTAGTTACTAGTGTTAAATTTTTAAAAATTTGTTGTCACTGCATAATTTTTTTAAAAAAAAATTTATACTTTCGTTTAGTCAAATTTAGAGTTCTTCATAGATATGCAAATGATTCTTGAACAAGTGGAGGAAGTACATAGTTAAGTACAATATTGATTAATTAATAATTATATGAATAATAATGTTGATAATTTATTTTTTTAGATAAACAGCATTCATATGTAATTTGCCGTACCCAATTATATTATGGCCGGAGAAATATTTCAATATTGTTCGTAATATCTCATATTATATTTTAATTAACATGAATTATGAATAATATTTCATACTAGCTGTTTATCCCGGTTTCACCCGGGGAATTTCATTTTTCTAATGAAACGGTCGATTTGGTGAAAAAAAAAAAAAAAAAACCAATGTAAAGCGAGATCATAAAGATTTTTATAACAATAAAGAATATACACAGAGATCGGCTGAAGTTATGCAATTTTAATATGGACAGGTGTTCGCACCTGGTATGAAAGAACCACTGAGCGAAGTTTGGAGGATTTAGGACAAACGGTATGGATTTCTATAAAGAACAAACAGAATTTCATCTTTATTTATATTGATTATTCATAATAAGAAATATTTCAATATGTATGCTCATGTACTAAAAATACCATAATAACAACTAATTTTCTTAACGAGCATCTAACTGTATAAAAAATATTTTAAATAGTTACTGACGCGAAGAGTCCCGAAACATTATTTCCATGCGTCACCTTGTGGTCTTGAGTGCCAAGTTCAATTTGCCTAAGGTCCTCTTTTTAATCTATAAAATTTGCCATAAAAATAAATTTAAGTTACCAATGAAACTTCCTAAAATTAATAGGCCGATAGTTACCAGATATTCATCATTAAAGAAAATGGAGGGATCTTAGTTGAGAATTGAATGTAATCAACAGTTATCAAACATGGAGAACAGTTAATTAATGAATGATGGATATAAGTTTTATAATGAAGGTAATTGAGTTGACCGTAGAAGTATATGTGATGCATATACCGCACTCCCAACCATTTCCATCACAGTTATGAGTTCTAATTGCTGCTTAATCCGAAAATTTGTTTCTTTTTTTGTTTCCGTACGGCCTTTTCTTGTTCCATTTTTTTAAACTGAAAATAATAATTTATGATATAATCATATTGTGCTAAGCTCACAAACCGAATTATTCCATATGTTTTTTGTTATCCCACTTTTCTCTCAGGAATCCAATTTGCTTTATCAATTGTTTTAATAACCTTCCCATATCTGGACCCAGTCTATTCAATTACCATTACTATCTAGTTCCTAAAGCATCGTAATTGACTTTTCAATTCTCTAATCCTCCTTTGTAAATAATTGCTTATCTTTATTTTTATAAATTTTAAATTGATTTATTTTGTCCCATTGAATTGATGGATGAGGTAATCATTGTGCGGCTAAGTGAGGGTATTTATCCCCCCAGCTTTACTGTGTAATTTTAAAACGACTCGTAAATAAAATTGCTTCTTAATGAACCCTAGATTGGTTATTTCTTATAACAATACAAGCCATTGCAGTTCTTAGTAAATATTTTAATCTCAAATGCCAAATTCGACCAATGACAGAAATTATTGACATTATTAATTAATGTCATAAGTAGAAAAGGTGAGTTATTTATTCCTTTATTTTTCCTATTTTCAATCTTTGAAATCTTAAAAAAATTGAAGAGAACTAAAATTCAGTTTTAAAAATTATACAATTAATTTGCATTTAAGAAACAAGAATATATTGAGGGAAAATAAACATTTATATGAAAGGCTTTTTGTTGATTGGGTTCCTTTTAATTTTTATCATTAAAACAGTCACTAATTACACAAACCTCAGTTGATGGTGTAAAAAAATATGTATAATCATTCTATTGTAACGTGTTTACCTTTTTTATTTTATTTTTTTATGCTAATAACAAGCTCAATAAGAGACAAAATTCATAAAAATTTTTAGATTTTTTTTTTTTCGTGGGAGAATTAATAACCATTTCCTATATCATTTATGAATTTGTTATTTTTGTCCCTGAATCTATATAATTTTTGAGTTCCGGTATGATATAAGTATTATTTTACAAAATCTTAGCATAAAAGTATAATTTTATGTGTACAATTATTAATCATATATTACAATCTCATTAATACTTAACATGTTTAATTTAGAAAATTGGACCGTGTTTAGCAGAAGTCAACTAATCCATAAAAAAAGTGAAAATGAGTTAGTTTTTTATTTTTTGTTAGTATTTGACCCCAAAAAAAGTATACTAATACCGAAATTTCAACTATAACAATATCATCAGATTTTAGGAAAATAAAAATGACGACATTGCCTCTGAGAAAAAATCAGCTTTCCACGAGATATGGGATCGTCAGAATCAAAACACTAGTGGATCCAAATAAGAAAATACAATATTATCTACATTAAACTTATACAGTATTTGTTACATCAGCAGTAATTTATGGTGGATAAAATATATTTTAAAATAAGTTACTGTCATTTTTTGGGACTTCGCGGAACCCAGACATCCTCGAAGCCTCTAATCAATATTCATTTATCTCATTTACTTAGCATAGGCAACTAATAAACCCAAGGTGGCGGGTTCGCTGGTTGCTCTAGAACTTTTTAAAGGACGTAAAATAATGTTGGTTATCCGTCCTTCCGAGAGTACGCAAAATGGTGGTCTCGAGCTTCTGCGATGTCAGGTCTTCGTAAAAGATCCCCTTCCTAATTATACCTGTATAGGCAATATTTAATACTTCCAGTGCAACATCGTCATATTAGCCATGGGAATTACTTCATAGTTGCATTAAGTGAGGTTTAATAAATTTGTATGTTTTCCTGATCATATTACCTGTAAGTTTAATACTTTTTCATTCATAATTTTTATCGTCTTTCATTTTATCACATTGTTTCCATTATAAAATTTAACATCGTAATCTTCTTATGGCCCTTGAGGGCAATGCAAGATTAATATAACAAGTTGTCAGAAAAAAGGAAAATAGTGGGATCTACAGCTACGAAAAGATTACTGATGGTTACAAGTTGACTTCAATATTTATTTGTTTTTTGTAGTTTGTTTTTTGCTTTATCACTTCTTAAGTACTTGCATAAATCTATTTAGATTTAGGTAAATAAAATTATGAGCGGGCTAAGATTTGTAGAATGTCCCAGTTTTAAGATAGATAGATAGATAGATAATCATGTTTTATTATATAGTAAAGTTATACAAAATAATATATTACAATAACAACACACTATGACAATAGTTAATACCGTCTGCCAGGAGTTGCCTCTATAAACATCTTAGATTAAAACAAAATAAGAGGATAATACAAATTTACAAACTCTGAATAAAAAATAAAAACCTTCAAAATAAACATAGAAAAGATACTTCAATACATTCCCCCTAAATGATTCAACCATTTAGGGTTGAAGAACCCCTGATAGTTATAATAAATAAATCAGTAACAAAGCGTGAGCGAAGAGAAAAAATAATGTAATAATAATAAGTAAATGAGATGAACTAATAAAGAAAAAAATAATGAAAATTATATAAATATGTTAACGAACTCTCCAGTGTTTATGATAAAAGTAAATATGGTAAATGAAAAAAATTGACATGGCAAAAGTACATTAAAAATTGAACAATCGTTTGCGATTTTGAATTTAACTATCTATCGAACATTTTATTTGAAATTTAATAGTGTGATAAATTTGATGTCATTACTACAGATTAATGTGCATAATGTATATATACCAAAATGATGCTCGAAGTTCCATCAATTGCGTTTATTGAATAGACTTTATTCTCAATAAACTATGATTAAATATATCATACGAGGGTTCTCCGGTGTGAGCCTTATTTGAACGGATTTTAATTGGCATAGTTTACTTGTATACAAGCGATGCACGTATTTTGAAAAATAAGATATTTTTTTTTAAATATTTAATAAATTCTTGATTAACCGATACTCCCATTTTTACTCACGTATTATAAGTAGTTAATTACTTGAAAGTATTATTAATTCTCTTTGGATATATTGGCAACAATGTTCTTTTTTATATATTTTTTTTACACTTTTTAAGTTTTATAAACATTAAAGCTTTTAAGTTGTATAAACAAAAAAAAAAGTATTAAAACAAAAACAGCGTGTACTTACTTTTGACGTAAGTGCGGACTTTGGACATGTCCGATCCGAGCCCGAACACAAACACGACTGGTTGGCGATGCTCCCAGCGGATCGCGGTGCGTTATGCCCATCCCCACTTCCCTGACGTGGATAGGCTACAAGTTGCCAACGGTTACCGATCAAAGGGTACGCTACAGAGCGATAGGTCACTGTGAAAATTGAATCGGAATATTCAACCACAGGGCGGAATGAAAAAAAAATCTGAATAGTCTGCTAAGTTAGCGCAATATATTTTCTTTGGATTTCTTTGAGTGAGTTATCGATGGATAAGGGATTTCTTGGTGAAGTGTCAAAAGTCATCGAAAGATTGGGAGTCTAAAAAATTATGACATTGGTAAAGTCAACGTAACAGAACTGACTAATTTCGTTTTATAGATTTTTAAAAGGTACCGGAAATTCAAACTCCAAATATTAAAAGCTACCACGGATGGGCAAGGGATAAGTATTAATTTCCTATTTTTTCTATTAATAGGTTATCAAGGGTTGTTATCAATTAAGCTAACCTGATTTGTAATTCATAACAGTCAACGATAATTATTCGTTAATGAATTATATAAATGTTAAAGTAATGGTATTTTAAAGTTTTTATGTCAATGATAGAGTGAGTAATGTTATCATTTTATGTGATTTGCTAATTGTAAGACTGATTAGTAATACATTGATATACAGTAGGTCCCCAATTATCCGGGGCTCTATTAACCGGGGTTCCAATTAACCGGGGTTCCGAGGAAACTTTTTTTTTTTAATAAGCTGTTTTTAATTTGTATGCCATTTATTTTGTATATATAATATTTATTTTAAACATGAATACATTAATATTTTAACGATTACACAATGGTTAATTATCTATTGTTCTTAGAAATTATGAAATAAAACTATATACAATATAAAACAATATACGGAAAAACAAAACATTCCCAGCTGTGATTTAGTCTCCATTTAAATACGAACTAACAAAATGCCGTAAAAAAGAAAACTTGAAGAAAGCTTGAACAGAAATGAACCATTCTGAACCGAGTAGAAAAGGGTCAAAGTGTTAAAACATTTATCGCAGGATTAGGAATCGGTGAGCAAATTGTTCGTGATATTTTGAAGAAGAAAAAAGACATTTCAAACTTCGTTTCGTCTTCGGCCCAAACATCTTGTCTTCCGAAAACAATGAAGAACTCTAGGTTAGAAGACGTAGTTGTTGCTGTCTGTCAGTGGTTCACGAAATCTTGGTCTACACCCACTTCTTCTTCAACCAGATTGCCCATCCACTACCTCTTTGAGGATCCATTCCTTGTAGACGTCTCAACCATCTTTATAGGGGGAACAATATCTACTGTTTTATACATTCATACGATTCTCAATTCCGCATTTATCCCCACTCGGACTAAACCTTTTTCTAAGCGCCTGGGCGCCTATAACTCCGTATATGTTCTATGTGTCTTTGGTGCCTGCTTTCAGTATTGACACGATCAATTTGGTTTTTTTTTTTTCATATGATGAAACAATAATATGTCTCGTTTTTTGTTTTAATTTGAATACAAGGCTTTTCAGCTTATATTCAAGGGTAGGTTGTGATCCCACATCTTGCATCCAACTTTTTATAGTATTAGTGGGTTCTAGCAGGGCCATGTTAGATATATTTTTAAAAATCTATAGAATTTTACAACGAAATAACAAAAAGAATTACACAAAAATTTCGGTCAGTTTAAATACGTTTCCGAATATAGAAGCTGAATTCGAAAAAAATTCCAACAACCATATCGGATAAATAAATACAAATACCAAATAAGTACAAAAAAATACTTTTGCAGTTATGTACGCAAAAGTAATTAACGAAATTCGATGATTTTTCTTTTCATCAGTATTTTCGAAAAAATCCCAAATTACTGTTTCATTGAAGAAAAATCTGGTGCGTGCGCGCAACACACAACTTTCACTTACCAACTTACTTAGATTAGAAATTAATGCATTTTGTTAATTTCCACTTCTCAAATGAAGAGAACGGCTGTAATTATGAACAATGACCTGTCATTAAAGGCGTACTCCTTATGCATGGGCTCAACGATTTTTATGAATTGACTGAATATTTTTCTTTTTTCTCCTCTTTATGTTTCCTATATTTTTATCATATCTCATATTTAGCCATTTCTTATTTTTAGGCGTAATGAGAGACAGTTAATTTTTTCATGTAAACAAAAACAAGTGTACTTTACAGGAAAACAAAAAAAGACCCCTTCCCCATTTAAGCCCCCTCAGGACATTTTAATAACGATAAAGCTTACCTGATATTAAAGAACACCTTATTTTCATTAAACATGGCGAATTTGATCAAAATTATTAAAGCCGTTTTTGAGATAGTCGAAAGAAAGGTATAAATTGGAAAACAAGTTATGGAATATAGTGCCCCCTCCGGTTGATCAATTTTGATGAAATGATGGCTATCACATCTTCGGCATATACATACATCAACTATCCAGTTTGAGCAAAATCGTTATCACCGTTTTTGAGTAAATAAAAAAAACACGTGAAAATGGTACAACATTTATTAAGTAAAGTGCCCCCTCCAATAGATCAATTTTGATGAAATTTTGACTGTCAATTCGCGAGCATATAAATACACCAAATACCGAGTTTAATCAAAATCGTTAAAGCAGTTTTTAAGTAAATAAAATTACACGTGAAAATTGGACAACATTTATTAAGTAAAGTGCCCCCTCCGGTTGATCAATTTTGATGAAATTTTAATAGTCACATCTCGAGCATATATATAGATCAAATACCGAGTTTAATCAAAATCGTAAAAGCAGTTTTTAAGTAAATAAAAAAAACACATGAAAATGATACAAAATTGATTAAGTAAAGTGCCCCCTCCGGTTAATCAATTTTGATGAAATTTTAACACTCACATCTCGAGCATATAAATAGATCAAATACTAAGTTTAATCAAAATCGTTAGTGCCGTTTTTGAGAAAATCGAAAAATCTTAAAAAGTTATTAAATAAAGTACCCCCTCCCTTTGAGCAATTATGATGAAATTTTTGCTGTCACATCTCGCGGACATATACATACACTAAATACCCAATTTCAGGTTCGCACGGTTTATAGTTTTTGAGCTAGTCTGTTCACACACACACACAGACCATTTCGCGGGACTTGGTTATTTCGACTCAGGGGACCCCAAAACGTTTATTTCCGTTGAAAACCGGAAGTCGAAATTTTTCACGATCGCAATACTTCCACTTACTATATATTTCATATATAGGTAAGTGAAAGTAAAAATAGATCAATGTAAAACCTATAAAAATCTTTGATTATATACGTACGATGTTTAATCTCACTTATTTTTTCTTTGATTGTTATCTTTATTATTCTATTATAACTGAACTTGAAATATCCATGTCTAAGTTTATTAAGAACTATTTTAAATGTTTACCCTAAATTTCACAACTAATTTTTTTCAATCAATGATTTGTAACAAAGACTTAAATGAATAAAACAAAAAATAATAATTAAACGAAATATTATTTATTTATATATATCTATTGGAAGAAAGTTTACCTGTAATAGATTATGCAACGTTGAGTGGAAGAAAAAGGCTTCGTAAAATCCTCAGAGCCTAGAAAAATGAAAAATGTTAGATCATGCTTATTGCTGAGGCTTCCTGCTTTAAAATAATTTAAACCTATTGCCCTCAAATTTCAACGATATCATGTCAGTTAATCTTTCAAACGTGACTCTAATGCTCTCATGACATCTTTGTTTCAAAACATATGTGTGGGTCATCACAAGATGTTATAAAAATATTTTTTTCACATACGTTATCAACGTAATTATTATCTGTAAATATATCGTAAAATGAACAATTTCAGAAATTTAAAAAAAAAAATCATATATTCTGCTCTTCCAGAATTGGAAACATATAATATTTATAAATTTGCCGCTATTCCAAATGTGCACCATAGAGTGTTTTGAATTTCTAAAACGAAATTATTTCAGTATGAAAAAATCTGGTGCGTGCGCGCAACACACAACTTTCACTTACCAACTTACTTAGATTAGAAATTGACGTGTTTTGCTAAATATCATTTCCCAAAGTCACACATTTTTCTACATTCATATCTTATTTTTGTTAATCGTTAAAGCCGTTTTTGAGTAAATAAAAAAAAACCCCGTGAAAATGATACAAAATTTATTAAGTAAAGTCCCCCCTCCCGAGGATCAATTTTGATGAAATTTTTACAGTCATATCTCAGGCATATAAATACATCAAATACTAAGTTTGATCAAAATCGTTAAAACCGTTTTTGAGTAAATAAAAAAAACACGTGAAAATGATACAAAATTTATTAAGTAAAGTCCCCCCTCTGGTTAATCAATTTTGATGAAATTTTTACAGTCATATCTCGGACATATAAATGCATCAAATACCAAGTTTGATCAAAATCGTTAAAACCGTTTTTGAGTAAAGAAAAAAACACGTGAAAATAATACAAAATTTATTAAGTAAAGTCCCCCCTCCGGTTAATCAATTTTGATGAAATTTTTACAGTCATATTTGGGGCATATAAATAGATCAAATACTCAGTTTAATCAAAATCGTTAGAGCCGTTTTTGAGAAAATCGAAAAAAACGTAAAAAGTTATTAAATAAAGTACCCCCTCCCTTTGAGCAATTTTGATGAAATTTTTGCTGTCACATCGCGGGCATACATCTACACTAAATACCCAATTTCAGGTTCCCACGGCTTATAGTTTTTGAGCTAGTCTGTTCACACACACACACACAGACACACACACACACACACACACACACACACACACACACAGACCATTTCGCGGGACTTGGTCATTTCGACTCAGGGGGTCCCAAAACGTGTATTTCCGTTGAAAACCGGAAGTCGAAATTTTTCACGATCGCAATACTTCCACTTACTATATATTTCATATATAGGTAAGTGAAAGTAAAAAATTTAATGGTGAACTTTATAAAAAAAAAAAAATTATAAATATAAATTTACATACAGACCATCCTGAACTTCAAAAAGTAGATAAGTTTGTTTTAAAAGACAATATCAAAGCTCGGTGAAATGTACGAAGCAATGTCTTTGTTCTGCCCTGCCTTGCGCTGCTCTGCGCTCTGCGCCTTACCTTAGAAAGGAACCGTGCACTTAGTAAGGAAGGGCAGATAAGCGCAGTTTCCTACACCACACGTATTGCTAAAACTGCCCTTATCTGCTCTCCTCTGTGTCACCTGCGTCCCAATATGAGCCCTATCTTCAGGTGCCTTTACACAGGACGAACTTTAACCTCGAACAGCCTGTTCCGATCACTGTTCGGGAAATCTGAATAAGACAAGAACTCGGGATAGCACTAGTGTCGCTTTTGTGTAAGTTAAGATGAGCTTCTAGATATTCTTTTAGCATTTTTCTTACGTTACTTATATCCATAATAAGTTAGAGCAAAAGCCAAAACAGCCGCTAGTTGTAATGAAAATTATTGTATTAAGGTGCGTAGATGCGGTCAGACATCATTCTTCAAAGGACTTCACGTTTCAATGAAGCTGTTCGTAATACGCTGGTACGGCAAGGATCGGGGAATTATTGTTTGAGGTTGGGGTTCATAAAGTATAAAGGCACCTTTAAGCATGAAAACCCATAAGCAACCTTATGGGTCAGAACTAAGCAAAATAAAAATAAAATAATACATAACATAAATTACCAGCTGCTTGTTGAGTGGCTGGTGAACTGAGCTCGTTAACTGGAGTAATCCAAAAGACTGGCGGCAATCCTTGCAAGAGGTGATCTCTGAAAATAAAAAATTAAATGTTAATAAACAAATACCATGAATAATAATTGAGAAACATTTAACTCATATTTTATGCAATTAAAAAAAATATTAAGTTATTAATAAGAAGTAATAGATTCGTCTGTTAATTGATTAGTAATTGACTTTAAGTATTGGTTTCTGTTTTTTTTTATGTCCATAATTAAATATTCAAGTTCTGATTTTGTTCCTTTGAAATCATTAACAACGTCACCTTAAGATTAATAATTAGGAAGGGTTAAATATGTATAGACTATGAAAAAAATTATACTACAAGGTATGAAGGTATGAACAAGAGAAATAAGCGAACATAAGATGGATATGAAATCGAAGGAAGCCTTTGCCGATCTAAATTGGAATAATAAATACTAACAACTCAAATAGCATAAGCTTTATTTTGGTGATTTGTAAAGTAGATATTTCAACAGTAATTGTGAGGCTCAATCCACTTTTCTTATTCATGTATATCTATGTGAGAATTATTAATATCAGGTTTTTATATTAATATTATAAATTAATATTAGGCTAAGACAATCGTGACATTTTATTTTATTTATTTATTTGCCTCCCTTCTCTGCATTTAAAGCAATACGGATTTTGCGAAAGTTCGGCTTGCGCGAGGAGAAATTACTAAACCATGTTTGTGTAACAATTCGACAGCTTGCCTCCTTTTAATTCCTATTTTTTTCCAATAAGAATAATTTTTATTACAAAATGTTCTTATTGTGGAAAGAAAAGTTTTATTTCTTCGATAGGTTAAATGATGGTCAGGATTTTCAGTTACAATGATATTTATTATGGTAAGCCAACGTTTCGATCCAACTTGTGGATCTTCATCAGGGCTACTGAGTCCAGGTGGATACTCGTGGGTATTTTAGTTTTATTTCTTCATTTTCCAAAGGCATGTCCATTTTTAGCCAAAGTCAGGAAGGCCGCTCGTGAAAGTTGTGTAATGCGCGCACCGCAACAGATGAACCAGAAATAAACCAAAGCTCGTCTAACAACTGGTCTCAGAATTTTTCAAGAGAGCCGATTATAATTTCTTCTTTTTTCTCCTTTGATATCCGTTAAAAAATAAATATATATAATTTAAAATGCGATTTCGCGGAAGGCAGGTCTTGCGAAAGAAGATCGAGGATGTGATTATTCTAAATATCTAAAACTGTTTTCATAGCTCCTTTTAATATTTAAAACGAAACGAATTGGAAGTAAGTTCGTTGATGGATTATTTTTTTTTTTTTAACCTTAGTTTTCCACAAAACATCGATCAGATCCAATTAGTATCTGTTCTCGACTAATATTAGAGAAAAAATCGTTTTTCGGAAATACCAAATTGTCTTCGATAATACTTTATGTGAATTGTTGGTTCAAAATTGAAGAATGCAGATTTTCTTTAAAAACTTCATCTACGGATATGTGTTTTATCTAAGATCAGTATAGATTGTATCAATAGCAGGTCATTTTATTAAAATTTAATAATCTCTTTAATTATTTTATGTGGATAACCACTTTTTGTAATAATTTTAAATATCCTATTTTTGAAGAGAAAAGATTGGCCTCGGCCGGGTATCGAAACCGGCTCTCCCGCGCAACGTGCGCGGTACTCTATCCACTACGTCACCGATATTGCTTCCAAGTCGGGAGGACGAAATGTCAATACATCCCGCTAATTGGATAAAATAGTCTAACGCCATGTAAATTCGCGAAATATATGCGAGATCGGGGAGGGGATCAGTGAAGAGAAGAGATTAGCTCGGCTTTGCAGCGATCTCGGTAACGCCGGTGATAGTTATTCCCAGCATGTTACGCGGGAGTCCCGGGGTCGATTCCCGCCTACCTCTTCAAAAATAAAAATATTAAACTTTTTTTTTTAAGGTGCCATATTATGAGTATATAGATTTTATTAAATATATCAGAATTAGAGAGGGGATTTTCATGTATTTACATATTTTCTTCTGAGGCCTAGAAATACGCTTATATGCATTCTAAGTGGGTTTCACCATTATATAAACCATTTTGAACCATGTTTATTTTCCATATTTTGTGGTTTTTAAATATTTTTACATATATTGCGATAAATACATATTTTTGTCCATATTTTACAACTTTTAATTTAATTTAAAATTATTGTTAGTTTTTTTACTTGTTTTACGTATATTCAATCAATACGTATAATAAATAAAGTGTAAAGCAGAGAATGAAATTAGCGATTAAAAAATTTCTTAGAAAATCAAAAAGCACAGTTCTCAGAAATTTTGATCCCCCTTTTTTCTTATTTAGATACCTCATCCTTGACAATGCTTATATTGTCTCAGTTATTTGGTTAATTTAGTGATGTATGCCTAAAAGGAAAGTAAACAGAAAAAGCTTAGCCGTTAAGTATGTCGCTGGCTTTGCAGAAAAAACATGTAAATGCGACAGTGAAGGTGTCCTGTATTGCTTGTGCTGCCAAAAAACATTTCAAAGGATCAACGATTTTTGATTTTACTGCATTTGAAATCAGGGAATCACGTAGAAAATATGGGGAAAAAACTCAAAAAACAAACTTTTTTCACTTATGTCGAAACAAGTTCAAGTAAGTCTACTTTTAACACTTATTTGTGCCGGGCATTGTTAAAGGCGGGTATTCCTTTATATAAATAATCCAGCTTTCAAATGATTTTCAGAGAAGAAAATCTTAAAATGCTTCTTATTTGCAACTTTGAATTTGGAAGTTTGGTTGAATGGTTGATCACATGTGATTTTAATCATAATTTTGTGTAATTTTAAAAAAGCTTGAAAAGCAAGCTCACCAAGCTCAAAATAAAATCAAAAGCCGAACTCAACAGGCCAGCAGATACGTGCATTTCATAATTCTACAGAGACAATTTATTTCGTAATATTTATTTCTTATATGTTCGATTAAGAAATAATGATTTTTGTTATCTCCTAATATTGCTTAATATTATATTTTATTTAATTGGGGTACCTTTTGGTTAGCGAGTTTATACCGTTGTGAATTAGATATTCTGTAACCCCAATAATGTGTTTTTACATTTCCAAAAATGTTGTTAATAATATTTTTTTTAAATTTAGATATTTTATATTTATTTTTTATGTGAATTAAACTTAATACAGTAAACCCTCGATATAGCGAACTGGTAGGGGGTTTGATATTCATAGTTCGCTATAACGAGATTCGTTATAACCGAGGTTTCTTTTTTTTTATATATTTTTTTTAGCCAATGGCCGCACTAATTTGATCCTATTTACAAGGAAATTCATTCATTTGAACTAATTAAATTAAAACGCACGTATGTAATTTATTTTTAGATAAACTACAAATTAATTAAACAATGAGATTCATTAATTTACCTGCCAAGTTCACTTGAGAGTTCTTTAGCCTTAGCTTTAATAAGGGGGTCTGAGATTGATATTTGAGATCTCATTTGTTTAAAGCAATTTATCAATTTTTTTCCAAATATTCATGAGCCGCAGGGCGCAGTCGTTTATTTGATGCTGAAGTTAATCCTTGGGCTGCGGTTGAATCTATTTTATCTTTGTTTTTTATAATGGTTGACAATGTTGATTTTGGAATTCTATATTTTTCTGCGTTGGTTTACTTACTTAGAATTCCCGATTCAATATCCTGGAGAATTTTCAATTTTTCCTCGATTAATAAGGATTTGCGTTTGTGACACACTCATTGTGTATTTAAAAAAACAGTATAAACGACTGCAGAACACTGATTCGAATAATACAGAGGTCAAAACAGAACGGAATTATGTAGTTATGAGAAAAAAGTCAATGGAATCAGAGAGAGAGCAAAAGGAAATTGGATTAGTTAAGAGTAAAAAAACACCTCAATTCTTGAAACTGGAGCTACTTCGTCTTCCCGTGCTCATTCTAGGTAATATAGTAAAAAAAGGAAAATTAATAAAAATTCTAGCAGTTCGTTATAACAGAATATAATAATTCTCAGGCATCAAATTTAGTTCGTAGTTCGCACTAACCGAGGGATTTCGCTATAACGAGGGGTTCAGCAGAAATATAAAGGCAATTTTGGGGGGATAGTATTTTGGTTCGCTATATCGAGGTGTTCGTTATATCCGAGTTCGTAATAATGAGGGTTTACTGTAACTATTTCAATTTTCAGTCCATGTTTCTACTTCTTTTTTTTTCCTATATTTTCATATTTTTGTTACACGTATTTGAAAATAAACGTCCATATTTATGTACATATTTTTAAATGTTTATTAGATATAAATACCATCCCTCATCATAGTTTGTATAACTTTGACTTGCGTTAAGGCAGATCTTTAGTTGGGTCATCTTTAGATTGCGGCCAATGGACGGACAGAGGTGTGCAGGGAGCGAGCTGTGGTCTCAGCATGTCAGCTTTGGGTTCGTTAAGCCTCTATTATTAATATATCGACTAATAAATAGCAACATATTATTATCTACATTATTCTTTCAATTTTTTTTTTTTTGTTTTTTTTAAATTGACTTATATGATAAGATAAAGATAAATAACTCTATTCCACAGAGATGTCGGTGTTGAAGGTCATGCTTAACTTCACTCTCTTAAATATAAACAAGTGACGTCCTTGTTACGGAGTGTTTTTGGCAACAATTGATTTCGGGTGCAATAAAACTATTTATAAATAAATACCATCCCTCATCATAATTTGTATAACTTTGACTTGCGTTAAGGCAGATCTTTAGTTGGGTCATCTTTAGATTGCGGCCAATGGACGGACAGAGGTGTGCAGGGAGCGAGCTGTGGTCTCAGCATGTCAGCTTTGGGTTCGTTAAGCCTCTATTATTAATATATCGACTAATAAATAGCAACATATTATTATCTACATTATTCTTTCAATTTTTTTTTTTTTGTTTTTTGTTTTTTTTAAATTGACTTATATGATAAGATAAAGATAAATAACTCTATTCCACAGAGATGTCGGTGTTGAAGGTCATGCTTAACTTCACTCTCTTAAATATAAACAAGTGACGTCCTTGTTACGGAGTGTTTTTGGCAACAATTGATTTCGGGTGCAATAAAACTATTTATAATCAACTTTCGAAACAGATCCGTCTAGTGTGTCAGTAGAAAGCAAAATTTAATGTTGATGCGCTGTCAACACACTCATTCTCGAGCTCAAATCAGATCAATGTTTTGCTTTCATAACACGATCATATGCATTTTTATTACTATTTACAAAGTAAACTGTTATATAATTTGAGCTCGTTTTAACTTTATTTATACTTAGTAATTTTTAAATCAATTATAGGGAAAAACTTTTCATAATCTATAAGTTATATGTCATTGTTATTTACGAAAATATCTGTAGGCCACATTAGCTGACTTGAGTGTACTTTTAATGGGTTCTACTGTTATTAACAGTTATCTTGTGAAGGTCGGTAAGTAAAAATGTATTACTAAAATACCTTGGTGATTAGGTTATTATGCTAATTATTTCTGTATGATGGATTTTACGTTTTTAAAGTACCTTTCTTCTTAGATGTTCTTTATGAAGCTATAAATGCGTAGTAGGTCCTGATGGTTTTGGAACTCTATTTTAAACGAAGTTTTAGCTTGGAATATTCCGAAAGAAGAGTTTAAAAACCTTATCTTTTTTTCTTTTTTTTTTTTGCGAGTGTACCACTACAACCAATGTAGAGTCTTGGGTTCAATTCTGTGTATGGAAGGACTGTTTCTTGGTTCTGACTAAAAGTAAAAAAATGCAAGCTATCCGTACCGGCCCCTAAATGCTCTTTTCTCTCTAAACATCTTTAAAAATAACATCGTAAATCAACATATATAAAGTGTTAAGCCGATTTCTCCAAATATTCCAATTTTTCAGGAGAATAAGTTGAAGGCTGAATGTGTCAATGGAAGATTTCTTGGTTGGTTTTATTAACGTCACTTTATGCCCCAAGGCTAATCGGACGATGCTACAGTGTATATTAATATAATATAGTATATTAACAGAGTACCTGGGATCGTTAAGACAAGGGACCTCCATTTTATGTCCTATCCGAGGGAAGGCTTAGCCAAGAATATTTACTCCATTAAAAAAATCCTAGGGCCACCGCGGAACCTGAATCAACGGGAATAAGGCCTAAAATAGGAACAATGTTACAGTAATTTTCGTATCGAACCCCGGACACTGTGAAATAGAAGGGAATAAGGTGGCGGATCATGCTGCCATTTGAGAACTCAGTGATGTACAAGGATTTGATTTCAACTGGAATGAAATCTGGTCAAAGCTGACAATAAACAAAGAGAAATCAGACATGACGTTTCCCACTGGACTTAGCCGTTTGGATATAAACGAAGAGAGGAAACGAATCTGACAGGCAGGCTGTTTAGAATTCATTTGTTCATCAAACACCAGAAAGAAAAGTGAAAAACAGATAATCTTGCACTGAGTTATCTTTTCATAAACCCAGATTTAAAGCCACGATATGAGCAAAGGTACAAAACGATTAATGAATAAAATTTTATACGAAATCAACATAAATAATTTGTTTTTTAAATTCCATTTATTGATCATGGATAAGCCAAGTTCCTTCATCGATATTTATCTAATTAAGACGAGAATACAAGATAAGTTTATAGATTATAATTGCCAATATTTCTTCCGTACGTCATAAGATAATTAATATGAGTGAATCCCATGATTATAATTTAAAAAACTTATAATCAATTTTTAAGACGAAATGGAAAAGAAGCTCGCGGATTTTCAGGAGTGTGGATACGATTTTGGGGACGTGTAGGGATCAGTGAACGTCGTGATGATATCCTCATTATTGTTATTTGATTAATGACGTTTTTTAAATTGTTTGTTTGATACTTTTATATTGATACTAAAATTATTTCTGCTTTGATACTCAGTAAATTTTAAACAGAATAGCTTTATATACGAGTATTTTTATAGTCTATAGTTTTTTGTTCAGTACCCCTACCTGGGGTATGTGTGGCATACGGGGGGTTACTCTATAGGTGTTATTAACCCACCTACATCATGGTTAATATAGGTGGGTTAGTTAAACTTAGGGGTTAGTTACACACTAGTTGGGTAGGTCCAGATTTATTCGGTGGGGCCTCCTCAAAATAAAAGTCAACCCTCCCAGGGCGTGCTAGAGCGGGTCGCGCTCCAACACACTGGGTCATCCCGGCCCACTATAGTAGTGGTTTATTAATGATTAGGACGCTTGCAATTCACAATCAAATGGTCCAACTCTGCCGATGATGAAGGTCACGCAGATCGAGTCCCCCCCGGGTACGTGCTCCCCGTCAGTCTACTGGAGGTGCCTCACACCGACCGGGCATAAAACTGATGAACCTGTTTACCCAAACGAGAAGTGAAGGAAAGAAATATAGGTCATCGGTCGCCTTGCTGACTCTCAGCAACAAATAATTCATGGATCGAGACCAATTTGTCTCTACTCTTCTGTTCTTGAACCCGAGACAGCTTACGCCATCGGTGGGAAGGACACTGCCAAATTTGGCACTATTGCCAAGTATATTTTAACACTATTATGGGTTTAAATAATTTTTATTAGACGAAAATAATAATTTAAAATGTCAGCCAAACAATAAAAACTCAAATAATCAACAATTTTACAAATCGTATCAACTTGTAACGACACAGTAAAAAAAAAAAAAAAAATTAACCATATGATTCGATCTTCAGAGCATGACTAAGATTCCAGTCCATTGCTCCTTATATTTAGTCTTTATTTGAACATTCTAGAAGTTTCTCGAAAAGCGTAGAAGATTCACGAACATGTACTAAAACAGTTTGTAACTGTTCCAACAAAAACTCTAGAATTCTTTTTAATCATATCTTTTCTGTTTCATGTTACAATATAAGAAACAAAATATGTTTGCATAATGCATTGATCAAACGTATTTCCTCAATTAGCTTATATTAAAAAAAAAAATGACCCATCCATTAGGACCGAAACTGAGGTAAGAAAAGAAATTTCAAGTTTAAAAGAATATTATAAATTTTATCAGATACCATTTAACGCGTAAAATTAATTTATTTTTAATGTGAGATCGTAACTATGGTCGTTGTCTGTGTTCAAGATTATGAATGCAAGGTTATATGAGCTTTTTTAGCTTATTGCAATTTATAAGACTTGTTATTGAAATATTCCATTTATATAATTGTAATACTTTTCCATATGCCAAGGTATTGTTTATTTTATTTTCTTCCTTTAGATGCGCAAAAACAAAGGTACGGAAAAAAAAATAATAATTATTATAATTCGATGATAAACCCGTTTTTAAAGTTTGAAATCACTGTTTGTATCCAGTCGAATGGATGGAAGCTTCGTAAAATCTTAGATTTCTCATAAACAGTTATTGCCCCATTCAGTGTTTATAGACAAGCTGCTTTTGTTCTGTCAATAATGTTTTATGACCTGTCGTTGAAACTATATCAACCGTATCTAGATTAAACTTCTTGAAACTTTCCGACTAAACTATAGAATCAATCTTTATGTTATTGATACTGGAAAAAATTACAGACCAAAGTTGGTGTAAAAAGTCACTAAAAAGCTGTTTGTAAAACTTTTTTATCTACTCGGGCTATAAACTATACCATTATCGAAATTGGTGAAATCATGTTAACGTTATACACAAATATATTTTTATAATTCTTTTAATTGGTATTAGCAGGTAGGGATGCTATATCGATGTCGATGTTTTTAAAAACATTATTTTCATAAACATGAAAATGAAAATTGGAAATTAGCAGATTTAGTCCTTGGGTAGTGGATTGAACTGTCAAAATTTCTTTGAAACGGAGAGAAAATAATTTATGCTGTTTAGCGCTTTGGATTCATACTTATTTTAGTATTTTTCCAGTATTTTAGTATTTTTGTTACAGACCTACCACTGTAAGGCATCCTTTCGGAGATATTGCAAAGTGCAAATCGCTGTCCGGGCCTTCTCCACACTCTAACCCGATGATATGAAGCAAATAGTGAAAATCTTGATTCATCTGAAAACAGTACTTGAGCCCAGGCGTTTACTGCCCACGCGGAGTGTTCCTGAGCAAAGACGAGAGGCCCGATGTGCTGGGGTGAGCTGAACTCCCGTAGCTGGGGCCCTTCATTGAAGGTGAACTTCATGAAGCCGCCTCCGTACCCTATCCAAACTGATATTCATATTTCGGGCAATTCGAAGCCTTTGATTAGTCTCCACTGCTGTCTGAAAGTGATTTCTTAACGTCTGCATCACAATAAATCTATCGTCAGCGGGACCTGTCGCTCTGGGCCGACGTGCACCTGGCCTCATGGTTAAGTTACCAGTCTCCCTGTACCTCTGGACTGCCCTGAGAAAGTTGGTTTCTGGTAGCCCTAAGGACCTAGCCACATACCGCTGGCTTCTCCCATCCTCTAACAACGCGATGATCTTCGATGGGTAAAACCATTCTGAACAGCAAACAGGATAAGAAGAAGAAAAAAAATGGCTTTAAAAAAAAAAAAAAGTGCGAAAAGAAACGCGAATATAAAAATGAACCGTAACTACACAAAAACTGCAGATGAACTAATGAACTAATTAGGGAATTTGTTCGGGATTATTGATATGAGAGTCTTTCTAGCCGTTACCTAACCAGAACAAAACAAACAATATGCTCAGTTCGTACTTTAAATACATATTTATCGAAAAATATAGGGTGCGCCGGTTTTTTTGCTGTTTAGTTTGTTTTTGTTTTAATATTCTTAGAACAATATTTCTTTTTATCCCAGAATTAAAATTTTTACATTAAATCTACTCAAAAAGTACTTATAATTAAACACTTTAAACATAATTCCTAGAAAAATATAGCGAATGAGCAAAAAAAAATACATCGACTTGACAATAATTCCTCGTCGTCCCAAGAAATAATGCTTGGGTATGCATTTGCTGCTTTTTAACTCCGATATAAATAATAAGCATCGGTATTAATAATTATTTTTGCTAAATATGAATGTTAGGACCCTAAAAATAATTTCTAAGAACATTTAGAAATGCTCATAAATAAAATTAAATGGAAAAATAACGCAAATGTTCACCTGGTTCGGAACGATGTTTTGAGTTATAGACGCGTCTGGCGGGTATTAGTACGAATTTTTAACCAACCAGACGACCGAATTTCGTGTTTAAGAACCTTTTTGAATCAATTGGCACAAGAATGAATCTAGATATCCACAAGAATGTTTTATGGGTGGTTTTTTGTGATTCTCGCGCGCGGCTGGCAGGTAAGTTTTATCGTAAGTTTCAGGCCCTAGTAAGTTTTATCGCTGCCAGACAATTTTTCCCTTTCTATTGAAATAAAAACCTAACGATTTAGCCATATTCCAGCCGTATGTTTTGTGGGTGAGTTTTTGTGAAAAAATTAATTATTCAAATTAACTTTTATGGCATTAGTAAGAATTTTATCACTGCCAGGCGGTCGGTTTCGCACTTAATTCTGATGTTTCTAACTATCTGAAATTTGTAGGTGTATGTTCTATGGGTGAGATTTTTGGCTTCTAGTTCCTGTACTATTACCAACTTACTTTGATTAGAAATTGACGTGTTTTGTTAATAACCATTTCTCAAAGTCACACAATTTTCCACATTCATTTAGGTACGGATTTTTGTTTTTATTTGCTCTTTTAAGTACACTAAATTTTTACTTTCACTTACCTACATATGAAATATATACGAAGGGAAAGTATTGAGTTCGTGAAAAATTTCGACTTCCGTTTTTCAACGGAAATACATGTATCGAGGTGCCCTGAGTCCAAAAGACCAAGTCCCGCGAAATGGTTAGTGTGTGTAAACAGACTAGCTCAAAAACTATGAACTGTACGAACCTGAAATCGGGTATTTGGTTTAGGAATATTCACTCGATGTGACAGCAAAAATTTCATCAACATTGGTCAAACGGAGGGGGGTACTTTATTTAAAGAATTTTGTCTAATTTACGTTTTTTTTTCGATTTTCTCAAAAACGGCTCTAACGATTTTGATTAAACTTGATATTTGATTTATGTATGTGCCCATTATATGAAAGTAAAAAATTCATCAAAATAGATCAATCATCGCGCATAAGTTTTTACGAGAAAAGTGGTCTGTCATTTTTAAATTTGCTCTCATGTTTAAAATATTATTAATAATTTGTTAGTACCAACGAAGTACTTTAATTCATGACATTAATGTTGACAAGGGAGGTCACATTTACAGGCACTCGGCCTATGATTTTTGTTGAGAATACTTCATTTTCATTCATTCATGCAAATATGTATGCGAATAAATGACATAATTTACTAACTTCAATTCATTTTATTAAGGTCAACAGATAATATTATTGTTTAAATAAGAAAAAAAAATCGCCATAAATTTGTTAATTTTTACATGTTGCCCCCACCCCCCCCCCCATTTAGTTCCGGAACTACCAAAGGAGCCTCTTGACAAGTTCATCCGACATCGATCAGCGACGGTTTGGCCTTTAAAAGCTTCCTGTTGTTTCGAAAGGTAGTTCTCAGCTGCAGCGCTAGTGTAGGAATCCAACCTAACTGTGACCTGGCGCTACCTGTGTTCCAAGATGGAACTAAGGCAGCGCAGGTTTTCTCTTGAAAACATTTAAAGTAATTAATATCGGTAAGATTCGCTCTGAGGTTATAAAGTGCGGCAAAAGTAGAAGAAATTTTAAAATTATATTAATTCTAAGTATAACATTCTATGCTTCGTCCAATGCAACACAGATCAAACCCAAAAACTTCTTTTTTTTTAAAAAATCACGAATTATTTTGCGATTCTCCTGTGCAAGACCGCTTATAAAACGTTATGATATAGGTAGATTCGTTAAAACATGTATCAAGCATAAACAGCAAGGACGGATATCAAAGAAATAGAAAAGAAGTCATGTTAATTGGCTCTTCTGAAAACCGCTTTTTTTGAGTTGGACCAGTCTCTCATTATCAAATCGACATTAACATAGTATATTAGTTGGATTTTTTTTTTGTCTCAAAAAATACAGAGTGTGATCATGGGCGGATTCCGCCCAAAACATTTGGGGGGCGGTCGCGACTCCCGGTCCGATACTCTTGTTTTGCCTCGCCTGAAGGCACTTTTGTTTCTTAATTTATTTATGAGATCATTTTCATTCTAAACTACAATATATGTTACGTTCAAGGTTTAGTAGACTTGTAATTGCATTATTCCTATAAAACAAAAAAATATAAATTACTATAATAATAGGGGTGGTAGGGATCGCGAAACCTATGACCCCGCCCTGGCCATGTATAATTATTTTCATATGCATGCATTTGAAATCTACTTAAGTTATACCAGGGTGCTATACAGTACAGCTATATTTATCTTTAATAATATTGTGGAAACTGGAGTGGAAGGCTTAAATGGAAACGTGTGTAGTATGTAAAAACACGGATACAACGTAACATGGCCATTATCATTTCTGATAAGTTCTATATTGGTCATCAATTGATTTTAAAAGTAATTTTGTGGAAATCCTTGGTAAACCTAGTAAGAATAAGCCTAATCAAGTAAGAATACTATATCCAACGTAAAAGATTTTTTTTTTTCAATTCGGGCCTCATATTATCGGGTTCCAATAAACAAACTCAACGCCATTATGTAATAGTTAAGATAAAACATAATTACCTAAAAAAAAGAAGAAAAAAAAGAGACACCCAGAAATAATTATAATTAAAAATCCAATTAATCGTAGAATTTAATTCTATTAGGATGTTAAATGAAAGAAAATGAACGTGGCCTTGAACTGATCAACGTTAATGGAAATATTTCTTTGAGTGCACAGCACCTTAAGCCTTTATGAATTTTCATTTTGAAGTTGCGTTAAGGAAAAGTTTCCTAAAATTTACCCCCTCTGCATTATGGGGTCTGGGACCTCTCCTCGCCATGTGCGCTAATGCCCTATACATATTGATATTAACATTAGTTGTTGGACAAGAAGGTCTCTCATCCAGCTTCTCTTCAGCCTTTTACGCCCCTTACCTGATTGTTGCGGCCATTGCATTCATGTCATGTTGATTTGCAATGACTCCATAAGTGTTCATTAACATTTATCATTTGTAAGGTCAATATGTAAAGTTATGCTGCGAACATACCAAGGTGAGTTTGTCATTATTCAAAATGTTTTTGTTTGAAAAAATTGAAGAATACTAATATGAGTCGTTTCAGCTCTTCCGTAAATCTGAATGCGTCAGTCCAAATTGGTTCCCGTAAATCTGTATCCATCTTTTATTTTTTTCAAAATTAATTTTGTATCGAATATTAAGAAATAAATAAATGTAGGAACTATTAATTAATTTAGATTATATTTTTCTCCTAAATATGTGGATCCAATTTCAATCAATGGCAGGACGTTTCATTACGAAGAATTAAGCAAGGTAGTGTAGGGGGTACAAAATATATGCTGAATGTAAAACTTAAATGTAGTGAATGCATTACTAAACAACCTCAGATCTTATTAACAAATAAGAATTTTAAGACATTAAAAATCATTTAAATAAAATTATCTCAACAATTATTACTAGACTTCTGATTATTCTCCTTTTAACATAAGTAATTTAATAAATGGTTAGGAAGCGAACATGCCATCAACTTCAAATAATACCTAATTATAATTATCTCATTTTTATGCAATTATGAAACCATTTCCTCTTTTTAGTTTTATAAAAAAAATTCTTTAATAAATTTATGACTTTGGTTTCTTTTCAATGAATATTTAGGCAGCCATTCATTAAATTCTAATAAAAACAAAATAAATATACATGTGAATTACGGTATAAAGAAAATTCATCAGACCTTCTAAAAAATGCAACCTTGTTTACCTTGACGAGAAGTCGCTATTAATATAAAACAACGTGAAATGTAGCGCGATCTACATTTATTGAAGGGGCATTTAAGTGCATTAAATATTCTTGAAAATGAAGCAGTAAATGAACAAAAAAATAAATAAATTATATGAAAGATAAATTAATAAATATCAGACAATGGAAAAATATTTTTAAACGGTTTATTTATATAATAAACTCAACTGTTTCACCCTTGAACAATACATTGTAATTGTATTAATTTAATATTTTGTATAACGGAGAAATCGTCATTTTGAGGTCGAATTGAGGTTAATATTGTAATTTACAAGTGATTGTATTACAACATACTTGTTATGATGCAAGGACGATTCGAATTAAGACAGTGGAAAGAACTTAACTCGTTCACCTTCAGAGGAGAAAAAAAAATTAAATTTTTAAAATTATTCTATTTTGAAGAGTGATTCAAATTATTGAGTTTCCATTTGATTTATTGAGCTCACTATCGAAACATCGAAGAATCAAAATAGGGATTGTTCATGCAGCAATCAAATATATTAAGTAAAATTTTTTTACTTTCACTTACTATATATGAAACATATAGTAAGTGGAAGTATTGCGATCGTGAAAATTTTCGACTTCCGGTTTTCAACGGAAATACACGTTTTGGGGTCCACTGAGTCAAAATAACCAAGTCCCGCGAAATGGTCTGTGTGTGTCTGTGTGTGTGTGTGTGTGTGAGAACAGACTAGCTCAAAAACTATAAACCGTGCGAACCTGAAATTGGGTATTTAGAGTATATATAAGCCCGCGATGTGGCAGCAAAAATTTCATCAATTTTGCTCAAAGGGAGGGGGTACTTTATTTAATAACTTTTTAAGTTTTTTTCGATTTTCTCAAAAACGGCTCTAACGATTTTGATTAAACTGAGTATTTGATCTATTTATATGACTGTAAAAATTTCATCAAAATTGATCAACCGGAGGGGGGACTTTACTTAATAAATTTTGTATCATTTTCACATTTTTTTTTATTTACTCAAAAACGGTTTTAACGATTTTGATCAAACTTGGTACTTGATGTATTTATATGCCAAAGATGTGATGACCAACATTTCATCACAATTGATCAACCGGAGGGGTGACTTTACTTAATAAATTTTGTATCATTTTCACGTGTTTTTTTTTTTTTATTCAAAAACGGCTTTAACTATTTTGATCAAACTGGGTATTTGATGTATTTATATGCCAAAGATGTGATAGCTAACATTTCATCAAAATTGGTCTAACGAAGGGGACCACAAGAACGCATTAATTTCTAATCTAAGTAAGTTGGTAAGTGAAAGTTGTGTGTTGCGCGCACGCACCAGATTTTTTATTTTTCATAGACAGATTAATATTATTCCAAACTCGTAAGATGGATGATATTGATGAATAAAGTGGTTGATCCAGTTTTATTAATTTATTTAACGCATCTAAAATACATTGTAATTGTATTTGTATTGTATTTTTTGTTTTCGTATTGTATTGGAATTGTATTGTACTTATATTGTGTTTTTGTATTGTATTTGTAAATTGTAATCGTACGGTAATTTTATTGCATTGTATTTAACTGTATTTTATTTTTATTGCAGTATTGTGAATATTGTATTGCAGGGGGAAAATAATTCGATGGTCGAAAAGCCCGAAATCGTATATAAATAAAAAAATTTAACGGATCTACGCACATACGCGAAACCAAGTAACCCTTAAACATCGCTGTTTTATTCGGCAATTTCGGATATTTGTATTTTCCAAACAATGCCCTCTGACATAGTTTGTAAAATACAAAATTGAATTGAAAAATTAATTAAACAAAAATATTTTAAAAAACTTAACTAAAAAAGAAATTGACAAATAAATAAAAAAAATTCTAGGGACAAGATAACTAGGTGGAATTCCTCATAAGATATAATTAAAAACGATTTTTAGTAATAACTCAAGAAAACCTCCCTTATCTCACATTGTTTTTTTGTTTTCCCATTCCTTCTTTTGTATAAAAAAACAAAACATTTTTTGCATGTGTTCATGTTTTAAAACATCGATTTTTTTTTCTTTCGATGTTTATGAAACATCAAGATTTCTACTGACTAAATAGTCATCAATACCAAACATCAATATTTTAGCTATCGATACCCATCTCAACATGACAAAAAAAGGGTATTATATTACGTCACAATCGTACTTCGTATTCCAATCCTTAAAATAGATTACAAAACGGGATAGACCATCCGCCGTAATTTTTATTAATTTAATATATTTTCATATAATAGGAAAATTATTTTTATGTATGTCCTTAAAAGGAAGACCTAATATTAATCAACTTATATAGCCGGCATTGAAGTTCTGACTTAATCCTTGGGTCGAGGACAGTCATGCAGATGGATGTTCCAAGTCATGGCCAAGAATGTGCTGCATAAAGGACAGCGAGGGTCATACCCGTCTGAGATCCTATGGATGTGAGCTGTTAAATCGTCTTATCGATCTTATAGCCGCTTATCGATCTCTACAGCTGCTATTTATTCATACCAAAAAGCTTTATTTTATTTATTTATTAATATTGTAACACATATTTGGATTTAAATATTTTTTGGTTACGAAAAATAATAATTCACAATGACAGGCAAACAATAAAACTCAAATAATTAAGAACGTTACAATAAGTATCAACTTATAACAACACAAAGTAACCACATGATTCGATCTTCAGAGCAAGACTAATTCTCGAGTCCATCACTCCTTATATTTAGTCTAAATTAGAACAATCTAGAAGGTTCCCGACAAGTTTCTCGAACAGTCATCAACATGTACTACAACAGTTTGTAACTGTTCCAAAAAAAAGTCTAGAACACTTTTCAAATATATGTTGTTGTTTTTTTAGGTACAAACTAATAACTTTGGTCTTTTTTTAACACGGGATTCCACTCTTCACATACATTGGACTTTTACTATGGACTTTTAAAATCAATTCGTTAACTATCGGAAACCCGGAGATAGCAAGTTCAAAACCCCGAAGCAGGGGACATTTAATAATACTCGGCGTTAATCTCCCAACTATGGAATGCGCGGTAGGAGAGGAAGAAAAAAAAAAAAAAAAAAACCTGATTTATTTTCCTATAATCTTCGATAACTTTTAAACTATTGACTGTACCCAATGAGAATGGTCTCATTGGATTCAAAAGCATATTAACAACCAAGAAAAATTCATACCTCACTTACTTGCACCAAAATTAATTTTTACAACCCCCTCCCCCTCGTCATTTCAACCCACCCCTAACAGATTGGATGGACTCTAAAGATTTCGAATACTGATCCTAAGATAAATTTATGACCAATGATTCATGTAGCTACCCATTTTTTTCGTACTTTGGCTAATTTTCTTTTTACTTTTCAAGGCTTTTTACCAACACATATAAATAAAACATGAGTCGGTAAGAGAATTTAATTACAACTTTAAACTGCTATTAACATATTCAAACGATGCATTACTCACACATAGTAAAAGTTAACAATCCTTCTATTACACGGTAATGTAAGTTTGTTATTTTAAGTAACTGTTGTTAACATTTTTCGAAGCTCAGGTACTTTCTTCGACGGAGATGAAAGTAGGAATCGCTTTCCGCAATGAATGATAATTATTACTGATCTTCCACTGCTCGTAAGAGATGTTATGAAGCTAACAGTAGATTATCCAACAAAAAATAATTTTTGAAATCCGTACAAGTAGTTTCTTAAATTAGGGGGCTCAAAAACCACTTTATATTATAATACTTAAGATAGATTCAAGAGAACTAATATGCTTTACCTGTTACGAATTAATTTCTTCGTATGATGAATAAAAGTTGGGAGAGAAAAATATGAAGCAGAACCTAGATGAACCGAACCAAACTAGCAAATAATTCATTATAAGAATTTAACGTTCTTTTTACCTCAGTTCAGGATTAGTTTCGTTATCAAAGTATACGATTTATCGAAACCGGATGGCTCTCATCTCTAAAATATAAAATTATCTCTTCTGACATAACGAAGCTAAGAAGATTTATTCTAATCGGCACAGATGTTTGATGGGCTTCGAGAATTGGATTAAACCAGCAATTGGAGTTATCTGAAATTCTAAAAGAACCAATATAAAAAAAAAAAAAAAAAAAACCTCGCAAATCCCCATCACCGCAAAGTTACGTAGTCACCCGCCACGTATATATCATGTATTTGCTACTGCCTCAATTTCGTAAAATGTAATGGATTATTACCTCACTCGTGAATTAATGACATGCAATTAATAATAATCACCGTCCACTTATATTCAATCATGTGTCCACTTTCCAAGCATATTTTGCAACTGATTTAAGAATTCACACCTGCCTCTTTACATTAAGTATAACAACTATTTTTAAAAATTCCTTAATCCGTTATATTGCTACCATTACAAATGATCGCGAGAAAATCCTCTTGATTATTTTTTCATCCATCTCTCTCATCTCATAACAACGTCTATAATTGTTCTCCTTTACCTATTTAACTCCCATCCTTCCATTCCCTTTAGTAGAAGCCAGATAAAATAAATAAGAATAATTACCTTAATATGAATAATTGATAAGGAAGCAACTAATATTTCATACTATCGGAGCTCCATATGCAAAAGAGCAAAATTTATGTTATGAATTTTGCAATATACCTTAATATATTCCAATTAATTATGTACAATTTTCAGGAAAAGTAGTTTTCGCGCCAGGCAATCCCGTGTCCCAAGCAGAGGGAGTGTGCCCACCGCAATTAGTTGTTTTGTTTTAGGTTAGGGTACAGTGATCAACTCATGCTTAAGAAAAGAAAATGAAATGGTCCATTTATTCTTCTTCCTCCTTGGTGCCTTTCAGAGTGGAGGGGCCTCATCAATCCATTTTCGCCAGCCATCTCGGTCCTACTCCAGCGTCCTCATAGCACCCCGCTGCTTGCCTCTCGTTTGAAAATGAAATGGTATATTTATTGATAATATGTTACTTAAAAAAAAAAAGGTAAATTAAATTCTCATTTAACTTGCTAATTTGGCCCAAGTACTTTTAGTTTCTATTATGTGTCTCCTGCTTGCCTGCATTTCATCCTGCCCTCCTAGGCCCCCTCCAGACCTTACAGGATATTACCCAATGGTCCTTACAGGATATAGCTTCTGTACCACAAAAGAAGGTGTCCTTACCTGGGTGTTCTGAGGCCCACTCTGCTTAGGGCTCGTAGAGGTATATCCTCTCTTGTTGCTACTTACTCCTTGATTACTGACTGACTGATTGTTTGCACACCTGGCCACCGGGGAACACCGCTTTAAGTTTAGTTTTAAATCTTTTCGCGGGTTGCCGCGAACATACCACCCACCTTAAATTCAATAGGGTCAAGTATATTTCGAAAATATACGGTTAGGATTTGGGAACCAGTCGTTACTTTGCTATATGACAGCTACGGGAGACGGTTAAGTTTTTTTCAACAATCTTGGGAAATGTGGTAGTTCACTCATCAACCAGTTAAGAAGAATATTAATCTTCAATCAATACTTAATAATCAAATGTTAATAATCAAACATCTGGGTTCTGAAACAAAAAAAAAAAAAAAAAAAAAAAAAAAAAAAAAAAAAAATAAATAGGACTATTAGGTCCATTGTAATCGAGACTAGAGGTCAAAAAGCGATGCAACATTTGTTTTCAAACTTCCTTCCAAAAATTTAACCGTGAAAAAAGGCATTAATTGGAGTTAGATCAACTAGAAAATGTAAATCAAACTATCGAACCAATGATTAAAGTGTAATAATTTTGTTTAGATTTTATGAACGGCTTCATTTTTTTCCATAAAGGTGCCTTTACACTGTGCAAACCTCATGCTCGAACAGGTAATCCCCCGAACCTTACCGAACCAAGAACTGCTTTTTACACTGAAAAGTGATGTCGAGCGAACTATGTCTGTCCGCACCTATGCATCTGAATACAATACTTCTAACTTAAATTACAAAGACGGCTAACTTGGAACTAGTTCTGTATTTTTCTCTAACTTTTTGCTTATGGATAAAAGCAACGTCAGAAATATGCTATAAGAAGGTCCAGAAGCTTATCTTAAATAACTCAAAAGCGACACACGCGCTATCCCCGAGCACACAGGCGAACAGATAAGGGACCTGTTCGAGTTCGTTTGTTATTTAAAATAGCCGAACACTGTTCGAGGTGGATGTTCGCAAAATGCAAAGGCACCTTAATATTATTGTCTATTGAAGAAATCTTCTTTCCCCAAGCCTCAATTCTCGAATTGTGAAGACTTTTAGAGAATATCAAATTAACGTATATTGAAGGTAATAAACTGGAAATAAATAATATTATGATGTGGAAAGAAGGGAGACAAAATTCCATGTAGTAGGGGGGTAAGACAACAGTAATACAAAGTACGCACCAGGGTTGACTCAAAATAACCTTCAGTAATCGGAAGAAAAAATAACTCTCATCTTCTCAAACAGGAAAGACTAAAAAGAACCGTTCTTCTGGGTTTGCATTTTAATGAATATAAATTCATATAAATATCGTTCATATTTTTATAAATTCTTTTCGTTATCGATTCAAAGTTAAATAATAAGTATGAAAATCGCAAAACGAGATAAAATCCAAATTCAATGTGTTATTTTAGATGCTTGAATTGGCAAAATTTTATATTCAAGTATGGCTCTAAGTCTTTATAAAGATCTTCAACAAATGATGAGAAGAGAGAGAACAATAAAAAAAAAGAAAACATGAAATATGGCGAATTGAAGTGTAAATTAAATATAGAGATTATTTTATCTTCACGATACAGTACAATCGAGATGACTCATCAAAGTAATAGGCATTTATTCTAAAAATTGCCTGAATATACCTATATTTATCAAATAAAAAAATAGCAAACACTTAATCATTTGCCTTCTAGTAAAAAAAAAAAAAAATTGAAAACGCATTTTTTCAAAATTATAGTTTAGAACTTTTAAGAGATATATGGACCGTTGTACTTAGTTTCAAGTTCAAACTTGTGATAAAATTCGATGAATTTCAGATCTTTCTAAAGAGATTGGTTTTTATTTAAATGTTCTAGGATGAATAGAAGAGGGGATACTTGATTTGAAGCAGAGAACTAAAATTGCTAAAAATACACGTTTAGTCCAACAATCGAGATGACTCATCAAAGTAATAGGCATTTATTCTAAAAATTGCCTGAATATACCTATATTTATCAAATAAAAAAATAGCAAACACTTAATCATTTGCCTTCTAGTAAAAAAAAAAAAAAAAATTGAAAACGCATTTTTTCAAAATTATAGTTTAGAACTTTTAAGAGATATATGGACCGTTGTACTTAGTTTTAAGTTCATACATGTAATAAACTTCATTGAAGTTCAGATCTTTCTAAAGAGATCGGTTTTTATTTAAATGTTCTAGGATGAATAGAAGAGGGGATACTTGATTTGAAGCAGAGCACTAAAATAGCTAAAAATATGCGTTTGGTCGAAATTAAAATGGCCGAGTAGGCAAAATAAAAATTAAAAACATAAACTAATTGCATTTTTGTTTTTCTGATATATTGTACTTTCTGTGGTAAAAATATTTGAGGAAATAAAAAATGTTAATTAATCTCTGCCATGGTTGAGATTTTTTTTATCAATCTCTGATGATTGATTATTAACCGGTGAAGATTATTGAGATTATTTTATCTTTATTATACCATAAATTCAAGATAACTCAACAAAGTAATAGTCATTTATACTAAAGATTGTATGAATATACCAAGCTTTATCCGAATAACTATTATAAGACGCTTCTTCATATTGAAGAGATAACTTAGGCAATCGGCTTTATCAATGATAAGTGATGAAAAAAAGAAAAGAACTGAAGATCGGATGAAGCCCACGGAAGGGCTGCATAAGGTATTCTTTTAAGCAATCGATACACAAGATTGGATTAGAAGCGGCAAATGCTTAAACCTTCACACATTGCCGTTAGTTATTTCCCACTGTCGATTGTACATCATCGCATGTTGACCATAATTCAGCTGTTGAGAATCCATTAATGGAGAGAAAGACATATTATATTCTGAAACCTGCTAAGGTTTTTCATTTAAATTAAATACTACTGTTGTTCAAGCCAGAGCTTCAATTTATACTTATGCACCTTAATATCATATTGCCCTTTCCCATCTGACAAGAAAGTGGGTTGGAGATGCAAATGAGGATAGATCCCAATTTGAAAAAAATTTCAAAAATTTTTTTAGCAATAACCTTCCCTTCAGTTCATTCCACTTAGTGCTTACCAACGCTTAAAAGTCTAATTTTGTTAGGTTTTATAAAGTATGTTTTGGAGTGTTGAGCGTATACCACCTCTACTACTAGACACTAGTAGAGAATACTTAACACTAAGTATTAGAAATTATAAAAATAGATTTATCCCATTTTGTACCTCCACGTTTCAAATCATCATTACAAGAAAGTTAACTTCGTTGATTTTTGAAGAGGCCTAAAATTTAAAGAACCGGATATAAGAATAGACTGAATGACTAACACTGTTCAGTAACTGCAGAATCACGTCCAAGATACTATAGTAATGGTACCTATGCGTAAAACATAAAGTCTAAACGAAAAGAAAACAGTAAAATCAGGCATACACAAAAAACACGCCAAAGTCCATATTGTTGAAAAGGATTTCTGGGTTTTATATTGAATCGCATGTATTAGGTACAATGTACTAAGCATTCAAAACTTCAAGAATTATAACCAAAAATTTTTTTATTCGTATTCATTTAATACCTGACTTCATCCAAAGATTTCAAGAATTCATCAAAGTCTCTAGCATTCTAAAGTTCCCACAGCACATAGTCCTACATGTTCTAAACAATTTTCATGGATACGAATAGCAATATTCAAGAAAAACCAATAGTTTTTAACTACTAGTTGTAGTAAGTACTAATTAGCAATTCGCTAACAGTATTGTATCGAACGTCCGACTTTGGAAGGTGTATTTTCCTTTAGATCTGGTTCAATTTCTTGTCACTGTATTACAGACAGCCATCTTTTTAAATGATCGTAATCTCGGATTCTTATTGATTGCATCAACACATGTCCTACTTTTAAGTGGCACCTTATGCAAACAGTTGACATCATTTAGTAAGGTCCTTCCATTCAAGCTCGAAAATTAAAGGTGTTTTTAAATTTTGTTTGACTGCTTCAATGTTGTTCATATAAAATGAATTACATTTCATCTATTTTTACTTTCACTTACCTATATATGAAATATATAGTAAGTGGAAGAATTGCGATCATGAAAAATTTCGACTTCCGGTTTTCAATGGAAATACACGTTTTGGGGCCTCCTGAGTCCAAATAACCAAGTCCCGCGAAATGGTCTGCGTGTGTGTGTCAAGATATGACTGTAAAAATTTCATCAAAATTGATTAACCGGAAGGGGGGACTTTACTTAATAAATTTTGTATCATTTTCACGTTTTTTTTTTTTTATTTACTCAAAAACTGTTTTAACGATTAAGATCAAACTGGGTATTTGATTTATGTATATGCCAAAGATGGATAGCAAACATTTCATCAAAATTGGTCAAACGGAGGGGGCACTTTATTTCATAACTTTTTTTCCAAATTTAACCTTCTTTTCGATTATTCGCTTGCATTGCCGAATAATCTCAAGTAAAAACTTATATTTAATAATAAAAGAAGTAAGTGTTTTTTATAGAGAGCAAATGAAAAAAAAAAAGAAATGAATATGGAAAAATGTGTAACTTTGAGAAGTGGCATTAACACAACGCATTAATTTCTAATCTAAGTAAGTTGGTAAGTGAAAGTTGTGTGTTGCGTGCATGCACCAGAGTTTTTTAAATAGTAAAGGTATTCATGCGTACCATCATACCATTAGAGAAAATTATACGAATTCATACTTCAATATCATTCTAATTTACGGTTTTAGTTCATTTTTCCCTGCGAAACAATAGTATCTCCCTTGGGTTTACACTTATGAAAGAAAATCATCAACAGTAGTTGTGATTTGATGAAATTTTTACAGGACCACCTAGGTACCATCCCACGTGATTCCAGAAATGTTCATTAAAATCAAATCAAAGTGATAATCGCTGAAATGTACGTCAAATCGATTTAACCACAGGCAAGTAGGGAACTTAAACTTTAACTTAAAACTTGAACTTAAATTGTTCCTCGCTGTATGGGATGTAAAATTCAAGCAGAAAATTTTAATTTAAGGTTAATTTAGGTTTTGTTGTTTGAGGACACACAACATCTGTCATTAGCGTCCTTTATCATTTATAATAACTACTAGATTTTAAGTGTTTAACCTCCCTCATGAATAATAAACTCCCTTCTAGGTAGTTAGCTACACAATATCATTCATTGTTTTCCCCATAAAGTTTTAGTTATATCTACGGCCTCAGGTAATACCTAGGTTCGTTGGGAAATCGTCCTCATGAGTTATGTAAATTTCAGAAGTATTCTTCACATTGTGATGAAAGTATCATTTATGAAAATTTATCTTTAGGATCCCGAGAGACGTCTCCATTTTAGTTTTTTACGAAAACTTCTTCAGTTCGAATCCTCGGTTTATTCCCACAATACCCCTTCAAAGTTTTCAAATCTACATACAACAGTCAATTGAACGTCAACTTTCAAAAGATCTTTCATTACTTGGTTCTCATTGTTAACGAATTCGATTTACCCTTTAAACCGTCACTCCAACACTCTCCCCACATTCAAATCCCGCCTGTTTAATCACTTCCAATCAATCCACTTTCCAGAAAAATTGTAAATAAGAACTTCCAATTTGAAATCCAAATTTAAATGGCCAGTTTTCATTCCGAATTTAAACTTTCATCCAAATTAACAGATAATTAAAATTAATACATGAAGATAGAGCACGAATATTCGATTCATATTGATATTTCCTACAAGCCATGTACCGTTATCAGCGAAGTCAGGTGGCCTTCACTGCCACTGAGATATTTTACATCAAGTGAGTGTTCAAAAAATATTTTTACTACAGTCTGATTATGGATTGATTTTACTATTCAATCAAGGATAAGATAGCTACAATGGTAGTCACTTTCAGTTTCTAAAATGGAGTCTCTCCTGTTCGACCTTCTTACCATCTTAAGTTGTAGGCCTTCATATGGGCGACTTGTCGGGGATTGTCTAAGGTATGGAACTTTAACACGCTTTTTTTTTTTTCTTAAAGCTAGAACGTTATTGGATTATTATAACAACGAATAGGTAATAATTAGTTTATCCCAGTAAAAGTCTGACTGAGAGTTGGAACGGGAAATACAATGAACCATGGAAATGAAAACAAGGAAGTGTTATTGGTCCTTGAAAACAGGATTACATAAAATTCTTATTAAACCGTTAGCTGACAATATTTCCAATCCAAACATCCTAAAACCTTCACGAATGCTTAATGTAAAAGCGTGATAAGAATAATATTTCACCATAAAAAGCCTTTTATTTGGAGCACTTGCGGCAATTTTATTTTGAGATATTCAAATCTAACGGAATATTAATAACTGGGACCCGGTTTAACGTTACGCAAAAACCTGTTCATTTCACGTCTTCAAATTATTTCACTTTCAAAAATAATTATTCTTCACCACACAAGAAAATAGTTAAACGACCTGCAGTTCATAGATATTCCATATTAAGATTTTTTTTTTCAATCACAAGAATAAAATAAATATATAATTTATTTAAATTATTTAGTACTAGCTGTATGTCCTGGTTTCACCTGGGGAATTTCATTTTTCTAATGGAACGGTCGATTTCTTAAAAAACCAATGTAAAGCGAGATCATAACGATTTTTATACCAATAAAGAATATACCCAGAGATTGGCTGAATTTATTCAATTTTAATATGGATAGGTGTTCGCACCTGGTATGAAAGAACAACTGAGCGAAATTTGGAGATTTTAGGACAAACGGTATGGATCTCTATAAAGAACAAATAAACAAACAAACAGAATTTCATCTTTATTTATATAGATTACTTAAACAATTCTTTTTAATATTAATTTAGTTTAAAATGTACTTATTTGTTTTACTTTGATATTCCTTAAAGCTCAAAGAAGTTATCTTATGATTATATGTGATCTGTAATTCGTAAAGGATACAAGTCAGTAAAACACTGGTAATATAGTATCATATGAAAATAAGTTTACCAGATTTGGGCGGATTATATCGGCGATTACAATTACCGGCGCTCCACGCACTTAATTGTTAAACATTAAAATGGGGTCACCTGTGGTGTAGTGGTTAGCATAGAAACCTACAGTACTAAAGATCGCGTGTTCGCGTCCCGCTATGGCCCTAGGTATGATTTTTTAATGGGAGTAAAAACTCCTTGCCTATGCCGTCCATCGGATAGGACGTAAAAGGAGGTCCCGAGCCTGTATGATGTCAGGTACTCGTTAAAGATCCCTATGCTAATTATAATTGGATAGGCCGATACGATTTGCCCGACTCGGGAGCTAACTTGATATATTTTTTTTTTTTTATTTATTACATCTGTTATAGTCAGTTAGACATACAGAGGGAGTTGGCTTAATCTACATGAAATAAAATGTAAAATAAAATTTAAAATAGATTTACAATATTTATATATCTACATTTCCATTCTTTCCACTTTGTTATCTTTACGTTTTCCTTCTTTTTTTTTTTCTTTTTTTTTTCTACAGAATACATAAAGGAGAAAAAGTAAAAGAAATATTTATATATACAATCATAAATGGTCGACTGTGCTGCCGACTACATAAAAACAACAAAATAATAAAATAAGAATGATTATAGGTTTCTACTGTACATAAAGGCCCAAGAGGTATACATGTTTATAAACACTTTAGTGTTAAACTAGCCGTTTAAGTTTAGCCAGTTACCAGTTACATTATACAGAAATACATTCATATAAAAATAATTATTACCTATCTGTTAAAACATCTTTCTAATTAGATTATTAATATTAGATTAGATGGTTTTCCCTCAGTTCTTTTTTAAATATTACTTTTTTTTAATTCGTTTATAATAAAAGACCTTAATTTTAGGGCGCTAGTTACATATTTAAATACATCATTTATTTTATTTAAGTTATCTGCCATGAGCAGAATTTTTATTCTTTGCTCTCCTATTATATCACTTTTAGGATTAATATCCTTTATATACTTCTGTAAGTAATGGCTTCTTACATGTTTATATATTGGGCAGTTTATGAGGAAATGTAATAAATACTCCTTTTCGTTCATTTTGCATAGAGTGCATGTTTCTTCCGTATTGATTTTATAGTTGTTGCCGTTTAAGTAAAATCTAATTACATTTGAACCCGCAACCCTAAGTTGACTAATTATTCTTAATTTGTTTATTGATATTTTACTATTGAGATATGTGTCGCCGTAACCAAAATTTGCTATAGTTCTGTACATTGGGTTGAAGTTGCTATTGTTTATTCTTTCGTAATCTATTGAGACTGCATTGTTATTCCATTGGTTGCACAGATTGTCTATTATTTGTTTATTGAGGTGTATTTCTTTAAGATTCGGTTTTTCTCCGATGATTCTGAACATTTCGTTTACTTGGGAAACCCAGTTTAAATCGAAACGGTTAACCTTGCTATTGTGAAGGTCACAAAGTTTATGGTAAATTTTTTTTACTATTCTGTCAGATTTCATTTTTGAGATTTTACTTAGCCAGTTCAAAGTCCTTTTGAAAATTAAACAACTAATTGGCTTAATTTGTGTTTCGGATCTTACATAATGGTTCGGTGTATTAGAGGGCCAGAAATAGATTGATTTAACAAATTTTGTTTAAATTTGTTCCAGTTCCTTGATATATCTGAGACTCCACAATTCTGCGTTATATAAGAAAACATTTGCAATTAGGCTTTGGAAAAGGTAACTTTTTGTATCCCATGTTTTCGACTTTGCTTTTATAAGTATATTTCTTACCCTGTTTATTGCGATGTAAGCTTTATTTTTAAAGTGGTTGCTTGCTAATAAAAATTTACCTGAAGAAGCTAAAGGTACCCCCAAGTATGTGTAATTGTTAACATATTCTATTATTTCTTCCCCATAATATAACTGTTTATGTTTTCCCTTTCTTCCTGATTTATTGAATTTTATTATTTTGCTTTTACTTACATTGACTTTTAATCCTTTAGCTTCACAATATTCTTTTAGAATAGTGAGTTTTTCTTGAGCGTCAAACCATGACGTGGCAAAGATTACCATGTCGTCTGCAAAAAGTAAGGTGATTATTTTTGTGTTTCCATCTATGGTGATACCCTTTGCTCCCTTTTTCTTAAAAAACTCTTCTAAATCATTTATAAATAAAATAAAAAGCCATGGGGATATTGAATCGCCCTGAAATAATCCTTGTGTTTCAGAGGCCGTGTTATTTATGTTAATACTTATGTTTGCCATTTCATATAATTTTTTTATAATTCTTACTATTTTTCCACTTACCCCTAAATTGTGAATTGTTAACCATAATAGTTGGTGATTTACTGTGTCGAAAACTCGGGACAAGTCTACAAAAATTGTGAATATATTTCCTCTGGTTTTTTGAATTTGGAGCGTTATTAGGCTTTGTAGGATAAAGATATAGTCTTGACAACTTCTATTTGGTCTAAAACCAGATTGGTTATCTGGAATTATTTATAATTCTTCACACCAGTTAACTAATCTATTTCCAATGATCGAGGTAAACAATTTAGTGATTACATTAAGTAAGGTGATTCCACGATAGTTACACGGGTCTTTGGGGTCTCCTTTTTTAAATAATAGGTTAACATTGCCTGATGCCCATCCTTTTGGTATATTTTCAGATTCAAAAACATTATTAAATAACATTAATAGATAGCTTTCACAAGCTGGGGTGAGAATTTTGAATAATTCATTAGGTAGGCTGTCTGGACCGGGTGATTTTTTATTCTTTAATTTACCTATTGCATAGCTCAATTCTGATATTTCTATTGTTCTGTCTAAATACGGATGTGTGACGTCTGTTATTTGTATGCTAACTTGATATATTTTAAAGGCAAGGAGGTTTTTCTATACTTTAGAATGGTTACAAAAAAAAAAAAAAAATGTACAAAGAATAATTCAGTACTTAATAATTCAAAACATATATGCACCTATAATCGAATGTCTTGTCTATCTGCATAAAATTTGTAAATGTTGAAATATGAGATTAAATATTAATATTCCAACATAAAACCAAAACCATTTGATTTAAAAGAGTTCTAGAATTTTTGTTGGACAGTTACCAACGGTCTTAGTATATGTTCGTGACTGTTCGAGAATCTTCTACGCTTCTCGGGAACCTTCTAGAATGTTCTAATTCTGACTAAATATGAGGAGCGATGGACTGGAGTCTTATTCTTGCTCTCAAGATCGAATCATATGGTTACTTTTGAGTTACTGTGTCGTTACAATTTGATACTTTTTGTAACCTTGTTAATAATTTGAGTTCTTGTTGTTTGTCTGGCATTGTTAGAATTATTATATTCTTCTAATAAAAATTGTTTAAACCCAAATAAGTGTTATGATATTATATAAGGATGAAGATAGGAAAAATCAGTTGAAGCATCTTATTGCAGAATAAAGTAACAAAGTAACAGGACTTAGGTTCGGCGATTATAAAATAATTCTTGTCTGTTTTTTTTTTCAATAAAACGTATCGCTTTAAAAAAAATAAAAACTCAGAACATTTTGTTTTAATAATGTTCCATGATTTTACATTAATATTTTTGAATATATGCTGT
Source organism: Aelia acuminata (assembly GCA_911387785.2). Classification (NCBI taxonomy): domain Eukaryota; kingdom Metazoa; phylum Arthropoda; class Insecta; order Hemiptera; family Pentatomidae; genus Aelia; species Aelia acuminata. The sequence goes on along the minus strand of OU426982.1, from coordinate 113,691,944 downwards.
AATTTTCTAAATAATTAAATTAAATTAATCAAAGACCCTGGAACTATTCGCTATTGGAGTCACTATGACGCCGCTTACAGCGTAATCGAAACCTGATAATGTAATCCTTTTTAATTTTTATCGAATGATTTTTATTGGATAGGTGAGCACGAAGAAAAGGGATGAGATAGCGTACTATCTAAAAGCTCGATTATATTATCCCTAAGCCATTATATAATAAAACTGATTCCAGATTATTTCTTTAATCTGAGGCTTAAAAACTAAAAATATATATAGATGCAGGATTTTAAATGATCGTTATATAATTATCCTAAAAAAAATGAAAATGAATAAACAGAGAAACTTGTGAAGTAACGACCAACGTATTTCAAGGATTTGACAAAAATGAACTTTATGATTAAAATATTATTATAATATATCTTGTAATAGATTGTTAATCGAAAGAACAGCAATTGTTCTCATATAAAATTCCAGTTTATAAAATGCAAATTTAATGGACGTATGCTAAAAATTAAAAACTATTTTGTAAATTAAAAACGGTATGCACTTGTCTATCTCACCAAAAAAAAAAAATTGTTTCGAAAAAATAAAATCCTAATGATTAAAAAAAAATGAGGCAATGGCCCTAAAAACAACTGGACTATGAATTTTCAAAGATCTCTCAGGCGAAAATAATAAAAATAAAGTGTGACAGAAATTCTCCAGTAATTTTATCAAAATGGGAGACAATAAGAGTTTCTGACAACAGCATAGATTAATATTTATATGTTCACAGCATATTTATATGTATAAAGAGTATGTAAAACCTAGCGTTTACGCATTGAAATCTGAGTTATTGAGAATGTTTTTAAAAACATTTTTTCGATATTCATACTTATTTGAATTGTTCATGTTCATAACCAAACCGCTTTCACAAAATTATTATTATTAAAATTATAATAATATTAAAATGTTGTAAATTTTTCGTAATCAGGTATAATTAGGATAGGGATCTTTAACGAGTACCTGACATCGTAGAGGCTCGGGACCTCCATTTTTCGTCCTATCCGAGGGATGGCATGGCTAAGGATTTTTTACTTACATTAAAAAATCCTAGGGCCACCGCGGGTCGCGAACCCACGACCTTTAGTATTGTAGGTTTCCATGCTAACCACTACACCACAGGTGACCACAAAAAACATTTTTTTGTAATAAGTAGGCCTAATGCTTTTACAAATTTGCTTTTGATAAATCCATTCCTTTAATCATCAATGTAGTACCTATTTTCTTTCATTTACCGTTAAAATATGGAGTTTCATAAAATAATTTTTTTTTACTTCTGATTTTTACATAATTTTGTTAATTTGTTTTTGACAACTTTAACTATATATATATATATAAATTTAACTATATAATATTTCGATTTAGATACCACTGTTTACCCCCAAATGTTGAAGCGCGGATATTAATAGTCAAAACAAACTTCAAAACTCGCTTTTTTTTGCATTTTTTTTTAAGCCAAAAAACGACGTAGAGTTTAATCCTTTACAAAAATCTCATATAAGATGATCCTTATTTTCAATTACAAAATGTGTGAAACTTGGAAAAATAAAAAGAAAAAAAATTGGCAAACTCGTGCAGATATTTGAGGAATATAATGGTTATCTTAAGTTTTGATCTTATTTTCAGATTTTATTTTTAGCACGAAAAAGAAAAAAACTAAGCCGGAAAAGAAAAAGACGAAGGGCAGCACGACCTTCAATTAGAAAAGGATGTATAAGAAGGATCACAGACGGAGGTTGTTGCGTCAGAGGTTGCAGTCACGAGTTTTGACTCAAATGTATATAATAATTAACATATCTATAGGGATAATTGTTATGTTTATTTATTTTTATTTATCTTGTGCTTCTATTCATGTTTTTCAACTGTGCAATAGCTCAGCTAATGCTTTGTTTCAATGTTATATTTCTTTGAATTCTTTGACACATCTAATTACATTGTTACAATTTTTCTTTTTTGTTACAAATTTTCTTGAATAGTAGTATTAATACTTCTATAAATTTAATAAAGTTCCTCTTCTTTTTCTAGAGAAATAAGTGTGCTGTGTTTATGCTTTATGCATGTATTTTTTTACTTTCACTTACCTATATATGAAATATATAGTAAGTGGAAGTATTGCGATCGTGAAAATTTTCGACTTCCGGTTTTCAACGGAAATACACGTTTTGGGGTCCCCTGAGTCAAAATAACCAAGTCCCGCGAAATGGTCTGTGTGTTTTTTTTTTTTTTTTTTTTTTTTTTTAAATCACTTTATTGTTCACATGCACCACATAACGTATAACATTCACATTATTAATAATTATAGTTACAATATTTCTATAACATATTAAAGTCTATTTTTGCTAGAAAACTGGAAAAAGATGGAAAGTAATCTTTTGAAATTAAGTCAGTCTCTTTTGCAGGCCAATAACTCCCTGATGTAATGACATCTTGAATAAGTTTTCTTCTGATAGCTTCAAAATTCTCGCAATCATAAATTATGTGCACCCATGTCTGTGGCGTATGAGAGTCGCATAAACAGCATGGGTCGTCTAAAATTTTGTCTGTGTGTGTGTCTGTGTGTGTGTGTGTGTGTGTATGTGAACAGACTAGCTCAAAAACTATAAACCGCACAGACCTGAAATTAGGTATTTAGTGTTTGCATATGTCCGCGGTGTGACAGCAAAAATTTCATCAAATTTTCTCAAAGGGAGGGGGTACTTTATTTAATAACTTTTTAAGTTTTTTTCGATTTTCTCAAAAACGGCTCTAACGATTTTGATTAAACTGAGTATTTGATCTTTTTATATGCCTGAAATATGACTGTAAAAATTTCATCAAAATTGATCAACCGGAGGGGGGACTTTACTTAATAAATTTTGTATCATTTTCACATGTTTTTTTTATTTACTCAAAAACGGTTTCAACGATTTTGATCAAACTTGGTATTTGATGTATTTATATGCCAAAGATGTGATAACCAACATTTCATCACAATTGATCAACCGGAGGGGGGACTTTACTTAATAAATTTTGTATCATTTTCATGTGTTTATTTTATTTACTCAAAAACGGTTTTAACGATTTTGATCAAACTTGGTATTTAATGTATTTATATGCCCGAGATACGACTGTAAAAATTTCATCAAAATTGATCTACGGGAGGGGGGACTTTACTTAATAAATTTTGTATCATTTTCACGGGGTTTTTTTATTTTCTCAAAAACGGCTTTAACAATTAACAAAAATAAGATATGAATGTAGAAAAATGTGTGACTTTGGGAAATGATATTTAGCAAAACACGTCAATTTCTAATCTAAGTAAGTTGGTAAGTGAAAGTTGTGTGTTGCGCGCACGCACCAGATTTTTTTTTACTGGGTATTGCCCCAAACCACCTGAAATTCTTTCTGTGACCGCCCTTGTATACAATTTTCGGACTTAATGTCTATATTTCCTGTCTTAAGATCCTTTTTTCCACATGTAATAATCTATTTACAATATGGAACAATATCCTAATTGTTAAAAATTATTTAAAACCTATGCCATCCTTCACTCACTTTTTTAAAATTTTACTAACGTGATAACGAGATGATGAATAGAGCAAATAAGGGTAGTATTTGGTGTATCAGAATCGGTTATAAGTATGTTAATCATTGCAGATTGATTATTTAACTTTTTAAAACCTTATTTAACTTTTTATTCTACCACGACCTATGGAGGGCCATAGGTTCAGTACTTAGGAAGCAAATTACGTTTCTGAGGGAGATGAAACGTTCCCCTCATTAACTACTTTTTCAGTTGCTACATTATCCTCTTAAGGTGAAATAAAGAATTATGAGAGTACAATATATATGTGTATACAGCATATACTTATATAGTATATGTATAATTATTCACCAATATAGTTCCTCCTCAACTACATAATACTTGTAGGTTCAACTAAGAAATTTTTAAAGACATTGTTGACATTTGTAGTCTAGTCCAGTTGTAAACGACCCGCCTGAAATCACATTAGCTCTTGCTCCCAAAGAACTAAGAAGTTGAGAATAGTTCTGTACAATCAACATCCATCACGACAAACGATGTGTCAATTGAAGTCAAATAGATGTGGGTCCTGGGGAATCAATTGAATTTTAATCAAACTATATTGCTACCACCATTACCTAACATTTTAAATTAATTCGCAGCATTTAAATAGTTTATTAAGTTTTTTTTTTTTTTTTTGGAACATAACTGGATGATGTTTCAGTGAAATAATCCTGTGACTCAAAAAAAAATTTATTTAGTAAAAGTCGTCACCAATTTTCGGTACCATAGCTAAACATTTTTAACAGACAATTTTGGTAATCCTGACATGGCTTCAAGATAACACTTAATTTTTTTTTCTTTTAACTAAAACCATGTTAATTCACTTACGCCACTATTAATTTCATTTTTACTGACTGTGCTCGTGACAAAATTTATCTCTATTTTAGCAGATCTCTTATTAAATGAAGATAATAAGCACAATAAGGAAAGACAAGTTATAGACGCTACTGATAACAAAGTTTGGTTGCACAAGGTAAGCGGTACGAGAGGGTTGCACGTGTTACGCTAGAATACACAAGTACCATTTTTATTTCGTGCGTTCTACCGAATGCTTTTCCGAAAGGATGGGCTCGCGTTGGTTCCACAATATTTGTAGTATTATAAAATTTAGAATCCTTTATTTACCCAAAGATGTTTAATCGAAATCCAAAATACTCATCTTTAATCCTCTTCTTGTCATTGCTTCATTACAAAGTACAATATTAATATAACTATATGGAAGCAGTTCATTTGAAAACAAAGTCAACTTTTAACAATCCTCTGAAAATATTTTTCTTTTATATATGACATGAAACTTCCACCATAGTGATCATTCAAAGTAAGATATTTATATTGTGTACAATATATTGTGCTTTTAATAATTTATTATATAAAGCTCAAATTTCGACAGATTTCATATTATTTAAATATTCTCAACGTCATCGTTAAGAAGTTTGTTAAAGTTTATATAATTATAATTTACGCGAAATTTCGCAATAGAACCTTAATATCTGGACGAAAACTTTACTTTTAAGTAAATGTCATCGAAAAAAAAAATTATCTCAATAATGTCTGGGATACACGTAATGATAGAACTGTTGAGTCTATAAGTAAACGGCGCTGAATTAGTGCGTTCACATTAAGTAACGAATCATGTTTAATGTGTTTGACATTAATCATAAAAATTTCATAAATATTAAAACTCATCTAAAATAAATCTGGGTAGTTGGTAGGATATGGAGAACTATAAAAAAATCAAAGAAACCTCAAAAACAAATATAATTTTATGTGCGAAATTATGTTCGGATTATGACATGGAAAGTAGATGAGGTAACATGGTAATGTTTTTTAGGGCATTAGTTATGCCAAAAGTAATAGTTTTGTTGTGGTATTGAATGTCAAGTCTTCAGTAAATTATGATAAAGTTATATATATATAGTGTTGTATTTAGGTTTGTTTCGAAACTAAAACCAGCGACAAAACAAATATAATGGAGACCTATTAAACGAATAAAACATTTTTATAACGAGCTTTTGTAATAATATTTGCTGTCGGTTATGTTAAACTCTAATTAGTAAAGTTTTTTGTGATCCTCATATTTAACCTCAACTTTTCAACGTCAATCAAACAATTTTTTTGTCCAACGTTTCGGCACTCACGCCATTATCAAGATAAACATCAGTGACCACAATTTTTTTACTTTCACTTACCTATATATGAAATATACTCGTATAGTAAGTGGAAGTATTGCGATCGTGAAAAATTTCGACTTCCGGTTTTCAACGGAAATACACGTTTTGGGGTCCCCTGAGTCCAATTAACCAAGTCCCGCGAAATGGTCTGTGTGTGTGTGTGTGTGTGTGTGTGTGTGTGTGTGTGTGTGTGTGTGTGTGTGTGTGTGTGTGTGTGTGTGTGTGTGTGTGTGTGTGTGTGTGTGTGTGTGTGTGTGTGTGTGTGTGTGTGTGTGTGTGTGTGTGTGTGTGTGTGTGTGTGTGTGTGTGTGTGTGTGTGTGTGTGTGTGTGTGTGAACAGACTAGCTCAAAAACTATAAACCGAGCGAACCTGAAATTGGGTATTTAGTGTATGTATATGCCCGCGATGTGACAGCAAAAATTTCATCAAAATTGCTCAAAGGGAGGGGGTAGTTTATTTAGTAACTTTATACGTTTTTTTCGATTTTCTCATAAACGGATCTAACGATTTTGATTAAACTCAGTATTTGATCTATTTATATGCCCGAGATATGACTGTAAAAATTTCATAAAAATTGATCAATCGGAGGGGGTACTTTACTTAATAAATTTTGTATCATTTTCACGTGTTTTGTTTTATTTACTCAAAAACGGTTTTAAAGATTTTGATCAAACTGGGTATTTGATGTATGTATATGCCAAAGATGCGATAGCCAACATCACATCAAAATTGATCAACCGGAGGGGGGACTTTACTTAATATATTTTGTATCATTTTTACGTGTTTTTTTTATTTACTCAAAAAAGGCTTTCCGGATTTTGATCAAACTGGGTATTTGATGTATGTATATGCCAAAGATGTGATAGCCAACATTTCATCAAAATTGGTTTAACGGAGGGGGCACTTTATTTCATAACTTTTTAATCAATTTTTACCTTTTTTTCGATTATCTCAAAAACGGCTTTAACGATTTTTATCAAATTCGTGGTGTTTAATGAAAATTAGGTGTTCTTTAATATCAGGTAAGCTTTATCATTATTAAAATGTACTGAAGGGGCTTTTTTTTTGGGGGGGGGGGGGGCTTTTTTGTTTGTTTGTTTCCTATAAAGTACCTTTGTTTTTGTTTATATCAACTGTCTTGGAGAAATTAACTGTCTCTCGTAATGCCTAAAAATAAGAAACGGCTAAATATGAGATATGATAAAAATAAAGAAAACATAAAGAGGAGAAAAAAGAAAAATATTCTGTCAACTCGTAAACCTCGTTGAGCATGCACGCATGCGGAGTACGCATTAATGACAGACCATTGTTTATAATTAAAACCGTTCTGCTCATTTGAGAAGTGGCAACAAAACGCATTAATTTCTAATCTAAGTAAGTTGGTAAGTGAAAGTTGTGTGTTGCGCGCCCGCACCAGATTTTTTTGGTTTTATTTACTTCTAACTGATTAATATTACTAATATAGTATTCAAAAAGAATTGTTTATTGAGTCCGAATATGAGTCTGCGAGTATGACCACATCATCTGCATATAATAACATCATAATGTTATATGAGACTAGATTTAAATCCCGTCAGCCCCCTGTGATATCATATTTATTCATAGAAGTATGGACTAGTAACCTCTCACTGTGGCACCCCCTTAGTGACCTTAATCTCACTAGTAAGATTGTTGGCATTAATTCTCATCGTCATGGAGTTATATAGATCTCTGAATAACCTTATTATATTCTTAAATAGAATCAGAAAAAAGTAATTTTTACTTGACCCTACTTTCTGTAGTCTATTCAATGACTTTATTTTCCTTTACACCTTCCTCACCAGTCCCGATATACAAAAGGTTATTCTAAAAGTGTAACCAGCCTATAAAAAACAGAGTAAGGAAAGTTAGATTCTTCTTCTATAGGTCCACTATAAAAGAAACTTAAAACCATACTGAACGGATCTCGAACCTTCGCCGCTGGACTTGAGGATGCCTAAGGGGAAAACTGCAATAAGCTTGGTCTGCACTTAATTGAAGCAGTCTTCTCTGCTTCAATTCTCTTAAATTTTAAAGCCTTAAAATTTTTAAAGCATACCACTCGCTTATGGGCACCATATCGACTTAAAGGCAACAACCGAAAACCTAAGTTTAGCCGGTTATCATACCTTCATTGGTTATAAAAAAGTAAAGAAGTTATATTAATTAAATTTTATTTTTATTAATTAATTTCACAAGCTATATAATATTATTATAATTACTTATATAATTAACTCCGATTAATTAATTTTGGCCCATATCCTCCGAGATATTGTCCGATCAATAGAGATAGAGATGGCTTTTATTGCTATTTGCTTTGAAGGACTTTGATTGGCGCGAGCCGGAAAAAAATTGAAAGGGGCCGCAAAATCCAGTTGATGGGATGAGGTCGTTGTCCTATCCTCAAACCAAGTTCCGCCGAGGGATCTTAAAAGCTGTTATCAAGTTGGCACAGCTCTCCTCAATTACAGAGTAATTTTTATTGTTATGCCCCTCCAACGAATAGGGTATTTTTTAATTCGTTTTTCATGTCTGTATATAAACTTTGAACAAAAAGTATTTCCGCCTTATGGATTAATGGGTCCAAGTTTTAGTTTGAAAGTTTTATATCCTAAGCTTTCAATACGGGGGAAATAATTTATAAAATATGGAATAACTTTTTTTTTATGGAACTATTATTCATTCATGAAGGAAATGATAACTTATTACCATATAACGTAATTAATATAAGGGTAGATAATTCTTATCCTGATATGAATGATGAAATCATTTTTTTTTTTTTAAAAACATTTGATATAGTGAATGGTACTCGTGTATCTTACTATACCCTCTGCGACCTTCCCTCTAATTGCGGTTACCTAGTGCATCATACCTTTCTTATCAGTTATGTATAAGGCCTGCCTTTATTTGTTGAGCTTGATTTTATTGAAAAAAAATTATCAGGATTTGGAAATTTCTTATCACAAATTGGAAATTTTATAAAAAAATAACGGGCATGTTACGACTTTAGTGAACCCCCGTTTTCAGTTAAAAGGGCCTTGATCGGCTTTATTACATAGCCTTTTAGACTTCCACGCACTACGCTCGCTCAAAAGAGATAGCCAAAAGGTCGCACTAAACTGCTAGAATTTTTCAAAATCGGCTTAAATTTTTATTTTTATTATTAAAATTTCTATATATAAATAAAAGTTTTGTTTTATATAATACAAATATTCTTATTTAGTTTTCTTATTTATTCCATTTTTATCAATACCAAAACTATGATAGCGCCTTACCTACAATAAATATTTTAAGTTTAACTTATTCCTATAGAAATATTTAATTTGTTTATTCTTTAGTTAGGGGTCAGTAGTAGACGTTACTGTACTAGAAACCACCCCTACGCTAGAATTCTTAGAATAAATAGAATTCTTCGTCGAGAAATCAATTAACTGTGGGAAAGCAGTTCTTAATCATGTCACAAAATTATTTTGGGCAACTCGTGACGAAGTAATAAGGGATAAAATATTGAATAATAGCAATAAAAAAATGTGGGTAGCTAACCCTTTTCTATAACTTAAATCCCGATAATCAAATATACTATTCAATAATAGGAAATTGATAAAAAAATAAAATAAAAGAAATTTAAAAAGTTACTAATTCGTTTAGATTCTTACCCTTGCTTTCAGTTTTTTCATGTCTCTTAGCTTTGTCTAACTTATGTAGGGCTTACAAACTTGTAGTTAGTGTTTATTATACACTGAAGGTAACTTAAATATTAAGTTAATACATGATCGTTTCTAATTATTGTTTTAATCTAGGGACAAACAAAACATTATAAAGAAATAATAATTATATTAATTAATGAATTGTTGTTTTAATTTATTTAATATTAAATAAATAATTTATAATATAGGCTTTTTCATTAAGAAAAAAAATTCTGTCTAGTTTAGTACACGGTTATGGATGATATAATACAGAATAAATCTCAATTTATTTTTAATTTTGGAGAAGGGCGTGCCCGTGGTATCAAGAAGCTTTTTAAAACTATAATTTGTCAAAAACATTAAAATAACGGAACCTTAAAATTTTGTAGCTACTATAAAAAAATGGTCCTGGCGATTATTACATTGATTTCTTAGGCTAAAAGCTGTTTGTTAGAGAGTATCGATTATAAATCGTTTGAACAGACAGAAGTAAAAGAAAATCAAATAACGACCATTATTCAGATAATTATGAGACAAACCATATGCAGAGTACATATTGTTTCAAATAAGACAACAGAGATAACACCTGTACATTTCACGTGGTAGGAAAGACTTGTTAAAAATGCACACATGTCCTGAAATATGAATTTAACTAACCATCACTGAGTTAAATTCTCTTCCGGAGAAATCAAAAAGCTCCTTCAACTGAGACCAAAAAGGAATGTAAACTCATTTAAACCCAGAAATGAGTTATTTTCTTTCGATAACATTGGTATATCTAAGACAAATAATACAAATTTTTACAAATCATCAGCTCAAACGTGGTACCTTGTAACCGATTTTTTTTTTTTTAATTATTTTTGTGAATACAATTTTCAAAAAGAACAAATTTCTCTAGTGGGACTGTGTCCATCACAAAAATAGGAAACTATAAAAATACTACATAAAATGATCAATCGTAGATCAACATAGAATTTTTTTTCTTTAAAAAAATAATTATTAAAAAATCACTTACGAGGTATCACTTTTAGGACGACCATGTATTAAAGAAAAAGCCGAACCAAAAAAAAAAATACTTGAAAAATAAAATGCACTTTTTTTTGCAACATTCTTTGATTTTATAGTTAAATATGATGGTAAGACTCAAGTTCCGAAACCAACATATTTTTGTAAATTATCTCATGATTTACGATAAAAATTAAGTTACTTCGTAAGTAATCTTAGTTTTTTAAAATGCACCGAAAAAAATGAATGAAGTTATGAGCAAGTGCGTCCAACTTGCAAAGGATAAATAAAAAATGTATTTTTCACTACCCTAAGCGAATCTCAATAGCTTTAACTGTTCTATTTACAGAATTCTACTTATTTATCTATATTTCTATTTTTAAAATATGAAATATATTTAAAATTAGGGTGTTTCAATTAATTTTAAATCATCGAAATCTGTTTTCCAATAATGGTTTTTGTATCTTTAATGCTCAAAGTAAGTACCTTAATTATTCCATATGAAATCAGTCTGTAGATCTTTGATTTTGATAATTTTTTGGTTATTGGCTGTATGCACTTATGTATGGAGAAATTTTAGGTCATTTGGACATATGGTTTTTGAGATATAAATTTTTAAAGTGATAAAAAAAAAAATAAAGCGAAAACGGTGAGTTTTTTCAATAGTTTGTGCTCCTTTTTTTGATACTACATGACCATTTACTGAAAATATAGTATCTTAAAAAAATAAAACATCCCTTTAATGATTTTAATTTGTGATTACCCTTTTTGATTCAAAAAATAGATTAATTTATTCTAGCATACGTTGGTTAAAAGTTGGCTAAACTCAAAAAGATGATACCTGTTTTCTATCTTGAGTAGTTTTTTACATAAAGCCCAATAAATATTGCAAAAACGCACCTATTACATGTCAACATTTTTGCGTTTTTTTATTTCAAATTAATGCATGCAACCAATAAGCCAATACTATCAAAACCCAAGACCTACATGTTCAAACAAGTTTCTTACCCATGACGAAACAGTCTCTGGAAAAGTTTTTTTAATCTACTAAGTTAGGAACCTTAAGGTGATCAACGGAAGGAAATTTCACACCGCCTAAATTTTTCAATCCTTATAAATCGGGTAGAAATGTCTGGCATCGGTAGCGCTAATTGTTTGACTCGCTGATTTAAATTAATAATTATGGATTAATAACCAACCAAAATATTTAAAAATATTGAAGATATCAAATATAAATGCGTCAAAAACCAAAACGCAAAAAGGTCCTGTCATAATGCAGGACTCAATAATAGTATCTAAAAAGTCATTGTTGTAAGTGTGTCAAGAATATACCTACTTATCATGATGATATCTTATGATGAAACGACACTTACAACCGAAAGACCTCTGCCAACCTTATGGCACATTGAATACATCACTGGTCATTTTAATATTATTATTTTGAAGTAGACCTTAAACTTATTTATTTATTTTATTCCTTTCATTTAAAATCGTTTGGTAATATTACAGGTAAATTAAAAAAAAAAAAAAAACATACATTAACATTTTCTTCAATGATCAAAAAGAATTTTAAGAATATCCGCTTTAGTTGATTTATTGTAGGGTTGTTAGAATTTATCTACATCAATATCGAAGTTTTTGTTTAATTTTCTACAAATTGTTACAAACGATATACTGCTATGCTACACTTAATTCTTTTTTATGCGAAAAAATGAGTGGAAAAGCATGATTGATTAATAATTACCTTAACTTTATCATTAATAAAAAATTATCTTTATTTCATACTTCATCTCATCATACTCATGTTCATACTAAAATCCATCTCTCCTGAGAATCGAAAAAGGGATCTCCACTTACAAAATTTGTAAATATATATGTGTGTTCTTTGTAAATAGGTTAATTGCTCTGTATATATAAAGAAAAGTGAACCTATTTTCATGTATTTCGTGGATCGATGCATTATGCTGTGTATTTAACTACCCTAAGCCGTAGTTTAGCATTGCCTTGTTACTGGACAAAGTAATTCTCCCTCTGGTGTAATGATTTTTATTTTAGTTCAAGATGTCTTACCTAACAACTATGAATTCTCATTCCCGAAAACTTATAGATAAGGAATTAGTAGTTCTGCATCAGTGGGTAGTACTTCCCCAGGATCGGGCCAATGGATACGCCACGTCCACCACCAGGAGGAAGGAAGCAGGCAGTTGGGGGTAATCGATGACCATTATCCTGTTGATCAAATGGCGAGGGAGGATACTAGCAACAACGGGTCAAGAACATATCTCAACGGTTAGTTTGTATTCTTAGTGTGCCATATGCTGAAAGGTCATCTACTTGACGGCCGTTCAAAAACCGCAGGGACCCCGCAACAAAATTAGTAACGTGCTACTTCCTTTCTAGACTGCAGCGGTCGTCTTGGATAACAAACCCTTCTAAGGCTCAACTAACTCTTAATGGCAACTTTCCCGATTATAATTGGTGGGGTAGGGGTGATAGTAATTCTATATCGAATAATATACTTGAATAAAACAATCAAATAAAAAACAATCATGTAAAAGTAACGGTTTCTAGGGAACCGATAAAAAATAGAATGATGGATAGAATCTACCCCTAAATCTTCAAGGATCTTTTGTGGTAAAATAATGGTTTTTTTTATTGGCACGTTTGTGGAGTCTCACACAAAGGCACCAATCAACAATATGTTTCGGTTCTTACCGGTTATGGGCACGCCATTTACTTCTAACGTTTAAAAGTGATAACAGTGATTAAAAGTGAAATAACATAACTGTAATGAACATATGTATATTTTAATTTGATATAATTCCAAAATTCTTTAATGCCATATAAAATTGAATTAAAATGATGGTCAACCGGTTTTTGCTGCGTCCTCCACATATACTCAGCTAAATATGATGCTAGGAAGTCTCGCTTCGAGCCGCGTCTTCTTTTGTTGCCCCATTTAGCCGATCCCACAAAATCTTTCAATTTTTTGAGTGTGAATGATTAACTGTTGAATGTTTGAATCCTCTTTTGTACAAATTCATGTATCCTCCGATTATCCGACAGGGATAATCTCATGCAATGTCCTTTGGCACAAAATTTCTGCACGGGAATAATATCCTTTGACTGTAGGAACTGAAGAGCACTTTCTTCATCTACAATACTCAGAAAAAGACTTTTAAAAGTAAACATCATTTCAATAAACAACAAAATTCAATTGAATAAATCATTAATATGCCATATGATTTTTATAACCTGTTAAAAGTAACTGTTATCATTTTAAACGTTAGAAGTAAATGGCGTGCCTATAATCGATAAGAAACTATGTTTCTTTTATCTGTCATCCCTATTTGTTTAAAGTCCCTTTATGATACTACATTGAGTCCTAAATTTTGCCTATCCAGGATAGGGATCTTTAAAGAGTACCTGACATCATACAGGCTCAGGACCTCCATTTGACGTCCTATCCAATGGACGGTATTCCTAAAAATTCCTACGGCCATTTTGGAAGACGAACCCGGCCATTGTGGAATACCTTTAGTATTATAGGCTGCTGTGCCAGCCACTACACCACAGGTGACCCCATCCCTGTGAATAAGTATTTAAGTCAAATTTAGCCCAAAATGGGTTAACTGGTTAAGAAGGAACACATATGTGGCTTTTTCGTAGTGAATTAATGCATAAGTCAGGCATAAAAAGATTATTACAATTAGTCAACTTTAATCTCCCATTAATGATAAGATCTATTCAGTCGGTTCAACGGCCATAATCAGCAGTCACTGGCGTGGGGTATTTGGCGAAATGTCAACGCTTCAGAATAAAAAATTGATTTTATACAAATACTGTTCAAACTTTAAAAGTAGGTTGCCCGGAAAAGTAAGTACATTTGACTTATCCATTTATTTGCTGGAATGATAGATATAGTATAGGCAAACATTATTATTACACGTTGCATTGGAATGGTATTCAAGTTTGAACAATAACAAGATACTATCTTGTAAGCTGTTAAATTAAAATCGCAAAGTAATCGATGCATAAGAGGGATCTACTAGCATCGAATCGTTTAGTATTCAATCAATATCAGATTAGTGACGGAAAAAATAGTAATTAATGAAAACAATATTATCAGGCATGAACCGATCAGGATTATTAAACATCGGCAATCGTTGTATAGATTATAAAAAAAGTTTTAGTCTGATCCATTATTGTTAGTAGATAGAGGCTGGCTAATTTTCATTTAATAGATAAGTGAAATATATTTTTTTCAAAAGCTAAGAAAAATAAAATGTATATTTTATAAATTATTAAAATATAATAATTAATATATAAAAAAGTTAGCATACTATGGTAGGAGCGCAGCAGTGCATCAGAGCAGGAGTTTCTCGAACATCAAACTAAAACGTTATCATGTATACAAAAGCAACTTATGTAAGAGGAAACTTGAGGTTGAAATCTTTTTAGAACTTTATCTCCTTCAAACAATGTTTTTTAAATTTTGCCTCGTGCTAAGGGATGTTGCTGTTGGTTTCTTTAAAGTCCCTTTATGATACTAAGGCTAATCGGACGATGCCACAGTGGGAGTCCTAAATTTTGCCTATCCAAGTTTATTAGGATAGGGATCTTTAACACGTACCTAACATCTTACAGACTCGGGACCTCCATTTTACGCCCTATCCGAGGGACGACATTGCCAAGGATTTTTTACTCCCTTTAAAAAATCGTAGGGTCACCCGGTTGTAGATCGGCGTTTGCCACGCGAACGCGCAACCTTTAGTATTGTAGGATGCCCAAAGGGATATACCCGTGTGCACCGGGCCTTAGTTGTTCTATTGGGGCCTCGAGCTGACCAAAAAAGGGTCGAAAGCCGACCTTAAGCAGGTAGCCTTTTCATGACATCTGCCGTGTGTGACCGGGCGTTAACGTGAAGGCTTCCAAGCAACTCATATTCCTCTAGAAACTCCTTGATGTAGAAAATTCCATTTAGGCCCGATGCACACGGACGACACTTTTCTGCGATGCGGACTATAAGCCAGGTCAGGGGTACCTGGAGTATAATGGTAAATCCGGTCGGTCCATTGTACTCCAGGTACCCCTGACCTGGCTTATAGTCCGCATCGTAGAAAAGTGTCGTCCGTGTGCACCGGGCCTTAAGCCGCCTAAAAACCGGAGGTCTGTACTCGTAATAGATGTAATGTAGTTCCACACCATACCCTTCCCAACAAACCCATCTTCGAAACGCTGTTTCACTGATGTTACATTGACGGCACCTTTCTCTCTACTTCCCAACTTCAATTTCACGGTCATCCTGAGTAAACAGGTAAAACCTAGACAAGTCGCTGATAATAGCGGACAAATCAGGCTAAAGCCGAATTTAAGCTTGTTCTCGGCAAAGTTGAAGGTTACCAGTTCGACAAGCCAATCTCAGCTGAAATCTGTTGTTGGAGTCCAGGAGTACTAGTTCACTTCAGCGAGCCTTCTCCTTGGTAAGCGTACCCTCAAGTTCACCTAGTGAGCAATTCTTAGTCGACAAACAGTTCCAACAGATGTCGGTGAGCAGTGCCTTAACTTAAAGAACATTTTTCTTCTGGCTCAGTCGTCAAGGGATCATCAGGATCAAGGGCCCTGATCGAGGCCTCCTTTGGAGTCCCGTATCCTGGTACCCCTGAAATGCATTAAGAAACGTGGTATTTGGTAAGCCAAACGTCCGTGCCGCGTAACTTTGACTTCTACCTTCTCCTACGAACCCAATTATTCCGTCTTTGCTTCTGAAACCATTCCATTAATAGAGAATGAATGAATAAAATGATTAATCAAAAATAAAAAGTAATGAAAAGAAATGCAAAATAAAGTACTTAGAGGTGGAAAAAGTATAACATTCATTGTGTATATGATCTATTAGATACTAGAGAGGATTGGATATTATATATTATTTATAAACCTATCTATTTCAAGATTGTTATCACGTTTTAGGACGGAATCCCTTCCTCGAACCCATCAGGGCCTGATAAGGACTATTTTTAGAGCCATCATTGATTTGAAGATGAGCTTAACTTAATGTTATAACTAAAGCTAATCGATTTGAAGACGATTTCTTAAAAATGCTTCTTATTTTTTTAATAAGAAACGCCCTCTGAAACTTTTCTGCACTTTTTTTTTTTTTTTTTTTTTTTTTTTTTTTTTTTTTTTTTTTTTTTTTTTTTTTTTTACACGAAACGGCCCCTTTGAGGACCATGCGATATCACTGAAGAATCTTCCTTCTTCCTCCGTCTCACTTCCCAGCGCAGCTTTATCATTCTCGACTGCTCCTCTCTTCTCTCCTTCGACCACCCAATACCCTTCACTCTCTTCTTTAATCTGACTTCATTGTTAATTACTTTCTTGAAAAGATCCCTGTCATGACAAAGTTCTTTTGATATCCCCAATGTTTCCAATTCTTCTTTAATTTGCCTAAGATATCCCCCAAATTTTT
This sequence comes from Aelia acuminata, assembly GCA_911387785.2. NCBI lineage: Eukaryota > Metazoa > Arthropoda > Insecta > Hemiptera > Pentatomidae > Aelia > Aelia acuminata. The sequence goes on along the minus strand of OU426982.1, from coordinate 113,674,987 downwards.
GTACTTTAAAATTTTACTGAAAATTTCTTTACATAACCTTTTTTCACTCATTCTCTCCATGTGCCCAAAGAACATTAACCTCCTAATTCTCATATCAGTTTCTAAATCATTAATTTGCCTGTAAATTTCCTCATTAGACCTCCTCCTGAATCCTTCTGATGTTTTCTTTGGTCCATAAATCTTCCTCAAAATTTTCCTCTCTATTTTATATATATATATATATATATATATATATATATATATATATATATATCTATTTTATATATATCCTGCGCATTTATTTACAGAAAAATAGTTAAATTAACAGGAAAAAGAACAAATTTGGCATATTAGAGTTACTATCAATGTTTTAATGTATGCTCGACAAGTCCAATTGTTTCACAACATGAACATCGGCCAAAAATAATAACTATGACATTTTCCTATTCAGCAGACAAGCCACAAAGCAGCAAGGGATATATCAGTAGAGACAGCTGATTTTTTCCAACGCTGTCAATTCAATTAAATCTAAATTTTACAACTTTGTATAATGAGATAAATTACAATTATATACATGCTCCACAATTTTTTAGATAAGATTGCGAAGTTTGCCAGAAAATAAGCCCTTCAGCGCAAAGCGTAATTAACAGAGTAATCAGACGTGCTATAACTTACAGCATGTCAATAACCCGACATGTGTAATTAAAAGTACCATTAAGATAACGATGCATCATTCGACAACGAAGCTACAACACGGGCTTAGTCAAGGCCACTCTGTTCACGTGGTATAGCAGATTTTAAGAATCCTAAATATAAAAATTAAACCTTAAAGTATTGATTCATAAAAAAATCGTACACAATGTTATAGAACTGTGAATGAGAAAATAACAGACAACAAATTTGTCCAAGCTACCTCTTCCAAACAAGTTAATATCCAATTAATTTCTTAAACCGGATTTTACCAGTTTACGAATTTATGATAAGAAATCAGGCTTAGATGGGGATATGTAGAGAAACCCACTTTATCCTATGTAAAAACCAAAAAATCTAGTCAAATAATCGTTAGTCGTATTAAGATAAGATAGAACTTTATTGATACCATTAAATATCCTACTTTTCATATCTAAATAAGAAAAATAATCCAATAGTAAATCAAAGAAAAATGATGACGTAGAGACAAGCTGCAAGCAAAGATCATTAAGTGAATTATTTCACAGGTATTAGGGTTATAAAATTTATTATATGGTAACAGTAAATATTTTATCAACATTTATTTTTTTGTTTGCTCGGTTTATGGGCTGTATGTACATATATTAACTAACCATATATAACTCTTGTTGACCAAGCAAGGAAATGTATATTTTTTTATGAAGAGGGTACTAACTCAATAGAATCGAAGCGGATTTGATAAATGCTAACCAGAGATTGTAAATAAATAAAAAATTGTTAGTTTAAGGCAGCGCGTTGGACGTCATGCTCTTTGAACCAGTTCAATCTGTCGAGTTAACTGTATTTTACTGCACTGTTAAATCGATCCCCAACTTTCCAATCAATAGGCAAAATCGGACCTGCCTACATGAATTTACCGGTTCTAAGTGATGCTACGAACACTTTAAATATTCTGAGGCTGAATGGTTCGACCAAACGTGAACACGTTGAATGGACCATCCAGCCTCCAGGAGGGTTTTCCACCCAAACTTGGTAGGTATCCAGGGACCAAAGACTCCTTGAACATTACCCAGATATTTCTGCGAAACGTTCGAGGGCTCGACTGAACTCCTTCAGCAGTCGTTCATAGGTATCCCTTCATTCTAAAATCAACTCGTAGAAAGGAAACATTTTAGTCATCGTGTAGCAGGTACGTACATTCGACACTCCACTCGATGAAACCTACTAGTCTCAAGCTTCAATCCATTGCTCTGGGGTAGCTACATAGCATCATGTAGAACACCGGCTTTAGACGTGAATCACGAGATCAAGTCGTTGGTGGCCTATCTTTTAGGATTATTTTAGAAGTAATGATTTAGAGATCGTAGAATCCATGCTCGACATTAACAAGAGATCTTTTTTTAATTTGTTTAATCTTTATAATCTTCTTCTTTTAATCTCCATCAGTAAAATTAAAGAAAACCTAACCGATTATATTACGTGTTTGTTTGTTTGTTTAACGTCCATTTCTATGCTACTTAGGCTAATCGGACGATGCTACAGAGGGAGTCTTAAATTTTGCCTATCCAGGTATAATTAGGATAGGGATCTTTAACGAGTACCTGACATCGTACAAGCTCGGGACCTCCATTTTACGTCCTATCCGAGGGACGGCATAGCTAAGGATTTTTTACTCCCATTAAAAAATCCTAGGGCCATCGCTGGAATTGAACCCGCGATCTTTAGTATTGTAGGCTGCCATGCTAACCACAACACCACAGGTGACCCCGATTATATTACGTGAAACATAGGTACGTGAATTAAGAAATAGAAAAACATGAATTAATAGCAAATAGAAACATAGTTGGGAACGTTTTTGTATTGGATTGTAGATGACTAATTAACTTCCGTATTTATTTCGTTATATTTTTAATATGTTGGATGAAACAGGAAAAAGAATAGGAAATTATAAATCAATTTGCTTCAATCCATGCAATTTTGTTTTAGCGTTGAGGCTTCAAAAAGTTCGTTTCCAAGGGTGCGGATATTAACTTACGGTTTATTTGACATCTTCATTTAAAAAATAATGTTAATAATAATTTTATTGGAAGAGAAAAGACTGATCCACGGACGGTAAACGAACCCAGGTCCTCTGCATTCCGTTGCAGCGCTCTTACCCTTCATATAATAGTCCGGGATCTGAGGGCCAAAAAGGTGCCTGATTTGAAAGAAAATTTTTGATCATACAGGCTGAAAGTACTCATTTCATAGACAACAAATGTTAACGTCTGCCACCTCAGATCGGTTGCCATCAAATTTTATAGGCGAACAAAATCGTCATTTTCAAACTTTTTTCAATTTTTCGGTAATAACTCGAGAACGATTAGAAGAAATAGTGTTCTTTCCAAAACAAAAGGGCATTAAATTGCGTGTCGAATGAGGTCCTCACAGTTATAATCGGGAAGTAAGCACTACTAATAATTTCACCTTTTGATTTGTATTTCCCCCAGGATTTAGCTAATGTTGTGTATACGGAGCTTATTTCTGCTAAATTTGATGCTCAGCAACTTTTACCCAAAACATTTTTCCAGTAAACTAGGTGTTTTTGAGTTAGAGGTGTTGGAACACGGTTTCCACCAAAATCATAAAAATTACAGATTTTTGATGTACCGCACCCGGCTGAACCACTGAACCGATTTAAACTTCAGATATATCATTCTATTTTCAATAGGTTAGCCTCTTATGGTAAGAAGAAAGCAATACTATGTGATCTGTATTTGCCGAATTATATGCGAGAAACTAAAAATAAATCCCAAAAAATGTAACGGATTTTAGCCCGCAAGGCGCTAAATACGTCCACTTTTTAATTACTTGTCTCCACAGGAGTGTGCTAATTTCAAAATAAATCATATCGTTTTACATATAATTCGATACTCTACAACTATTATAGGTAACATTTTTCATTTGGAGTAACCTTCTTTAAGTTGCAGGCTTTGGAATGTGATCGTAATTCATTTTTCCGCTAAAGTGGCTAAATTGACAATCGGTTTTGGCGAAAAGACTTACCCGATTTTAACTGTGAGGACCTCATTCGACACGAAATTTAATGCCCTTTTATTTTGGAAAGAACACTATTTCTTCTGCGGTAAATCTTTTTCGAGTTATTACCGAAAAATTGAAAAAAGTTTGAAAATGACGATTTTGTTCGCCTATAAAATTTGATGGCAACCGTGGCAGACGTTCACATTTGTTGTCTATGAAATGAGTACTTTCAGCCTATATGATCAAAAATTTTCTTCAAATCAGGCACCTTTTTGGCCCTCAGCTCCCGGACTATAATACAAGCTCTCGCCACATTGAAGCGTAGTAATTAATAGTAATAGTAACCGTAATAATAATAGTAACCTAGGGCTGGACAATTGTTTAGACGACAGGATCTAATTGGGATACCGTCAGAGTTAAACATTATTTGTTGAAATTTAGTCATTCTCAAATAACTAACTTATTATTTCTAAATAATTTTAATGGAAAAGTAAAGGCCGCAATTTTTTCTCTTCCATTAAAATTATAAATTAATAAATTTCAACATATAAAAATAACGTTAATTGGAAGTTTCAGGTTTCACAAACCCCATCTTTAGATACATATATAAAATTAAGTTGGTAGATTAGCCTTATGAATAAATAATATTCATCCCTGCACCCTGCACTCAGTGAGTGACCATTATTCTTCAACACATCAATAAGCATCCGCAAGATCGATTAAAAGTTTTATATACAAATGAAGCGTTTAGATTTTTATATTGAAAATCGAATACAATAATTATTAGGTACCTATATGAGCCTTTCAGTTGACATAATTACTAACTCCAAGGAAAGTATTTAAATAATATTCCTCTAAGGAAAATTCTATATTCTAAATAGGAAAATCTATATTGGCAATTTGGTATTATTTTTCTAAAATAATATTAGGTGTTTATCATAATATTATACCAAAGAGACAATATATACATTGTAGATACAATATTTCTTCATATTCTAAGACATTACACATTAATTATAAATTTCTGTTGAGGGAGCCTATGAAACCCGAAGCGTCCAAATTACATGACTCTTTTAAATAAAGACGTCAAGAAAACTTGAGGTTAAGTCCCACATCCTTTTCAAATGGTAATTAATTTACTTTATATAAATTCAGTCATTATAACTGCATATTACTGCAAATTAATTCCTATTTCTTTAAAATCACGATTTCTAAATTTTGTTTGTATTCTTCATAAATATAAAAGAAATTTTGTACCATCCTAAATATCATGATTTTAGGTAGTAATAAAAGGTATTTTTAAAGCAAGAAATTTTTAATAGTGGTTGTAAAATATAACCAATAAAATAATAATAATATTTAAGCCAACATTATATTCAAATTATGAAGAATTATGTATTTATGAATACCTCAAAAAATGCGTATGTAAACATTTTAAATCTCTTCTTTCCTTTTATTCTTACTCGCTTGCTTATAAAACATTGTGATGAAGTTCCATAAAATAAAACATTTAGAGTATGAAGGTGGCCCGGAAAATACATTGTGAGGAATCTTTCTACATTATACGATCACATATTTCGTGGCGATGAGATAATTGCTGACAGTGAAACAATGGTAGAAGGCTAATGTTGAGAAACTGAAACTTCGTATGGGATATCAAACAACCTTCAATAAAGTTTATTCTTCAATCCAATTCTTTGGAAAGTTTCCAGGAATAGACGGGAGTAGGGCAAAGCTTTATGAACTTAAAAAACATTGCAAAGGTCGAGGAGATGGGAAAACAATTTTATTGACCGGATTTCAATATAAAATAAATAGCTAAATAAATACAAATATACGTACAATTTATATATACCAATCATTATATTTATGTGAATATGTAGCATATATGTAAGATATATAAAATATATCAGATATTCTACGATTTGAAAAAATTGTCATCAATATGAATTTAAAAAAAAAAAATACTAATTTTGACAGACGTTAAAAATTATCTCTGACAAAAAAATCAACCGTTTACAAAGTAATCATAAAACCACTTTGGACTTACGGTAGTGAACCATGGGGAACAGCCAAAAAATCAAATATAAAACTCACACAGTCATTGCAATCAAAAACACAAATGAAGATTGTAGATGCCCCTTTTTATGTCCCTAATGAGACCATACACACTGACCTTGACATTTCTTACGTCGAAGTAATAGCCATAGATCGCTGCCGTAACTTTCATGACAGGTTTACTTTAAATTTCAACCCGCTAACTCAAGCTCTACAAACTACAACAAACCCTTACGATCCTCCATGAAGACTGTTGAAGTGTTGGCCATGCGATTTTCTACATTAAACAGTTATACATATACTTTTTCTTTTATTAATTTATTTGATTGATGCCTCTACCCGAAGGGTTCATTAGCATACTTTTTTTTTTTAATTTATCCTTTCACTTGTTTTTGCTTTATTTTCTTATATTTCTGATTGTTTGTTTGTTAATTCATTTTGTTTATTTTTTTTTAATATCTTGTCATGGCAGCAGTTTTGCTTATTACGCTAGTAAATAGCAAATTAAATAAAAATGTCATAAGTTAAAAAAAAAAAAAATATATATATATATATATATATATATATATATATATATATATATTAACATACGTGGATAAACATGTTTGTCTAATTCAATCGAAAAAATAAATACGTGTGTATTTATTTTTTCGATTGAATTAGATGGATACAATTAAATACAAAATTGGTAAAATATAATATTCAAAATAAAAATTTAGATAAATCCTACCTCTGCAAGATTGAGACGGCACTCAGTATGTGTTTGTGTATATATATATATATATATATATATATATATATATATATATATATATATATATATATATGGAGAGAGAGAGAGAGAGAGAGAGAGAGAGAGAGAGAGAGTTTCATATCGACATATTTGTCTCTTGGTCTTGATCACCTTGATATTTCCAACATATAATTAGATCAAGCTATTCACTCTAACTTGATAAACTTCATGCAGTATTGCTGTAGTATATGCCTATATTTTAAATTTATTCATGTATATGGTTCTCTTCTATATCATAGGGTCATTGGCATTTAAATCCACAAATTATATTTTACTGGTGTTCTTGAGGAACTCGAATATTCTTTCTACTACTCCTCATTATCTTGAATAATTTCTTCTATGCTATTACTCATTTCCAAAGTTCATATACGCATGTTGGGGCTTCTAACGGGAGCATTTAACTCTTAAATTTCAATTTTATATTATATTTTTATATATGATCTCATATATAAAAATAATAATAATAATTATATATCAAAATGATACCAAAAGACTTTTGATTAATACGATAAATGTGATTGACGATCGTCTTCAGCTCAACACCAACGATATTAAGGAACAAAAGATTGAAGCCTGCTATTATCTATAATTACAGATATTATCAATCCTTCGACAGCTTTTCTAGTTCTCCACTACTTTCGAAAATTTAGTTTCTCAATATAAAAGATATTTAAATATAGAGAGCGATAGAAAAAATATTTCGAAAATAAATTAAAAAATTAAATTAATAAATCATGCTATAATGTTTCACAACCAGAGTTACCATCCATTTATCTGAACATTGATGAATATGATCTTAAAATATTAAATTTTAAAGTTTTCAATTGATCCGAAACATTTATTTTATATTTTAATTACTATGAGGGAGCGCGCTTAACCCAAAGCAAAACGTAGCTCAGCTAATACCGAGCTAATCTATCAGATAGCAGCCAAAAAATAAAATATTACAAGATCCCAAAAAAAAAAAAATCTGTTCATTTAATATAAAAATACATTTTAAGTCTTTATCACGCCATTTTAATTTTTAATATTTTCACAAAATGCTTTAATGTAAAATAAAATTGGATGATTAATAGTCAGGATTTTCAGTTGAACATTTTTTTTATTTTGATAAGCCAACGTTTCAATCCAACTTGTGGATCTTCATCAGGGCTAAAAGAAAACTAATATATGAGTATCTATGCTAGAGGATGACAATAAATGGATATTTTACAAAACTGGTAATAATATAAAAGATGGTAAGCATTATACATGATACAAGCATTTTTATCACTCTGGACTCAGGAGGTAAATATCAGATTTTATTTTATCTTGCTAACCAGCCACTTATTTAAATATTCAGGCATATTGCTTACCATCTTTTATATTATTATCAGTTTTGTAAAATATCCATTTATTGTCATCCTCTAACATAGATTGTCATGTATTTGTTTTCTTTTAGCCCTGATGAAGATCAACATCTTGGGATCGAAAGGTTGGCTTTTCAAAATGAAAATGTTTAGCTGAAAATCCTGACTATTAATCGTCCTATCGTAAAGAAACAAAGTTGACTATTGCACACCTTTAAAATAAAATATTACACGGTTAAAAAATATTTACATGATAGAGATATTGTAAATACATAAAGATAAAATGTGTTAATTAGTATCAGCGGCGGATTTAGCGTGAAATTTGGGGGGTTCACGAACCCCCTTTCACATAATGATGTCTCTTACGGCACCATTATTGTTACCTTGTATGAAGAAGGAGTGAGATCGAACCATCCAAAAGTGTTATGGTAACTACTTCATTGCATTATTCGTTTAAGAATACAAAAAAATTGAAATAGTCAAAATAATTGAGGTAGGTCCGGGCCCATGATTAGTATACCATTCGTTGATTACCGTACCTGAACAAACAGCGTTTGTTTTGCCAAGGAACATTGGCAGCGATAAGTTGGGGGCTTGGCAGACATAGAGGCAGCGCGTACACCATGTTTTGAAGTGTCTGTAATTTCTCAGCAGTGTGAAACAATACTTTGTAGCCAGAGAGTATTGTTGTACCCTCTAGCGAAGAAAAATATAATTAACATATTATATCCCCCTAAAATAAAATAAAAAAAAAAAATAAAAATATTTGATGAACTGCTTACTTCAGAAGAAAACCAAAATAGGCATCTATCCTTCAAATAATAGATATGTATCAGTCCTTTTTAGGTGCGGAAATTAATTATTTTTATTAGTATTTTAAATACAAATAAAAATAAAGAAATTTGGTGGATCATCGGCTAACAATAATTTCCCTTCATAAAGTGGACTTAAAACTAGGCCACGCCCATCTTCCAAGCAAGAGGGCATAAGGGAAGTAGTTTGATTAGGGTTGAATAAGAGAAATATTAATTATTCATTAATATGAAACCTTAATTTTTGATTTTCGAACTAATATTAATCAAAGGTAAGATTAAATTCAAGGACAAACTCGATAGACAGTGTCTGCACTTTAAGAGGAAATCACCGCATAAAATCACCTGGAACATCTTTTCTGTTGTTTTATGGGATTTAATGTCCAAGAATGAACTAAATTTTTTCGAAATAATTTTTTTTAATCGAATATGTTCTTAATTTCACCGACCTACGGCTTGGTGAAATGTTTTTTCATTTACAAAGCTGTCAATAATAATTACAAATGTTCATAATCGTTTAAAACAGCTTCGAATCGGTATAATGTTATTGTTTGCAATTATACATTGTTTAGAGGCCACAATTGATAACAATAATATTGAGTTAACTTGTCCTTAACGTTAAATGTTGTCATGCCAGCATTAAGCTTTATATTCGTGCAAGCGTAAAATATTATAAAATGAAGATTAATAAAATCAATTAATGTCTGTTACTCTGTTGAGATAAATTTCTTTATATTCATTCGAGCCTTTTTGTTGATAGAATTACTTGCTCCAATTCCTTTTTTCAGGAAAGCAATTTCGATAATATTCCTCTTGAGAACATTCTTGGAACATTTTTATTTTATAGTAGTATGAAAGAAATTTATTATGGAACTAAAGTTTCTAAACTAAAATATAATTAATTAAAGATTATCTTATACCATATTTTTCACACCTTAAATGCTTAAAATAATTTGAGCATCGCGTATTTACTCTCTAAAGTAAAATAATGTTTTTTTATTGTTTAATAAAAGTTTTTATTTTCATCAGTGATAATACTGGATATGAAATTTTGACTGTCACATCTTTGGCATATGCATACATCAAATACCCAGTTTTATCAACATCGTTACAGCCGTTTTTGAATAAATAAAAAAAAAAAAACACCTGAAAATGAGACAAAATTTACTAAATAAAGTGTCCCCTCCGTTTGACCAATTTCGATGAAATTTCGGCTGTCGGATCGAGGGCATATACATACATTAAATACCCAGTTTGATCAAAATCGTTAAAGCCGTTTATGAGTAAATAAAAAACACTCTTGAAAATGAGACAAAATTTATCAAGTAAAGTGCCCCCTTTATTAATTGATCAATTTTGATGAAATTTTGATTGTCACACCACGGGCAATAATTTTGATGATTTTATAAATTAGTATTAACACTTTCAACGGAATGTAAAAACAAATGCTTTAAGTAAAAGTAATTGAGATTTTCAGTTTCAATCTTTAAAAAAGAACCACAGTAAAAGTAAAATAAGTTAAAGAGCTATTGACGATTTAATACCCCTTGATATCCTAAAGCACTGGAAAGTTTTCTTCAATCCACTCTTTGGTTAAGGATTCTCAGAACTCGACTGAAAATGAAAAATTACTTTTAATTTATTTATTTGTTATTTTTTTATGTGTGTTTTTTATTTGCGACAATTTAGGCAGTAAAGATACAAACTCTCTCGCAACGATAACTGTTTACATTTACTCAAGTGATAAATAATAAGTGAAACAAGACAACCATGGGATTAATGGGAATTTCGCTTGTTTTTAAATTTATGTAAACTCTACTGTTTTAATTGATGTTGATAAAGTCAGCGATGTTGCAATGTCGTTTGGGTTTGTCGAACCATAAAACTCGGTTCATGATATAAACATCGCCTATATATAGAGTAGTTACCTTTACGCTGGGTTGCCCTTTTTAGTACTTTGTACCAGATTTGGTACTTTTTGAATTAAAAAGTACGCTGATACTCCTAAGCCAAATCTGGTACCCCATTAATATCTGGTACCTAAAGGCGTAGTCTGGGGTTTATAGTATACCACCATTATATGCAGAGTACGGTACATCAATATAATAATTAATGAAGTAATTCAATTAGTATAGTATAATTTATCAATATCATTGTATTAATTGAAAGTTCGGAGAGAAGAGGTAAATTTGGTATAGAAAAAAAATTAAGTTGGTACTGGCAACGAAGGTCTTAGAAGAGCATTGCATCCATTTAAGTAATGGGAAATTTTTATAGCATTTATACTTAAGGAATGGCAAATTTTCATTTTATTTTTTTAAGTAATAGCAAATTTTCATAACATTCATACTTTATATAGTAACAAAAATACAACAGAAATAAAAAACACTCATTTTTTGGGTTTATAATGTAAATATTCGGTTATAGTTTTTTTTTTAATATATTGTACAATAAAAATTACATATTTTTTTTTAAATCAAAGCTTCCGCTGGTCTATAGTAATCCATAGTGCTGGTTAAAATTTGTATAACTATATAAATGAATAGTTTGGGTAAAAACATTCTTATCTACTTTTTGAAAATAAAGAAAGAAGTGGGTGATTTTTTTTAAAAAAAATTAATGACTAACCAATAAGCTGAAAATAACGTTTTAGTGTTTTGAACATAAAATAAAGGATAATATTATTTAATCAATGAAATTTAAATAATAAAAATTATTTTTATTTATTTTAATCTTTAATATTATTAAAACAATGAAAGAAAAAAAATAAGAGAAACATAAACAAATTTAATAAATAAAGTTGAGGGAAAAAGAGAGAATATATTGTTTATTTTTAGATACAATTTTTTTAAAAACTATTATCGAATTACTTCTTTTCTTATAAATGTATGGACACTTTTCTTTAATATTTCCGCTTATTTAACATCACATTGGACGCGGCAACGGTGGATTAAGTATGTTCTCCAGTGCTGAAATTTATATCACGTTTATGTATACATTTAAGTTATTTCATAAAATATAAAATATATTGAACATAGGTTGCTTTTAAATTTTTTTTATTAAATAACTATGAAGAGTAATCAAGCAAAGCTTAATCAAAAAAAAAAAAAAAAATGAAGTGTTGATATAAAAACTATAATAAAATAATTTTCGAACTAAAATGAAAATTTCTTATTTACTTGTATATATTTTAATAGTATAATCGCCCAGGCTTTAATATTTATAATTCGATTACATAGAGTGTTTACCATAATGCCGAGTGATAATATATGCGACCCTGAAGAAAGGAGTATAAATATCAAAATATTTATTATAAATAACAAATTGTATACTTACGCTAGTGCGATATAGATAAAGCGAGGACGCGGAACGCCACGGACACAGAACTCAATGGGACTGAGCCAGACGGTTCCCCACCTGACTGCTTGGGGAGGGGTGCCGATAGAGGCTGCTTACCTTCGCCCGCTGGTCATCAACTTCGGATCGAAGGTCTGCATGGTGCAGGATCGAGTATCGCAATAGTATGTGGAGGAGAAACAGGTATAAGAGTATACTGAGGGAACTGGAAGAAGAAGCCGTTTGCTTAGGAAATGCAGGGCATAAAAATGGTAGTAGCATGTCAAATATGTCTTGTTTATACACTCACCCCTCATCTTTGACACCAATAAAATAATAAATTTAAACCCTTTCATTTTGAAATCGAAAAAGATCCACTTTTTTTAACCATCTGGGATGATAAACAGTCAGGAGTTTCAGAGAGAAATATCCTTTATTTAACTAGCCTAAGTGCATAATCAAGGCTAAAATGAAACAAATATATGATTAAAATATAAGTGCAACAGAGCAAAATCAAAACTGACGTGCTACATCCTATGGTACAGAAGCCTTTGGCCTATCCACGTTTGTCTTCTTGCATTTGCGAAAGATTCAATCTTATCCGCAAACTAAATTTTAGAACATCATCATTCTTCATGAAGAATTAAAAAAAAATAAATATGAGTATAATGCAGAAAAAAACAAAGATCAGGAGTATAGGAAGGAAAAGCGCGAAGGGTGATCGAGTGGTAAGACTACCTAAACCATACTAGGTTAGAGGAAGTAAAGAATTACAAATGCCTGGGTGCTCATCTGAACGAATAAGGATGGATCGACGGCGAAATATATGAAATAATAAAACCTGCCTGCAATGGAATCAATGTACACGATTCTCTTAAGAAAGGTTTTATCGATGAGGGGGGGGGGGGAGTTCTGAAGCGTCAAAAAATATGAGGAAAGTTATTCACGAAAACGCCTTAATACCAATTATCTTGTAATTGGTATAAATAATAATGGACCGGGATAGCCGAGCGTGTTTGAGCGTGACCCGCTTTAGTACGCTCGAGCCGAACGGTGGCGGTTCGAATCCGCCCTGGGATGGTTGACTTTTATTTCGTGGAGGCCCCACGGAATAAATCTTGACCTACCCATCACGGTTACAATAGGTTGGTTACACCTCTAGAGTAACTCCCCGTATGCCATACATAAAAAAAAAAAAAATATATATATATATATATATATATATATATATATATATAATAATATAGTACATAACAATTCACCTTATTGCGTACTAAAGCGAATCCTGAACTCACAAAAAAAACACTATTGCCAACTTCAAAGTATGGTGCAAAGATGAGGTACTTACGAATAATGGGAGTCAAAACTAGATGATGCATGTCCGAAACAACACAATTATTTCAAACTTGGAACCTTAGGCCAGCTAAGGATTTTATCGAGTAACATCAGCTGAGATGGTTTAGCCATGTTGCTAGAATATTAAAGAATAGATTTGGCAACGGTCATCAGTGGAACGAATGTAAAAGGGAAGGGACCTGAATTAAGACCACGGAAAGTATGGGAAAACGCTGTTTGGCAGGCCTTGGACAGATTATGGAGAAGATGGTTCAGGATACAGATTTCTAGATCAAGCTCAGCCGGAGGCGCAACAGATGAATAAACAGAGGAAAAACTAATTTTGGGAAACTATAGTCACAATCCTAATTTTGTTTTCTCGATGGGCGGATCCAGCCGATCGTAAAGGGGGGGGGGGGCTGCAGTCCTAAAGGGGGGGCTGCATTCATTTGGCCCTTCTAGCCCTTTATTTGGATCTGCTAATCATTGGATGTTCCTTTCCAACAACTAAAATTCTACTTATTCTGCACATTATTTGTTCTTTAACTTGTTTCCTTACATTAAGGAAAGTCAAATTCTATCTTTAAATGTCGAAAAAATTTCCAAAGGGAGGAGCTGCAGCCCCCACATACCTCCCCCCCCCCCTCCCGGATCCGCCAATGGCGATAATCCCCTCTCCTAAAGTAAAATTCAAATTTACCCTAGATTTAACTTCAAACATGGTTCTTCTTTTACTAGCTCTTCCGCGACATTCAGCGTAGAACTTGCTTCGCCTTTTCGATATGTTCACTATACCGTCGGGTAAAAGGTAAACTAACGAATCTTTACATACTCAACTCAGGAGATCCATAAAACCAGTTTTTACCTTTAGTGTAGTTCCGCACCTCTGACTTCGTGTTTCGGTAATAGTCGTATTGTTGTCAAAGTTTTGAGCTGCTTCGGAATGTAAAATCGACAATATTTTCGAAATCTATGTCCGCGATTAAATAACACTGGACCCTTATTAAAATAAAATTATAAGATTATTCTTAATGTGATCCCCCAACCGAATTTTATAATCGATGATATTAAAAAATAATAATGAGCCGAGAATACATAAAAATGTACTTCAATATGAAAGAGATGCACTCCTGTACTTTACCGAATGCCGTAGTGGATTTCTTAAAAAGTACTCAAAGAAAAATAAAGCGGAGAGGTTTTAATAACGGAAAGTATTCAGGAGATGAGTACTTCTTATTTATACTTGCTAGTCTGATTAGTCCTTTTCCATCTCTTCCACTCATTCAACTTTTAGACATATTGGTAGTAAAAAGGCATTCAAAATTTGTTTAATCTAAGAATAAGGGATAGGGCCCTTGTCCAAAACAAAGGATGTGATTCTATTCATGGGCGTCAAAGCCGGAGAGGACTGGGGGGGGGACGTCCCCCCCCCCAATATCTTGGAAGTGGGCAACTAACTACACTCCAAATGAGACATAAATTGGCAAGTTTTATAAATTCCTTTAAAATACATCGTTGGAGGAGGAATTAAATTATTAAATGAATAAAATAAAATAATTAAATGTCCCAACAGTAGTTGTTATTTAAACTTTTAGCCTCTTGAATTTTTACCCATCTATGAGAATATTAAGCCGCCAATAATTTGGTGCTGGTGACGCTCATGATTCTACTTCCTGTATAGAATAGATTACGGAGCTACTTTCTTCACTTGAGTGATATACTTTTAATATAAATGACAGACACTGAAGGAGTAGTAAATTAGAAAACTGTGTCCCTTGATACACTTTTCTTAAGAGTCTGAACTTTTTTCAGCCGGGAGCTTAACCATGAGGATAATTCTGGAACAGTCTAGAGAGTATCAGAGCCCTCTCTATCTGGTGTTTGTTGACTTCCTGAAGGCTGATGGTAGCATGGACAGAAGTAGAATTTGAATGAATGAATGAATGAAAAATAATTTCATTATCCTGGGACTGATGTCCCTTTAGAATAAATTTTACATACATAACACAGAAATCTAGCCAGTGTGGCCATATGTGAATGATATTAAATATTTACAAATATAGTTTACAAATAATATTTACAGAAAGAAAAAATAAATAAGATAAGACAGAAACAAAAAGTGCATTCCTTCATGTATTATAGGTGAAGAGTATAATAGGTGAAATGAAAACAAGAGGAAGAAAGAAAGAATACCGATACATATAGACAACGGAATATAATAAAATTTGGACAACTTTGGAAAGGTAGCAGGTCCCAGAAAGAATCTGAAACTCATCCAAGCTATGTATAGAGAGTTTCAGTGCTGCGTGGCGCATGAGAGGAATCTCTCTGAGTTTTTCTTCACTATAAAGTGATTTGGACAGGCCACACTACAAAGGAGTTAGACCAAGGGCTGCTTGTTGTCACCTCTATAGTTTAAACTGTTGCTAGGTGAAGTTAAGAGGGAAGCTGCAACAGGAAGGTGGTGAGGATTCCGGTGGGATCTTCAAAAGCGGCTAGAAAGAGTTGAGTTTGCAGACAAAAATATGAAATGGACCATAGATTCTCTGGTATCCAAGGTAAGATGCTCGACCTAGATATGGACTGGCAATTAATGTCACAAAAACAAAAACAATGATAATAATTGCCAGAAATGAGCAGCCAATAACAATCCAAGGCCAAATATTAGAAGAAGTGGAGGCTTTCCCATACCTTGATAGTGTAGTGGTGAAAGATGGAGGAGCTGATGAAGATGTGGAAAGCCGTATGAAAAAAGCTAAGGGTGCTTTCGCCCAGCTCTACACACTATGACTTGACAGGAAAATCAGTTTGCACACAAAGCTCCGTATATTCAATTCCAACGTAAAGTCTGTTCTCCTCTATGGCTCAAAGACGTGGAAAATGAGACAATCCATCTCAGCCCATTTGCAAAGGTTCTGCAATAGATGCCTAAGGTATATCTTGGGAATTTTGTGGCCAAGAATCATCTTCAATGAGTAGCTACTAAGAAAAACAAAGCAAAAGAAAATAGAAGCTGAAATTAGAACAAGGAAATGGAGATGGATTGGGCATACATTAGGGAGGAGAGTCAGCATTGCCTGGGAGGCTCTTGAATGGAACCCTTAGGGACAGTATCATGTCTGAAGGCCGAGGAAGACGTGGAGGAGTTCTGTCCTGGAAGAGGCTAGGAGCCAAAATCATACCTTGGCCACCCTTAAGGAGATGGCTCCAGATTGAGATAGGTGGCGAAACTTCATAAAGGCCCTTTGTCTCACTGAGGGATAACAGGAAATAATCATCTATCATAATCAAAGGTCTTAATGTTTAAATTTATTCATCAAGGTCTCTTCTAAAAAGTGTTAAATGTCTGGAAATGTTTGTGCAAAGAGAAAAATATTTTTTTATTTAGACTTAACACAATTTACTGCAAGCACTTTACTTTACTGCAAGCACATACATAATTTATCAGAGGTGCTTTTTTGTCGCTATGCTATATCTTCCTGATGGAAAACTTTATCAAATCCAATTATTGGGCCTTTATTCTGAAGATTGTGTAGTTTTCCTGGGATTAGACAAAAAAGTTATGACATTATTAAAAATTTATTTGCAGCTATAGCAAAAACTATCTTATTTGTGGTAGTTTTGTTAATGATAATTTGATGATGAATGAATGATACATCTCTTTTTACAATATGAACAACCCACGTAAAAGGGGTCACCTATAGTGTAGTGGTTAGCATAGCAACTGACAATATTAAAGGTCGCGGGTTCTCATCCCAAAGGTGGCCCTAGGATTTTTTAATAGGAGTAAAAAATCCTTGGCTATGCCGTCCCTCAGATAGGAAGTAAAATGGAGGTCCCGAGTCTGTACGATATCACGTACTCGTTAATGATCCCTATCCTAATTATACCTGGATAGGCAAAAATTAGGACTCCCACTGTAGCATTGTCCGATTATCCTTAGTAGCATAAAGTGACGTTAACAAACAACAACCCACGGAAAATGGTTTATTTTAGCAAAATTACAGCTTGCTAAACTTGCTGTAGATGTTTTGGATGGTAATGTTTAACCCATGGACTCAAGATTAAAATTGTATCTCTTTGTTATATTTTGTGCTTAGTTATTTGATATATACAAAATATTTAGGTGTTGTATATTGTAAAGTACTATGTTGTATAATTGTTTAATGTCTTAAGCATGCTACTTAAATTGGTCAAATATGACATGAATTGATGACAATTCAGCTGATGTTATCATTTTTTAAAGTGGGTTTAAAGAAAATTAATATATTTTTAATTATTTATTTATGTTTTTCAATCTTCAGTAGTTCCTTCTTTGGAGGAAAAAAACGGAGGAAAGTCTTCCATGCTGTTTACCTTGGTAAAGCTGAGGATTTACTTGAAAAGTTATGCCAGAGTTACTTAATACCTACTTTAGCGAGGCCCTTTAACTGACACATAGGTGAACTAACTTTTTACATCAAAACTTACAATGTTGTATTTTTTTTTGGTTATCTAATTCCAGATTATTCAATATTTCCTTTAATTCAATTGCATTTTTATATTATAACCACTATTAAAATGTATGCATTATATCATGGATTTAAAAAATTTAGCTAGATTATCATTAGATCCAGTGATATTATTTATTATTGGTCTTAAATCCTTCTCCTTTTTATGTAACTTATTAATCCATGAATTATGGGTTCAGTGTATTTATTACTAGCTATCTAATTTTTTTCTTAATCTATATATCCTGTTTTAAAAACTTTTTCCACATATGTATTAACATTTTTTGCCAACTCCATTTTTTTTATTTTCCCTCATTTGTCGATAAGTGTAGTTATCCCCCAGCATTAATTCCATTTTTTGTGAGTATTCTATTCTTTCCATCAATGTTAATTTTTTTGATCTATCTGATTTAATTAATATTATGTTTTTGTGTTTATTCAGAAATTCATTTAAGTCTTTTAGATCTCTGTTAATTTGATTATACAACTTAGAAATTTTTATGTTGTTTTTATACTCTGTGATACAATTATATATTGTGTGATACATATGTATCCAGACTTCAGAAGAGAATAGAATACACGCACGAGATGGTTCCCAAGAGCCTTCGCCTCGCCAGAGACCGGATGAAGAGACATTACAATAGTAGAGCCCATCAGGGCGGGTATAAAGAAGGAGACCTCGTTTGCCTTTACAACCCCTGAAAAAACAGTAATAAAGAAGCGCATCAATGATCCGGTCTACAGGGTTTTCAAGTATCCCAAGGGAAAGCCTATGATAGTCCATTATAATCGCTTAGCACCATATGCAGGGAAACACGATGAAGAAGAACAGGTGCTAGAGAGCAGGCCCGTGTGGAAAAGAAGGAGAGGAGGAGGCAGTGTAATGTGGAACAAAACAAAATACAAAACATATGATTTTAAAGATTTCTATACTTGTTGGAACTAACAGTTGGAACAAACTGGTCGAGTACCATCTACGCGTTGATTAGATTGTTTGAGAAGTTTTTAAATAGTACTATTTTTCATGTTAATGTAAATTGAAATTCAAAAGAAAAGTGTTATCAGTGTCCTTGAGTAGGGTCAAGAATAGAGTAATTTACAGAACCATAAAATAAAATATGTAATACATATATGTTTTTAAAGAAAAATATCATTTTATTTCAATAAACCCAAATCATTGCCATCTAAAATACTGACCATATATTTTCGCTCTTGATTTTTTTTTTTTTTCTTGATTTTAGATTAATTAGGTAATTCCAGGAGAAAACTTAAGTAGCTTATATGAGTAAAAATAAAGGTTTTGTGCACAGATTAAAACACCTCTTTCAGGTAACTTATACAATAAATTTGAGTGTATCAATTTCACTGTGAGGCACTGTACAAATATAAGTGAAAGAATATAATTATCCGTCAGCATGATAATGATGAAACATAACTTATCCACTCTGATGTTTTCTGAAGCATCGCATTAACAGGAATAAAAGGTTCAAATTAATTATAATGATTAATATAAAACTATTTTGCACTGCAGTTTATGAGGCCAGTGTTAGTACAGTTTGTACTTCACCATTACCTTATTCCCAAGAATTGATCCAATGTGTTCAATTAATAACTATGCCATCACTTAAGTTTAGATTATCTGCATAATTGACTTAAATTATTCTACCTATAATTTTGGAAACATACAATATATAGTATCTGGCTCGAAAAAGGGCTTTCCTGGAATCTAGAAATTTCTTCAACCTTGACTTAACTTGTTTCCAAAAATTAGGTTAATGATTAGAATGTATTCGCTCAAGATTTTAAAACTTCCAATATGATGTTATAGTTACGCTTTACAAGGAGAACTTTTTCTTCACCACATATTTAATTCAATGCTTAGAAGAATAAGAGTTAGTAGTTCATTTATTGTTCTATTTTCTATTTCCAACACTAAAACCCTTAATTTAAACTTCTTTGTTTTGTTGATGATTTACTTTTCTTGCTCAAGTTAGAGGAATATTCATTGATTAACCCTAATTATGGCAAATTCAGTCAATTTTATAATGAAAGTAGATGGTTGATAATAGAAATGTATTGAAAATGGGTGGAGTGCAGTCAAATAAAATAGGTATATAAAAATATATATTGTTGATACAGCAT
Organism: Aelia acuminata; assembly: GCA_911387785.2. Classification (NCBI taxonomy): domain Eukaryota; kingdom Metazoa; phylum Arthropoda; class Insecta; order Hemiptera; family Pentatomidae; genus Aelia; species Aelia acuminata. The sequence goes on along the minus strand of OU426982.1, from coordinate 113,655,003 downwards.
CCATTATTTATTAATAGGTATTATATTTATTTTTTTTACATTGATCCATATATCAACTATAAAATTATGTAGAGGCTTCCGACTCATAATATTTTTTTTGTTGTTTGCTTGTTTCTCATAATAATTTTTTTTATTAGGTATATAAAAGGTTTTAAATATCTTTGAATTAAATATTTTTATCTATAACAAAAATGAAACTAATTAAATGAATATCTGAAGTTAGACTTTTAGAAGAATAAGTTACATGTACCATAATGTCGAGAAAAGAAGAGAAATATAACTTTTTGAATAATTTAAACTGCATAGAATGTGTAGAACATCGTTCCTTGAATTTGTTTTTTAGTCCTTTTGGTGCCCTTACATCTTCCTACAAGCTCAGAATAAATTTATTTATATTACCTTTCCTATTGATAAAATATCAATGGCAATAATAATGGTATATTTTCAGCACACAGAAACAGAAAAATCTATTAAGAAATATGGCAGAATCAAAATATTTGTTTATTTAATGGTTGGTCGATATTTAAACTTTTTTCAGTATTAGAGACCATAATAAAATAAATGTGCTATTTAAAACATTAATTGAGGGCACAAAAGCAAAAATTCAATATAAATCCACTTATATTTTCCCTTATTACAACGGCAATTTTAAAAAATACAATAATTTTACTCATAAAAACAGTCAAAATATCAATCTAACTTCTTTAAACAAGCCATTGTGACTGTAAAATGGTATTGATACAATAACACCAAACTTTTCCTGAATATAGTTAAGATTTTTCAAAACCCAGTATTTTTACTATAATATCACCCTCAAATAAGATTTCCATATAATTTTCATCAATATAGCTTATTTAAACCAATGAAGGTAATTGATCATTATTCAAAGAACCAAAATTCCATAAAATATTTAAAATTGCATTTTAATATTATATATTTTTTCATTTTAAATAATTACTATAACATGTATTAGCTACAACATCAGATTTATCAATCACTTTCGATAATAAATAATTATGAATATTTATGATCGATAATGAATAAATAATTATGATGATTTTGATTCCTGGCCATCGCAGTTACTTCTGTCATTGATAACCAACAGGTTTTATGCTCTCATACCCAAATAACCAACCAACATTTATGATTATTGAAAAGAAATTGAATACCAACCAATTACATAAATAAATAAAGTGAATATTTTTAAATAAATTTAATTTACAATATTAGTTAACAACTGCAGAAAGAAAAGTAATTCTTTAACTAACATAGGCAACAAAAAAGCTTGAACAAGAGTTATATATAATACGATAAGAGTTTTTACGCCTTTAAACAAAACAAATAAATAAAAAAGCTTGAAAGCACAACTATTAATCTATATATTAATAGTTTACATTTAATTTCTTAAATCACTATAAAAAATAACTAAATTTAAAGATTTCTTAAATAATCAAATCGATCTTTCAAAACAACTAAGAGAAAACTCACTCTCCTGTCCAGATTGTGTGTTGTAATTTAATTTACAATATCAGTTAACAACTGCAGAAAGAAAAGTAATTCTTTAACTAACATAGGCAACAAAAAAGCTTGAGCAAGAGTTATATATAATATAAGAGTTTTTACGCCTTTAAACAAAAAAAATAAATAAAAAAGCTAGAAAGCACAACTATTAATCTATATATTAATAGTTTACATTTAATTTCTTAAATCATTACTATAAATTAATTAACCACTATAAATTAACAAATAATGGTGCATTTTGATTAAATTATATTTATTCTCTCAGATTTTATTACTTCACACTCGTTCTTCATACATTATTTGAATATCCATTATCATATCAATCAAATATCCATTCAATATAAAAAAATCTGGTGCGTGCGCGCAACACACAACTTTCACTTACCAACTTACTTAGATTAGAAATTGTCGTGTTTTGCTAATTATCATTTCCCAAAGTCACACATTTTTCTACATTCATATCTTATTTTTGTTAATCGTTAAAGCCGTTTTTGAGTAAACAAAAAAACCCGTGAAAATGATACAAAATTTATTAAGTAAAGTCCCCCCTCCCGTAGATCAATTTTGATGAAATTTTTACAGTCATATCTCGGGCATATAAATACATCAAATACCAAGTTTGATCAAAATCGTTAAATTTGTTTTTGAGTAAATAAAAAAAACATGTGAAAATGGTACAAAATTTATTAAGTAAAGTCCCCCCTCCCGTAGATCAATTTTGATGAAATTTTTACAGTCACATCTCGGGCATATAAATACATCAAATACCAAGTTTGATCAAAATCGTTAAAACTGTTTTTGAGTAAATAAAAAAAACACGTGAAAATGATACAAAATTTATTCTGTAAAGTCCCCCCTCCTGTTAATCAATTTTGATGAAATTTTTACAGTCATATTTCGGGCATATAAATCGATCAAATACTCAGTTTAATCAAAATCGTTAGAGCCGTTTTTGAGAAAATCGAAAAAAACGTAAAAAGTTATTAAATAAAGTACCCCCTCCCTTTGAGAAATTTTGATGAAATTTTTGCTGTCACATCGCGGGCATATACCTACACTAAATACCCAATTTCAGGTTCCCACGGTTTATAGTTTTTGAGCTAGTCTGTTCACATACACACACACACACACACACACAGACACACACACAGACCATTTCGCGGGACTTGGTTATTTCGACTCAGGGTGTCCCAAAACGTGTATTTCCGTTGAAAACCGGAAGTCGAAAATTTTCACGATCGCAATACTTCCACTTACTATATATTAAATATAGGTAAGTGAAAGTAAAAATCAATCATTTCAATAAATAAATTTGAAGGGAGCCCCTTAGCCCTAAACTGAGCTCATGCTTTTCGATTTGTAATAGGAGAGTAGGAGGTTACAGGAGCTCACTAGAAGGTTTATTTACATTTGTAGTTTCAAAAACTGTCGCAAGATAGCAGCACTATACAGACATCACTCTTTACGTTCTAGTTGAGCTCCTGCAACTTCCTACTCTCCTATTACAAATCGAAAAATATTTCGTATAAATTCAGTTCGGAAATAGAATGTCTGCATAGTGCTGCACTCTACCGGCTTTATTTAGAACAACGATTTTTACTATTCCTTGATTTGTGCTGCCATCTTTTGACCGTTATACTTACTACAATTGTAAATACTGGATTTTTCAGTATTCTTGTCTTTATTTCTGTATGTTGAAATGATATTAAATCATAGTTATTAATTTGCGTTGAATATTGCTTGATTTAAGTTATAAGATGTATTTTTGGAAGAAAATTGTTCAAATTACGTTTTTCTATGATAATGTAGGCAAAGTTACATATGTGAAATAGTGAAAAGTAAGAAATAAATAAACTTTAATTTTAAATTTTATCTAAATATATAGTGGGATAAGAGGAAGCTGTTTTTAAATTATGTTTAGCCTATTGTCTTAGAATGAAACTGGCAGAGATATAAGTGAGGTTACAACTCCACTTTTAAGGTCTTAAAAGCCCCCAAAATGTCAAAGCCTTGTCAAACTAAGATTGCATTTAATTAAAAGAGTTATTTAAGTTATGTTATTTGTATTTTCGTTAATTGGTTTTCAAAAGTTTTTCACTTGTAATGAGTGTGATTAATTATTTATTTTTATAAATGCTTGATAAATCATTTATTTATTAAATCAATAATTTATTATGTAAAAGAATAACATATTGCAGTTTGATAATGTATTACCTTTAGATAACTTATAATTTTACCTTTTCTCGGAAGTGAGTGTTCAATCCTCTTTATTAAAGATATTCCAAATTGCAAATGAATTTGGTTATACTTATAAAATTATTATAGTCCAATTCTTATAATAATTTTACTCGAAGAATACGAGTAGTCAATCGACTCTGTTTATAATATAAAATTGAAATGAGTTAAAAATAAGTGAAGAAAAGGTACAAAAAAACAGAATATGAATATAAATGCAAACAATAAACCCCCAAAATTAAAATAAAAATGAGTTAGTATGCTTTCCTTTCTGTAAGAAAGTTTAGTGTAACATGATTTATGCATATTTATGACCAATAGGTCATGAAAAAGTCTTAAATGCATTAAATACCACTCTATAGTTATGTTTTGGGCAACTATATTGTATAAACTGAAATTATTATGACTTATTTTCTCTGGTTATTCTTGCATGGAGTTTATATTGCATTGAAATTCCCCGAAGAAAGAGAAATTTACCCCGGAAAGTCGAGTTTGACTTATTCCCAAGTAAAAAAGGCAGCTTTCCACTTATTAAAGGGCACGTTTTTGAGCTCGAGCCAAACAGTGGCAGTTCGAATCGGCCTTGGGATGTTTGACTTATATTTCATGGAGGCCCCACGGAATTAATCTCGACCTACCCACCATGGTTAGAATAGGTTGGTTACACCTCTAGAGTACTGAACCCCCATATGCCCACATGGCACTGAACCCATACATGGCTAGGTAGGGGTACCGAAAAAAAAAAAACAGCTTTCCACTTATTTTGTTGAATAACTTTTCTTCTGGAATGCAAAATTTTTAATTAAAAATTATTGTTTGTAATTACTAAATTTTTCTTTTGACACGTTTGTTATAATGATTTATCATTCATCTTAGCGATTCATTTAAATTCTTGATTCTTTATCCTCCTCTGTAATTAGCTTTCAACTTGTATTTCAAAAAATGTAATGTTTAAAGAAATTTTATCTTCATAGATAGTTAACATAAAAGTATTCAGCACTATAATAGTATAATTTTATCAATTGTAATAGGTATGTTTGATAAAATTAACAGGTTCGAAAAGCTCAATCATCATAATCACTACTTATGTGTAAGATTCACTTCCTTCTTTATCCAGAAATGTAAAATCTTTATTTGAATGTACATGGCTCCTGACATTTTTTAAATTTGCTATGCAGTATAGTATAACTAAGCAAATGTGCTGGCAGGAAGGTAAAGGCAAGATAAAAAAATTGACAACAATATTTCTATTTTATTTTATACATGAAATTTAGATAAGGTCAGAGTTTATAAGCACACTTTTCAAGATACAATCCAATTCAAGAAATAACCTTCTTTTTTGTTTTTAAAGGAGATAATTTCACTCTAAAACAGTCGCATCTATATATGTAATAAAAACGGTTACAGGGGAACAGTTGTCACTCACTTTGACTTAATTAGAGTTTATAGGATTTTTTATCATATAATTAACTTATGGCTGAGAATAAAATACTTTCACTTACCTTCGTAAATTAAGCAGATGATTGCGTTACAATCGAGACCAGAGTAAGACTGGTTAGAATCAATAAACTACTATCTTTTGAATAATAAAAAATAAAAGAAAGGAAATGAAAAATCAAAAAGCTGTATGAGGGTTAGTTATTATTAGGTAATTAAAAATAAGAACCATTGAAACACACTTAACTCATATGAAAATACTACAAAATGAACAATAAGAAATGAAGTACCAGCAATAATTAAAATTTCCGGTATCATACTCTTGATTTCAATTGTACATATTAATGTGAGTATTAATCTCAGTTTGATGGTACACTGCCTGGGTGTTTCACTTCATCTTATGTGAATGGCAGCTTTTCTAGAACATGCTCAGAAATTAGAAATCAACTCTCTTAATTTAATTTTTTTTTTTTTTTTTTTTTGCCTTTAAAATAATACTACCCTTGAGTTTTCCTACTTGGAACATACTTATCTTTTTGCATAAATAACTTAATCATGATTACTTAAGCATCTGATTTAATTCTACACAGAAGAATTTAATTAGATTATTACCCCTAGTCATAAAATTAACTTTCATGCTGGATAAAAAAAAAAAAAATAAAAATAAAGAAAATCAATAATATTTAATTTCTCAGGACATCTGATTTGAAACAAGACATATAATGACTGAGTGGACAAAGGAGCTTGCTATAGGTAATCAACATTGAGCGTGCTTAGTACTTGGACGGGTGACCGCTCCATTCGACTCGACTCCCGGGATGTGAGGCCCATCAGCCTACTGGAGGCGACTCACACCGACAGGGCGTAGGAGTGATAAACCTTCCCCGTGTACTCATCGAGTACTGTAGTGTGGTTTTTCCAGGATGTCAGTAACCACCCGGAGGTTTGGTACAGGGATGGTATGCTTCAGAGAAAGAAATATAGATCCTCGGGGCCTGCTGCCTCTGAGCTGTCCTAATCCTTGGACCTAGACCAGTTTATCACTGTCCTAGAACCTGAGAGAGCTGACGCCATCAGTGGGATGGACACTGCCAAAGTGGCCTCAATGGGATTGGTTATGGAGCTATGGGCAGTCTGCCGCTGCTTCTTCAAAGCCTTTTTTTTTTTTTAATATAAATTTTAATTACTTTCATTTGCAAAAACACCAAACAAAATTTGCTACAAATTATATTTACTGTAACAGTGTACGTTTCACTCAGGCTTGGAAATCTGTTCAATAATTTCATGAGATTATTTGTATATATACATCCACTTGCTATGATTTTTCATTTGAGTTTTAGGTTTCACAAAAAATAATGTATACAAACATTTTAGAAGATTTACAATTAATCTAGATAGACTTTTTTTTTGTCCTCCACTTCCTTACCATTTAGGCCATAAAGGGTTTCCCGGGCCAGGGGAGTGGGTTGGGGATCAAGATCGACTTTGATTGCAGTCTGATTATACAACTTCAAGATAAACTGAAATCACTGTAGAAACCCTATTTTGGTACAAAACTGTCTGTGATAGCCCCCTACAGTTACAGGGGTAAAATTAACTACATTTCAACCTAATCCATAATGAAAAAGAAAAAGATGGGAAGACGGGTAGCGTTTAGCTGTGACTTCTAAAGTTTTGGCTTTGGAGGATTGATGTCATTCTCTGATGCAGATATGTACCAAAAGTAAATATACATCCCTTTCCTGCTACTAAAGCTAATGTAAACTCAGAACTTGTATTTATCATAACAATCAAAATTATTTCATTTTTGACGACGCATTATTAAACTGTACTAAATTTATTATACATACATATATAATGTAGAATCAAAAGTTGTCTGTTAACTTTTTTGCACTATACATTTTTAAAACATTGAATAATTAATGCTTGCCCGAAAATAGAATAATCTTGAAAAATGATCAAGAGGTAGCCAGTACAAAACATTGTAACAGAAAATAAGAACAATTAAAGAATTATAATAATCTAATTAGTTGAATCAATAAAATATAATTAGTATATATTTTTATTTAGAAAAAATACAGACACTTTAGAAGTAACAATATCTTCTCTTGATCCTGTGTGTCCTTTATTAAGTAACAAAACAAGCAAACTTCAAATAATCAAAAAAATTTATTTCGGTTCAAGCAATGAAAGAGGAAGGATATCCTCCCGAGTTTAAAATAAAGTAAAACCAACAATGAAGAAAGGTCTGTCCTTCACAATCATCAGTATATAAATATTAAATATTAACTGAGATGTACAATAATTTACAATTTCGCACATCATTAAAGATGTGTTAGCTATTATATTTCATAACATGTAAATTCAAACAAAACTTCTTTAAATTTGCAATAAATACATTACTTTATTTCTTAAAATCAAAATAAAGCACATTTTTAACAATTTGTGGTATTATGAATATACATTAATTAACTTATCCAAGTAATAATCCTAATTCAACTTTGATCACAAAATTTATATTTTATTGGCTTGAAAGCTTAATATAATGTATATATAAAAAAAAGTCTTAGCCCAAGATATTCAATTAATAACATTTTCAAAAGTTGTACTAAATGGAACTCAGCCCACTCGTGCCAGTGTTCACTTATGAGCCTAAATGTTAATTTGAATTATTAACTTCATATGCTAGTAAAGGCGGATACTTATAAGAAATATTAGCAATAAATGGACCTGATATGTCCCACTGACTAATTTATAACATTAGTGTTCGACTCGCACCTAGGCCTCTCCAACAAGACAGGTATGTATTAGCGCACCACTTTAAATAATATAATCACGTTAACAAATTTCGTGTTTGAAAAAGTTTACTGTGTATACACTACTAATGTAAGGCATACTCAAGTGTACTTTTGTGAGTCTCATTTCCACATTTAGTTAAAATAAGTAGTATGAATATATAATATATATCAAAATATAATTGGAAGTATAACAAACAAATCAAGGGCAACTTTTCTCAGAATCTTAATTTATTTAAATTACATGAGGTTTTAAGTAACAGAATTGGCCTTTACATTGGTATACTAAAACTAGGCCACTTATCTTTATTGTAAATTTGCAAACCGCTTCTTTTATGTGAGTTACAATTTCTCACAATTCCATTTTTTTTTGTTTGTTTTTATTTTTACTTTTTTTTACACGTTTTAACAACTTTATACAAAACAATAATCTGTCTCATCATAATAATATCTACAATTCACATTAGACACAGAGTAATTGTATTTTCACCTTTGTCCGTTCCCACTTGGACTCACTTAGGAACTGGGAAATCGGGCACCTCCGTTACGAAGATTATTATCAATAAATAACAATTCTTTCATTTGGTCTTTGCTTTTAAAAATCACACCTTCCTCAATTTTAAATCTAGAGTTACCATTAACATTATTTTAATCTCAGTCAACTGCTTTATTTTTGAGAAAATGAGAACAATTATATAAACCCTGTTTATAAATACAGTGAAAATGTTTGAAAATAATTTCACACACACATACACACGCACACATATAAGAATTAAAATATACAGAAATATACATCTAAAATAATCACTGACGTCAGTTGAATCCTATGACGATGGATATAAAATAAATTAATTGATACAAAATATCTTAACAATTAACTAATACTAGAAAAAAAAAAATGACTCAAAATGCAATATTCCTTCATATTTAAGATTATGGTGAAAGTGCTAACGGTGTTAAAAAAAAAAAAAGAAAGATGGAATATCAATAAAATTTAAAATAAAAATATATAAAATCTGACTGAGTGACAAAAAATAAGTTTTTTTCTATATATAATACGGGGAAAAAAAAAAAAAAAAGAATCCTACAAGGAGTAAACCAATAGCTGATCGATATTGAAGATTATGAGGCGCCTGAGGTGATGGGCGGAGGTGGAGGGTTGAGGACAGAGTCCCGTGAGTTGGACTGCGAAGTCGCCTGGAGCAAGGTCACTGCCTCTCTTTCTGGGCTGCATTCAACCACCCCTAGTCACTTCCCGCGCCCTCCTTTCTTCTTCTTCCGCTTGAAGAAGCAGCAGCACCTAAATAAAGACAGGGAAGGTCTATTGTCAATAACAAAGACTGTTACTTTTTTAAATCAATTTTATGCCCAAACAAGAGTTGGCTACAGATTTTATTAATTAATGATATAATAAGCTGAAATTTTATTCATTTTCAAATTATTATTATACCATGAAAAGAAATAAATGTTAAATATTAGTAGCCTGGTCACAAACATGATCGAGTTCATTTTCAAAACAGAATGAGTTAGGCATTGTTTCCATTTTCTGGGCAATGCTCAAGTCCTCTCATTAAAAAAAAAAAAAAAAAAAGGGAGATAAGTTTTAAATGCACATTTCAATAGGTCATTTCTTTACAGACATCGACTTGATCAACAAGAGCTTTACATAAAAAAAAAAAAGAAAAAAAAAAGGCTAAATTGATAAACTATATCAAGTTGTGTGAGTATAAAAATTTTGTATTAAAGTTGAAACAAAAAAGTGAAGAAGAGGTTCAAAGTGTATGTACTTGAACATTTTAAAAATTTCGAAAAGTAGACCATGTTAGAAACTCAGCTACTACATGCCTATTCGACATCAGCATAGAAAAAGGTATACAACTTAAAATAAATTTATATAGAAATCTATCCGAAAATTAATCACTGGATTGTCATAGTTTGGTTCAAGCATTATTATAATTTTTCCATTTCGTTCTTTCCTTATTTTGATGAGCAAAATTTCATGCTAAATTTATTAACATAAATAATATTCATCAACGATCAACATGAATTATTAAATGAATAACTAAGGTTTTGTAAATATTATATTGAACGGATAGGGGCAATAAACGTTTGATTCCTCCAAAAATACATACACCAAATGATTCCTTATTAATTATATATATATATCTCTAATAAAATATAAAAATTAAAAATCATTTCAATGAATAATTAATTTTAAAGGGAAAAATTGGAAAAATCCATTCATTACTATTTTTTTTAAAAATTAAAGTGAAAAATAATGTTTCTTTATTTCTATTGTACAAAGAACATGCAAAAATTAACTAAAGTAAAATACTTTGTTTCATCCACAATTTCAACTTCTGCTTGAGCAGTAATAGGGGTATTAGAATGGCCAGCGGTTGGATCATCGTTCGCCAATTCTCCGTTTGTTGAACTGACAACCTAAACATACATAGGAAATCATAAATTTAAGACCATAACCTGAAAAAACGATTACAAAAAAAAAAACTCAGTTAATTAATCCAAAATAAGGTGATTAATCCTAATCTCCCCGTTAACTGGAAATTGAAATATAATAAGCAGGATCCTATTCACACGTTTTCTACAAAGCCTCTTCTGGCATAAGCAATTAGCAAGGTACCAGTGGGTCAATCCATATTGAACATGTTAATAAGACCAAGCTAGATGAATCAATAATAAACTCAGTAATTTTATTTGGCAAACTCAAAAATGTATTCTTAACTGTCCAGTAAATCAATAAGCTTGAATATTTGTGAAAATGTGCTTACCTCTGAAGAATTAACCCAAAAAAAAAACCGATAAAATAATTTAGTGAGGGTTGTGAATTCAACCAATGTAATTCAGCTTCAAATGAAGAAATAAAAATTAAACAATGGTGAAAATAATCAATTTAAAGCCAATTTGGAGATAAAAGTGGCTAAGTCAATATACATTATAAGCTATGTAATTCGAAACAGTAATAATACAGTAAGTTTTTATCTTCAACTATCAAAATAAAATCAATACTTATACATTTTTTTATCCTAAATAAGCTAATTTTCATAATCCGTAGCAAAAACCTTTCTATTGTAAAATTAACTTGACTGAGGAAAACTGGCAAGCTGTTTCTTATGACTAGATTCTTGATTACGAAATGTACAGTGAAAACTAAATAAAGGACATCCAACTGATTTGTTCATTCCAAAACAGTCTCAGATGAGAAGAGGTATGCAAATTAAAAGGAAAAAAAAAAAAAAAACCAGTAACACTACAACCGATGAAGGGTCTTGGGTGCAATACTAAGAAAGGAAGTACTGTTTCTCCGTCAGTCGTGCAAGGAGATTTGACCATGATCACCCTCAACTAGATTTATAAGAATTTGAAATTCTTCATAGCTGATACTTTAGAGAATTGAACGTTGTTAGACTACAGACAAGAAGTAATGACAGGTCGAGGAGGATTCGCTACTGCACACACCCCACAGTCCCTTGCTGTCTTGGTGTTTCTCTTCTGTTTCGATTAGTATTTTTGCATAAACCTTTGTACAAAACATAGATTATGGTTACTATTTTAGACAAAAAGGGCCTAGTAATTCGTTCCTAAGCAAAGCAGCTAGTGGATAATGCTTACAATTTTATTAAAAGTGGCTGTAGAGAACCAAATGAAAATAAATTTGCTTTAAACAAATTTTTGTGAAGGCAGAACATGGTTTAGGGAAGTTCTAAGAGATGATTTTTCAATTCTTTATTTTAGATATACTAAATTAATGAAATTAAATACATAAAAGTTAAAGTCGATGGATATTGAAATAAAAAATGTTACTTTTATTAGATTAAATTTCTCATAAAATCTTGAATATTACCAGCATTTAAATAAGTACAAATGTTAGTCATTCGAATGATCGAGGGTTGGATCATATGGTAGCGACAGGAGGGGTAAATCTGATGTGGAGAGGATAAGGGGATAGGTAATACCATCACCAGTCATCGCTTATTGGTTGTAGCCTACATATATATAAATATCCATAATATTTCTTTCCATTGTTTTCCGAGGACTGAGCTGGAGGCACATTTCCGTTTCTTATGGTTTTCTGTGTGAGCAATAATAATAGAATAAAACCTATCCTTGAGGGTATTGAATTCATTCTCCTTGATCCGTTCATCCTCCTCATGGAATCTTACCTTGTGAATCATTGATAAGAAAAATGTTTAATCATCCGACTTTGGTAAGAGAGAAAGATTGGGGAAAATACATTGGATTTATTGAACAAAAATTTGTATTTTTTTTCAGCTAATTTTTAACCTGAAAAACTGCAGCAGCTGATAAACATCTGAGTTGCTCCCCTACGGGATTTCCTCACAATGAAAAATTAAAGACATTGTTAGGATTCGGCAACTTAAAAGCAAATGGCAGTCCACTACAATAATTCTTTTAAAGTTCCGCTCAAAGCGCTTTCTGTTTTATTGCGTCTGAGGATCCATGTTTGGCTCTCATGATTCGTATATAATTTTGAGCAATTAAGCATTTATATGAATACTAGTAGTTATCTAATAGTTTTATAGTGCTCCTAAATTATTGATATTAATAGTCAAGCAAGATTACCTTTCTTATTTCACTCTGCTTTTTATTAAATTTTTAGAATGTAAATTTCGATATAAAAATATAGAATTTAACAGCAGAATGTTAAAATAAAATAATAAGAACAATACACAACCAGCCCTATTTTGTTAGTATTTTATATAAACAAAGAAAAACATTGCAGCTAATGATGTTAGTCGATAAACAAACAAAATTAAATAAAAATAGTGAAATAACTAAGTTATATTATAGCATAAACATGATACCTGAACAGAGCCATGCCTATCGGCAGGTGTAAGGTTTCCTAGAGTGTGGCTTGGCTGTTTGGAGACGTCCGGCCAAGCTGGTACTCCTTTGACACCACCCTGCGAGCGTCAAAACACTTGTCTATTAACATACGGTTGTTCAAGCCAAAACATGCATTAAGGTGCTAATACAAACCACTTTATTTGAATATTCCTCCGTCTTCCATCTTTAATAAACGCTTTTTCTTTATATTAGTCAAATTTATTAGTTAGATGTACTTATTTAAAAAAATAATTTCAAAACAAAAATAACTTCTTACTGTTAATAAATTAATTACGACAATATATATGGCAAATGGTTTCAAAATCAAGACATACAAGCTTCATAAATAAAGAATCAGAAAAATAAGTTACTTTCTGAAAAATTGAATTTTAAAAGTATACAAATATTAAGCACTTAATAATTTAAAAAACAATCAGAGAAAAATTTATTATTGATATCAATAAAAAATTGGGTGTAGACCTATTTCATATTACCACAGGGGAGTTGGAACACCGTGACTACGTAAATTTTGCATATATACTATATGCAAGCTGCTACTACAAGCATTTGAACTAGGCTTAAAATATTTTTAATATTATATAAATAAATGAAAGAACAGCATTGACTTCACACTATGATTTAGGGTTGAATTAATAAAGTGTTCTAAAGGTAAGAGAATGAAAGCTCGCGAATATGGGATTCTAAATTTAGAAGAAATTTTGAAAAACATCATTATTATATAAACAGAGATATTGAAAGTATAATTTACTAATGCATCTGGCCTACCGCTTTTCTATTTTGATTAATGACAAAAATTCTAAAGCAACTAGAATGGCTAAAGCTTAAAGACTTATTTATTACTTATGTAAATAAAGTATAAGATTATAAGTATAAGATTAAAGATACCCCAGATTTGACAAAGCTTTGCTTTTTAAATGGTTAAGAGAAATCATACTCTGGTTGAGCAAAAATATTACATGGTTGTTCTCGATTTCAAGCGTTCATTAACAGAATAAACCCAGGATCTATGAAACAATGGTTCCCACTAAGGAAACAGATTTATTTGGAATACTTTTATATATTCAATTTGGCAAATGAATTTGATCTTGCGATGTATACCATCTTTGATATTTTTTAATCCATAAAATTTGTATGCTTTTTTTTTTTAATATAATAGGTCTTTTAAATCAAAATATTTCATTATGTACAGTAAAAATATTTGTTTTGATAAATAAAATTTCAACCCGATGTATCAATATTTAAATCCATTAATTAATTAACATTCCTTATAATTATTACTTTTTATAAGTTACTAGTCACTTTTTAAAGTCGTTGTCTAAGAAAACCTTAGTTAGTAAACAATCCTAAGAAAATTTAAATATCAAAACTAAAAGTAACTTTAATTTCAATCCTTGTTGTAAATACGAAACAGATCAATAGTGAAGCTCTATCCAGACAGACACTACGTAATAGGAATGAACATTAGTGTAACAACAAAGCAGAGATCTACATTTACAAGATTATTATATCGAAGAAAGCCAAATAAATATCAAATTACAACATCAACTTAGTCAAGAAATAAAGAAAGAAAACCCATGCATTATAAAATTTTCATTATTTATATAAGGTTAAAGTAGGAAAATAATTTTCATATTCTTAATTCTGCTGATAGAACACATTATTTTAACTAACAACTTAGTTACATATAACAAAATACATACCATGTGAGAAGAGCCATTTTTGATAAGTCGGTTTCAAATAAAATCTTTCACTGATTTTAATGACTTTCATTTATATTAACTGACTAATTAAAAGTTTTATTTTCCATGCAATTAGGTACAATAAAATACATTGTTCAAGATGTTACTAATAGTAATTTTACCTATTTAGGGCTAATTCAAATAAAAACTTGCAAACAAATAAAAAACATTAGGGAGGGTAGTGTATTGTTTTCTGTTCTGTGACTATACTTAATTATAAAATATTTTGATGAAGATGCTCCCATTAGTAATAGTTTCCATAGATAAAGTAAGGTACCATTATAAGGCAAAATTAAAATCATTATTAATAAGAAACAAATAAAATAAGATGTGGAACTCTATTTCAAACATAAACTGATAGAGGAAACCATATGGAAAAAAGTGTTCCTTATGCGATGTTTAGAAATAATTTTGAATTCAAAACAATGAAGAAACTATTTCTGTAATTTTAATGCTTTACTACACCAAACAAATCAAATCTAAAGAACCAAAAATATCTACTTAATTACACGCCTTGGATAGAAAATTGTATGGATTATTACAACTTATTTTCATTCTACTCAAGTGTACAAGATACAAATATAAATTCTGGTTAGGGTCTAGGCATAGATCTTGAGTATTACCATGACCTCAGACATCAAAAATGTGTCGTTCATAAAAAATAGGTCATCTTCATCATCCATAAAATCATGAAACTAGGTGCATGAAAAAAAAAGAAGAAAATATTTTAACCAACAGGTAATTTTTAAAATACAGATGACAACAGGTAACAAATGAGAAGAAGGCAGGGAAATTGTAGTTATTTTAATATTTTTTTTTGTTTTTAGTTCTAATTCAATAGTACTCGGATTTACTCAAAATATTAAGAGAGAATAAGGCATCACATATATTACCTTGTTGCCAGGAATGTGACGGTTAGGTGATGTTACGATTTCATGTCCTGTTGGCAATGAACCCACTGGAGTCGACTAAAATAAAAAATAAAATAAATAAATAAAAAAATTTGATCTGGAAATATATTATAATGAAATATACAACATATGCTATATATATAAAAATAAGAAAAGTTGTAAAAAATTAAAATATCCATACTTAGTTGGGCATAAATTTGTTAACAACATCTCTCCATCACTGGTGCAGCATCAAACATAATTCAACATATTCTTTATAACAGTGGCTATTAAGGAATACTTCAGTGAGTTGTCTACAGTATATTAAGTTTCTGTGATATTAGTTAGTGGAAGCATTAAACATTAAGAAGCTTCACAAACTTTTTTATAAATAATTAAAAATATTATGTGGAATATTTCTAAAAGTTTCTTGAGGTGTGTTTTTGATATTTTATTATAGCTTAGTGGTAAGTCAGTGTGTTTTGAAGCTTTTTGGGCTGCGTTGTCTGCTAAGTCGTTTCCGAGTATTCCTGAGTGTCCATGTGTTATTTCCAAGTGTGAGTGTAGTCTAGTGATAATATGTCGAATTTTATCAGCAAGTGGGTCATGCATATGATTGTTGAGAGCTTGGAGACAAGATTGACTGTCAGTGTATATGTTAATGGATGTAATGTGTTGTAGGTGTTTTTCAATGTATATTAGACTGTTGAGTATTGCTAGTTTTTCGGCCTGAATGTTTGTACATTAGCGTCCTAATTTATATTTCTGTATGTCAGTTAGTTCGTTCTTGAGAAATACTACGAAAGCACAGCCAACAGAGTCACCTTCTTTACTTCCTGCATCAAAAATATTTCGGCATCGACTTCATCAATTGGATTTAAATAAATTTTTGGATATTGTGAAGGATGCATCCATTTAGTGACATCAGTTGGCTTCTCGATATCCTAAGTTTTGTAAAGTTCGTTGTCTTCTGTGCTATGCAGTAAGTTATATTTCAATGTGTATTGTTTCCTAATGAGGTCGAAGAGCACAACTTTTGATAGCAAGCAAGCTGCATTGTAGGAAACTGTCTTAAAGCCCTTTGTTATTTTTAAAGCCATCAGCCTTTGAATTCTCTGGAGTTTTATAAAGTTATGTTTGTGGTCTAATCCAGTTTGCCAGATATTGATTGCGTACGTTAGTGATGGAAGTATAGCTTCTTTATACGGCACGTGTAGTGCTTGTGTTGATAGTCCCCATAGATTACGAGCAGCAATAGATAAATTTTGAATAAGCCGTAGTAATTTGTAGTGAAGTCTGTTGATGTGCATGTTCCAGTTTAGTTTATGGTCTAACGTAACACCTAGGTATTTCAGCGAGTCCTTTTGATCAATTTGTTTTGTACCCCTATGTTAATATCTGGGTTTTTCCCTTTTTTTAGAAAAAATTATGTAATTAGATTTGTCATTATTGAACGTTAATTTGTGCTCATGGGCCCAAGCATTTGTTAAGCGCATCACATAATTGGCTAAGATTTTGAGTTCATTAAGGTGTTTTGGTCTAATTAGAACTATTGTGTCATATGCAATAGCTATAATATATCGGTATTGGTAGGAAAAACTTGTTCCAGCAAATTATTGACAATTAAGTTCCACAATACAGGTGAGATGCTTGAGCTCTGAGGGGTGCCTAAGGTCTGTTATTTTTTTAATGTTATTGTCCCTGTAGTTAAGTATGTAGTGCGATCCTGGAAAAAGTGTTTAATTAGTCGATATATGTTAAGTGGGCATTGTATTTTTTCAATTTGTATAGAATTGATGGCCACTAGGCATTATCAAATGCACCCTTTTTATCCAGAGATCATCACTGCATGGGACTTGGCTGTAAGTGAGTCTGTGTATATACAGTAAACCCTCGATATAGCGAACTGGTAGGGGGTTTGATATTCATAGTTTGCTATAACGAGATTCGTTATAACCGAGGATTCTTTTAAATTAATTAAACAATGAGATTAATTAATTTACCTGCCAAGTTCTCTAGAGAGTTCTTTAGCCTTAGCTTTAAATAAGAGGGTCTGAGATTGGTATTTGAGATCTCATTTGTTTAAAGCAATTTATCAATTTTTTTTCCAAATATTCATGAGCCGCAGAGCGCAGTCGTTTATTTGATGCTGAAGTTAATCCTTGGGCTGCGGTTGAATCTATTTTATCTTTGGTTTTTATAATGGTTGACAATGTTGATTTGTGAATTCCATATTTTTCTGCGATGGTTTTCTTACTTAGAATTCCCGATTCAGATTCCAGGAGAATTTTCAATTTTTTCTCGATTGATATGGATTTACGTTTGTGACACACGTTTACCAATGAACTCATTGTGTATTAAAAAAAAAACAGTATAAACGACTATAGAACACTGATTCGAATAATACGAAGACAGAGGTCGAAACAGAACTGAGCTAGTTTTGAGAAAAAAGTCAATGGAATCAGAGAGAGATTGATTGATTGATTGATTGATTCTTTATTGTCTTGGGGCCTTTGGCCCTTTCTTACAGACAAATATATGCATATGGTTACAGCAATGAATGAAAAATAATACATTTAATAAGATAAATTAAGGTGTAACATCAAGATGAGAGCTTATAAATAGATAATAAACATAAAAATAAAGACAAATATCATTTTCACTGCCTTTCTTCGTTAGAGAGAGAGAGATAGAGCAAAAGGAAATTGGATTAGTTAAGAGTAAAAAAAAACACCTAAATTCTAGAAACTGGTGCAACTTCGTCTTCCCGCGCTCATTCTACGTAATACAGTAAAAAAAAATTAATAAAAATTCAAGCAGTTCGTTATAACAGAATATAATAATTCTCAGGCATCAAATTTAGTTTATAGTTCGCACTAACCGAGGATTTCGCTATAACGAGGGGTTCAGCAGAAATGTAAAGGTAATTTTGGGGGGATAGTATTTTGGTTCGCTATATCGAGGTGTTCGTTATATCCGAGTTCGTAATAATGAGGGTTTACTGTATATGAATTTTCATTTTTTCTGGATAATTAAAACAATCAAGAATTCCTCCGAAGCATTCAATAAAAGTCTATAAGTTGAAAGAGGATTAAAATAGTGTGTAAGAAAGGGGTAGTCTTTGGATTTTTATGATGAAATTTTATTTTGTCAGAAAATAACATTTTTATGGGGCTAGGTCATGGAGTATAATAGACCTTTATTGGAATCAATTCTTACAAAAACAAGTAATTTAAATTTGTCAAGAGATCCGGCAGGCAGAGCATGATCTTGATCTCCTATAATACAGTAAAATAAAGAATAATAATGAAATATCTTTCAATATATTCTGATACGCCTGTTTCATATCACAAAATTAACCCATCAAGATCACAAGGAATAAAAACAATGTAAAGAAAAATAAGATAAAAAAGAAAAAATAAGAATAAAATTAACAAATCCTCATTTTTTAAGAAAGGAAAAGAAAAGCAGGACAATATAGTCGATAAACGGGAGATCATTGCGTCAAGAGCAAATATCATAAAATAGAACTAATAAATAAAGTGAAACGTTGCTAATTATTTTAATAAAATTATTTTAAAATAATTAAATCTTTATAAATAATTAAATAAACAAAAAATAACAATGATAAAATCTTAATAACTAAAACAGTTAATTATTAAAAATTATTTACAGTTAGGTAAAAAATATTTACCTGTTCAGATTTTGTTTTGCCAATATGAGATGGAGGAGCATTTCTCAGTATTCTTAACAAGTCAAAGTTAGGAGGCTTTACATGCAGCATGCAAATTTAGTAAAAAAAAAAAAAAAAAAAAAAAAAGCAAATGATTATCAATTTTAATTTAATCAGGTGCAATATACAATAAATCAGTTTATCTTACGAAAATGTTAGTAATCAGTTTGGGTAAAGAATGTCATTCCCTCAAGAAGCCAAGCAACTAACTTAGATGATGTGTGATGTAGTTACATGTGAAATGGAAGAGTTTTAAATAATAAATTTAGCGTTTTCTTAAGGGGTATGCACCATTTTCTTTCATGTCACATAATGTGTCAAACAACATTTCTCTTAAATCTATCAATATTTTTCAGCTCAAATTTCATAGCCTTGAGAAACAATCACATCATCAGCGTAGGAGGTAAGTGATTGTCTAGATAAAAATTGTAACTAACTGATTAAGGATTAAATTCTGCTTTCTACACCATAGCTTGAAGGGTACTTATTAAATAAAAGTGGTGAGAGGAGGTCACCCTACCTAACTTCTGGCATTCCTGCAAAAGGTTGGTCCACCTTACTATATTATTTTAATATAAGGTAAACGTATCTATAGTGGACATTTTTCCAGTAGTGGCCATTTGGACAATTAAATTTTGAAAATAAGGCAACTAGGCTTTGAATCAGCTTCAAACTTAGAGTGAATGTACCTACTACTATCCAGTACATTCACTCTAAGTTTGAAGCTGATTCAAAGCCTAGAAGCCTTATTTTCAAAATTTAATTGTCCAAGTTAATAATTAATATAATTAATTATAATGAAAATATAATAGTATTATATTTTCATTGCAAGGTTAAGCATCCCCCACTTTTTATTTTTGGTTGAATTAAAAACATTCTGTATAAATTAAATTCTCCTTAAAGCCGAAGTAAATGGATAATATGTCTAAAAGCACTGCGCATTTACATTGTATACCATAACTGGTGATAGGAACATAACAAAATTAATAATCTCAGGATCAAAGGATTTTCCCAAATCAGGTTTTTTATACGGACCAGATATGTTAAAGATTTAAAGAAGATCTTTAAAATTATTAACTAGTATCTTCCGAGGGTTTAACATTTATTGCATTATAAAGATTCATAATAATGAAACGCAATGCCTTCCACTTGGACCGAATTCTCTCAAACTCGCGCAGTCGCTAAAAACTTTGTGGGGTGTGAAAATGTGATTGTAGAAGTTTTCATAAATCGTCTAGCCAGAAGAGATTAATTTCTAAGAATAATTCCTAAATGACGGAAAATAATAATGTATATTAAAGAACTTTTCAGACAAATTCCATATAATGCAATTGTTTCCTTAATTGGTTTGTTTGTCATCCTTAAATAAAAAGTGTATCAATAAATAATTACTATTAAAAAAAATAAATAACCTGAACTAAAATTAAAAATTCACCAACACAAATCGGAGACTAATAGTAAAACTTAATAATTCATATGAAAAGTACAATTAAAAATGTTGTTTCGCTGACTTCGTTGCATAATTAAAATAAGAAATACTAAAGATAATGTATTTAAAATTAATCTTACTAAATAAACCAAATAAGTCTGCTAATCATTTCAAAACATGTATTTTATTTAATTTCACATATATTAGAATATAATGTAGCGTATATTCTATACTTCCGAACAGAAATAATAAAATGAAATGTGTGACTAAAACAAACATCAAAGTAAAACAAAATAAAACGGCAAAGGAATAAGCTTTATTCACTAATATATATAAAAATTTAGAATGCTTATAGAATCCCATTCTGAACACATATTACTTGATCAGCAGTATTTCTGTAGCGATCAGTACTTTTAATACGGTTGAACTCGGTAAAGACACCAAAGCTTGATAAAATGACATTTTATATATATTCTTTCCATTACTTTAGTTCCGACTCTTAAAAAAAAAATTATAAAAATTTAGTAAATATATAAAATTAAATTATTCATACTTAACTTACAACAATCTAATAATAATAAGTATTATCTCTTAAAATATGACATGTGCAATAATTCATAATAAAATATATATTATTATTATTACAGCCAGAATGGGTTACAAGATTTAGATATCTAAACAGAAGTAATCCCTCTAGGAGGCTTCCTAAAGGTTTTAAAACAAAATTTTTATATCTGCTTTCAATATTAAAATTTGTTTTCCCTAGCATATGCAGATTGAGGAATGGTGGAGGGGCAACTAACCAATAAACCATAAACAACGTTCAGATGTTAATTTTTTCAAATATTTTAAGAGTTACCTAATTGTGCCTTTGAAATTCAGCCTTCTGAACATACCTCAAAATTTTAATTCTAACTATCCTTGCATGTTATCACTCACTTTGGGATCAGGCCATTTTTTAATGTAATATGTGTTACTATTACAATTTTTAAATGGTTCAATTCATCAAATTCTTGACATTTTCATAGTTTTTTAACCACATATGAGCAAAAACCTTTTAATAAACAAATCAGATTGAGATTATTATCTATATTTTAACTTTTTAAAAAGCTATTAATAATCATCTCATAATAGACCTCACCCACAATACATGCATATTTAAACTCACACAAATAGAACATTAAACATTTCACAACACCTTTTACCATATCTTACAATCATTTTACAACCAATCAACAGTCAAATCAATACTAGTACAGAGGTTTTAGTACCATCAAATTAAATGGTGTTAAATCATGCAATGATAGTGAACAGACATAAGAACGATTAGAAGCAAGCTGTATGCAATCGCAAAGTGGACTAAAAAAATTATACAAACCGTAGTTCTGCTGAAATTGTATAAATTGTTCAAGGCGTACTAGACATTTTCATGTTATATAGACTTAAAAAATTTTATAACTGGAGTAATATCGCACGTCGGAAAGAAGATGGTTAAACCTCAAAGAACTGTTTTTTTTTTTTTTGGATAATCGCAAAGTTTCAACTCCATTCTCAATTTTACTATGTACCAAAAAAGAAGCTACTAAGTAAAATAGTCTTTGACCACAAAAAGTCTACTAACCATAGTAGTACTTGGGGTAGTTAGTACATCTGGAACTAACTGTAATTAAAATCTAGCCCTCTACCAGAATTAACATTATCATTCCCTCCATAAAGGAATAGGTTTAATCATGGCTATAATTGGCCATTGTAGCTTTGTCATATTGATTACAACACTGTACATAACTCAAAATTAATGTATTTTGAATTGCAACCATTTTCTTGCCGACATGCGATATTAAAGGATAGAGCTTAATTTTTTTATATTAAAGTCAAATTATTGAAGTCTTGAAAGTAAGGAGCACATTTCAAAATGGGTATTAAGGCCAGAAGACTATTAGTGTTTTTATTTCCCTGGAGGAGCTCTTACCGCAGCATCAGAAGAGAGGAGGTGGTAATAGGAAGATTGAGAATTGGACACACGCGCCTTACTCATGGACACCTTATCGAAAGAGACGCCCCCCCCAAAATGTGCAACATGCGGAGTACTGCTGAAAATCAGCCACATCATAGAAGACTGTCCTCGTTATGCAACAGATTTTCAATGGTTAGGAACAGAACATAAGCTCCAAACGATCCTGGGTGATAATATTACAAATATGGACAAATTAATTAAATTTCTGAAAGATAAAAATTTATTTAATAAAATATAAACTTCAATTATAAAATGAATATTTAAATAAACGAAAGAGGACAATAATAACGCAAGATGTGTGTCCGTAAACAATAAAACCTAACCTAACCTGACTGGTAATTCAAGTAGATCATCAGATGACTTTGTACATAGCCTATTACATTACATACATACAGTACTTAAGGAGAAAAGTATCAATCTGAAAAATAAAAAAATTTGACCATTTTGAATTGTGCTCCTTCCTTTTGAAGGTATAAATATTAGGTGTAAGATTAATTATCTGTCATTCAAGTAAAT
The DNA here is from genome assembly GCA_911387785.2 of Aelia acuminata. NCBI lineage: Eukaryota > Metazoa > Arthropoda > Insecta > Hemiptera > Pentatomidae > Aelia > Aelia acuminata. Next base: position 113,631,807 of record OU426982.1, on the reverse strand, counting down.
AAATGTTGAAGTCGAATCAAACCAGAAATGGGTTAAGTGGCTAAAAAAAGCATGGAGGCGATTTGTTCACAGTGAAATAGGAGCTTAAATTAGGCTTTCATTTGAAATTTACTAATAATAATTTGCATCAAATGTGTTGCAATTGATTGGTGAACAATTATTTAACTCTAATGTCTCATTACTGATAAGAACTATTCAGTTGGTTTAAAGACCGTGATCAGAGGCCAAAGTTCGGAATTTTTAAAAAACTTAACACTTGATAATGAAAACCTTATTTTATACCAGGAATGTTCAAAAGTTCCAAAGTAAGTAAATTTGACGTAACCTCTCATTCACTGGGAGGACAGATACGATAAATTATTCCACTTATTTCAGGATTACATCAAGTCACCCTTTTGCATGTTTCATCAATCACTTTTTAATTTGATTAAACTGATGGATACACATTTTTTTGTCACATATAGGATTTCTAAGGATATTTTCAGCTTAGATAATGTTTAATTAAATTGTAAATGTGACCAAATCAAACAGAGCATGCTTTCATTTAACACCTACTTTAAAATAATAGATTAAAATTTTACCATTGTTTTGTCTGACCAGTCAAAGTCTGCATCATCAATGTAACCTCTCTTTTCAAACAAATCCTGGAAAAGTTTCCGTAGATATTCGTAATCAGGCGTTTCAAAAAAGTCCAACCTCCGCACATACCTTAAATATGTAGCCATTTCTTCTGCAATTCGAAAAATAAATAAATTTTTTAACAAAATGCTAAATAAAAGGCCACAAATAGGGAAGATATAATTATCTAATAATTATGATTATTAAATAAACATAAAGTTACATATATTATTTTTATTTTGGTGCTGAACTAACCGGAACTAAAGATCTAATAAAGTTATTAATTAAATGTATACATAAATAGATTTAAAAAAAAAATGTAAGTATATTTTAGGATTATGAAAAAGCAATCTTAATCTTAGAAAAGCAAGATGTAGAGGAAATGAGAACATTCCCGGTAGAGAAACAGGGACAATCATCATTATTTGATGATCACCAAATTAAGTGAAAATTCAAGAAATGATTAACTGAGTAAAAAAAAACAGCAAATTAAAATTAATGATTAACCCAAGAAAATATTTAATTACATTTTTGGATTAATAATAGTGCAACTTTAATCTTTACAGCATTGAAAACGCAATCAGTCTAAAAATGTAAAAATCATTTTCTTTGAGCTAACAAGCAAATATAAATAAATAAGCATCAATCTATCCCTTATTTGGATTTATTGGTATGATTTAGCCTATGTGTGTTGTTCTTTCACTATGAAGATATTATCTATCATATAAAATTCATTACCTAAACAGAGAGAATAGTGCTTGAAATCACATGGTAAAGCGCATGGTTTAGAATTGTCAAAATAATTTGAAAATTGATGAAAGAGGAATTATTTAAAAAAAAAAACATTACTACTACAACCCACAATAGGTTTTGAGGACAGTACTGTGCAAGGAAGTAGTGTTTCTTGGTCAGCGGTTCTATGATGAAGTGATTTGATTGCGTTTATGCTTAACCACCAGGTCTCTTCCCTTTAATTTTTCAGTTAAGGTTACCCAATTTATAGAGGCTGGGTTTGCCCCAAAACAGTCTCTCCGCCACAGAGACAATCCATGGCAAAATATTAAAGATATCCTGCCGAGTCAGATTCAAACTGTGGAGCTTGAGCCCAGCAGCTCAAAGCCTTACCAATGGCTACCCCGCTAAGTGAGGTTGAATATTGGAATTCTGAATTCCTGTTGATCAACAGTTTCTGATTTGGCCAATGGCTGACATTACTATTTTAAGTAGGTAAATTGTTCTAAATATTCCACAATATTTTCATATTTATTTTGAAGTAATTAATTTATCTCAGATTTTTACAGAAATTGATCTTATCTTACAAAAATAGACAGCGTAAGGCTGTATGAACTAACCAGGGTGCCCTTCACAGAGGACTTCTATAGGAGTAGCCCTTTTAGTATCACCTATTTTCTGGTACCGTTCTTTAAGGGTATCAGCTTTCAGCCCTTGCCAGGGCAAGGAACCGCGTAAGAAATACATAAACATGTGTCCCAAGGCTTCCAAGTCATCTCGCCGACTCTGCTCTAAAAAAAGAAAGAAATATTTATAGTTTAAACTATTTGTTTAAAATCATAGTAAACACATATTTTTAAATATTGAATAAAACAGTAGTAAGAGTAATCATCGATAAAAATGATACATACCTTTACCTAAATGCGTGTTAATACTCATATACCTAGCCGTCCCCGTTAAACTTTTATGTTCCCGGTAAGGTATATGCTTGTTCGTATCTAAATCTATATATTCTTTTGCTAAACCGAAATCTGAAATATGATTTTAAATTAGATAAAGTTTAAAAACCTTAACAATAATTAATAATATAATATAAAAATTACGTACCTATAATATGTATAATTTTATCTTTTTTAGTACTAGCCCTACCAATAAGGAAATTTTCTGGCTTCACATCTCGATAAATGAGATGACGGCCATGAACATATTCTATCCTATGTAACTGAAAAAAAAAAAAAAGAAATAGAATATTAAAAAAATCATCTCAATTTCACTCTAAACTGAAATAAAAGTGAAGTATGGCAAATCTATATTTATAATTCAAATCACAAATAAAAATCTTTTCTTTTCGAAATCTAACTATTATCTCAGTATAGATTGAATATAACTTAAAATATAACACTCTGGCTTAAAAAGAGAACGATTGTTTTCAACTCATAATAAAATTGAGTTAAAACCAACGCCAACATTGGCTGTTCGTGAATTAATAAACAAAGAACAACCTATATGATTGAAGTAACTAACTGTCCTAAAATTGAGAGAAAGAACGCAAACATTTTTAACTCTGTTACATGATTTGCTTTGATGACATCTAGTATCATCTCTGAGGTTTAAAGTCATTTGCTTACAAAAAATTCATACTCCTAAAATTCTATGCACTCAATAAAGTTGGAGGACATAAGTAAGTTAGAATATAAATAGTGATGAATGAGGTAGTTAATAACAGTAAAATTCAACAATTAATGCAGTATCGGCATTATTAAATTATTTATTATCAACTTTTAGATCAAAAACTAAACAGGAAGACTACATTTTTATAATTGAGTCTAAAATTCTTTAATTGTACAACAGTTGTCCAAGCTTAGCTTTCCATCTAAGTATTATTATTACATTGATATTACTATCATTGATATTAAACAAATTTAGCTGCATTAATTACTCAAATGTAGATGAGTTCAGAGTCTTCCCTGTTTGAATCACAAGAATAAAAGACATAAAAACCATTAAAAAACACAAATCTGCAACACTAATAAACTCAATTACGACCATGGAAAACCTCTCAAAGTGGATCCTTCGGCTTATATCGATACATGAGGGAAATGGACTCATTATTCGCAAAAAAAAAAAAACTTAATATGAAAACTAAAGTGTGATACTCTTTTGCCTGTAACTTAAGAAAACGTAAATGAAGAAAGGCAGCATGGGCTAAATATATAAATGAAATATTAAGAAGATTCCCAAGGTAGTCATTAAAATTAGATCAATTCATAAATACATACGCTTAAAGTCATTTATGATATTTCTGACAACAAATTCAATACCGTAAAATGAGGTGACATTGTGACTATTGGGGTGACTTTGTGACAAGCCTATTTTTCTACAGTTTTTGAATTTCCCTCCTTAAAAAGAATCAAATTAGGCAATTCAGTGTACTTGTCAGTTGGTCAGTAATGTTCTGCAACCTACTGGCCACATAAATTTCTTTCATTCCATTTACCATGGTGCTTTATTTCAAGGTTTCAACTAAATGAAAACAATCAAACATATATGAAATAAAGCACCATGGTAAATGGAATGAAAGAAGTTGTATGTGGCCAGTAGGTTTCAGCACATTACTGACCAATTGACAAGTGCACTGAATTGCCTAACCTGATTCTTTTTAAGGAGGGAAATTCAAAAACTGTAGAAAAATAGGCTTGTCACAAAGTCACCCCATTAGTCACAATGTTACCCCATTTTACGGAATGAATAACTTTAAAATTAATTAATAATAAAAATACATTAAGTTCAATTGTAATTTTGATTTATTTATTTTAAAGGTAAATAAGGAAATTAAATACAACACACGTATTTTCTTAAGGCAAGAATACTCCTATACATAATAAGTAAACCTAATTTATTGGTGAATAAAATGAAACAATAAAATAACTCGTAATGTTAAAAGTACTTATGCCGATTTTTTTTAATAATAAAGAAACAACAAATAGAGAACAAGGCAGCATACTTTTTAAGTCAATATCTAATATTTGAAAGAAATACAAAAAAAAAAAAACCTGGAATCACAGATGAAACCTATTTAACTTGAAGTTATGATCAGTAAAAAAACAAATTGCTGAAAATGTAGAAATAGTCGAATGGAACTATTACTGCTTTGATAAATAGTTAGAAGTACTACAATAATATTGTTGAATAGAGAAAGAGCCTGTAAAATTCAATGGAAATGATCCTCCATGCTAGCATAGCCATATTTAGTCAAAATTATTACAATTTTTCAATTCAAGATCTCCCACCCTCACAACAGCTCACATATTCAAATGTATCAATGAGTTTTTGCCTTTAATTTATTTAATTATTATGCAGCTAATTTTTTAAACATTGTTTTCATTAATGACAATTAAAATTCTGGCATTGCTAGCCACTGATTCCTTCCACCTCAGTTTAGGACAACCAGCTCTTTTCGACTAACTTTACGCACGTGAATATTAAGGTATTAGATTATTAATCACATGATAATAGCAGTTATATGACTGAATAAAATTGAATAAAGTTGAATTACTGAATACAATTTCAATAATATCTAGACAACAATAAAGTTTTGTTTGAAGCTATTTACTAAAAAGGTTCACACAACATACAACCCCTTAATTGATATTGCTTAGTTATAATTATATTTAAAATATTGTCCAATTGATAGGAATGGCTTTTAAAAAAACATTATGTAACTAAGAAATAAGAAGTTCAAATAATGGAAATAAATTTAATGGGATTGAGTATATAATTTCAATTTTACTCATTATGCTCAAGATAAAAATATTACAAATATAAATATAGTGAAACAGACGAGAACAAAAAGAAAATCGGTTCCTAATTTGTGAAATATAATAATTTACCGGGCTAAATAAATGCAGTATATTTGTTTAAAAACATATAAACGCATAATGAAAACAAACCCAAGAAAAAATCCAGACAAAGCAGTGTACTGAAAATAAATAAAAATTGGCTTTATGGAATATATAGACTTACAAGTTGAGTTGCGATCATTAAAACAGTCTTGAGAGTGAACCTCCTGCCGCAGACATCAAACAGATCCTCCAGGGAAGGGCCGAGGAGCTCCATGACCAGGGCGTTGTACTTCCCGCATGGTCCGAAATAGTAGACCTCCGGGATTCCTTCTGCAAATTTAGGAACGAGGAAAGGCCACAGGAAATTTGGGAACAGGCAAGTGAGAGGAGGGGGAGGAAAGAAAAACAAATCCATTATTAGTCAGAAAGTTCCTTTAAGGAAAAACAGAGAAATCTGTCTAGAAACTAGACAATAACATCGCATGAAAATAATTCAAGATGGATCAATTAAAATAAAAAATAATCATTATAACAAAGTACACATGAAATATTTCTTTTAAAATATCAGTTTCATTTTGTTTAAAATACATACTACAAACATCAATTAAGAGAACAGCAATAAATAACAATAAAATTATCAGCTTAATTTTATGACTAGAAATTTCTAATAAATATTAATCTATTTAATTTAATTAATTTATTTTTGAGGATATTTCACAGCATGATTCAGGACATATTCACAGCACAATGTGAATATTTCTTTTAAATTTCAAAAAGTAAAATTCATTTATGAAATGTGTTTCATGGAGATAAGAATTTGAAACGGTAATGTTAATATCAAGAATATAAAAACTAAAAAAAGTTAAACCGTTTTCATCAGAGTTCCAAATTCATATATCCCCTCCGATTATTTTCAAGAATAAAAATATAGTTCAGTGTGCAGTATAATCAAAACTATATTTTGATTTTGATAGCACAGAACTTTAACATTACAAAAAATTTTGTCTTATGAGCTTAAGTTTTTATAAAATTGGAGTCATCATGTCAACTCATTCAAGCAGGATAACAAATTTGGAGTTGAAGATAGACAAACAAAAAAAAAAAAAAAAATGTCAAAATAAGTTACTTATTTGGTTCGATAACAGGATTACATGTTTAAAATAAACAAAAAGTAGAGGTATTAAGTTGTCAAAGAGACACAAACTTATTCCCTGTGACTACAAGGAGAGGCCTAAACTTTAAGGTAACTCTATCCGAGGGCTTATAGGGAAAGGGATCCTCTTGCTAACAATACTCCAAGAGGCAAAGTTTGAGGAGCGACCTCTTGGTATTACAGTTGCTGTAATGGGATGCATGTGGCAGTCCCTAAATTTTACTTTTCCAGGTATCTTATTGTAGTTCTTTATTCAAAGTAAAAACTCAATATTATAAGTGAGTAGAAAGAGAGGAATAAAATCTCTTTTTTTTTAATTTTTAATTTCTTGTATTACAGGGATGGAATGTTCCTCACATAAAGAGTAATGGGCAGTCGTGATTAACACTAATTTTTAGTCAGGTTTCTCTTCTCCATATTGACGGAGACAAGAAGTGGATTTCAAAATCACACAAAAAATCTGATGTTTGGATTCATTTCGGGATCCTGCTATGATAGACTATCGTAGTTCTCTTAGAGCAAAGTCACACTATGAGATGGAAGCCAGAGAACTAGACGATTTCCCTAGTCATCAGAAATTTTCACATTTCTGTACGAGGATTCGCGAGGTTACCCCCGACACCAGGCTGACCACAACTCTTTCCACGCCCACGCCAGTTATCGATCTCCCGGCAGGCCTCCTATCTCTCCTAAACCCTTCCTTCATATTCAATCCATAAATTGATGATAGTTGCTCTTCACTGCAAAAATCATCACTTCTTAAGGGCAAAATCATCAGACTAAAAGGGCATGGATAACATGCATCGAGAGTCCAACTTATTCGGGAAGTTCCAAGTTCTACCTTACAACTGCTAATGTCACAGCACAGTTTGAGCAGTGAATCATCCCACAAACAATTGTTAGTCACAACTGCTTGATTATTATTCTCTTCACGACATGCCGAACTTTATGTACTTGAATTCATTTTTTTTTCCTTTTATTTTTAATGTGAAAGGAAGTGATGGTATGTGAGCAAACTGCTTCAAAATTAGTTATCTTCAAATCAATTAGAAAGATTTTTTTTATTCATGATAGTAGAACAGACAAAAATAAATATACAGGGTGTTTCGGAATTGCACGGCACTATTTTAGGTACGTGTTCTCTAACACAAAATAAACAAAAAAGTTCATATTAACATATATCTCAAACTCATTTATTAAACAGATATCAAAGGTTAAAGATTTATTATTTATTTACTGCATTAAGACTGACTGTACAACGTTTAACGTGTTTAATACTAAATAAAAGGTTTTAATCACCTGATAAACAAATGAACGATAAGCAATGACAGTAGTTGCTCATCTGTTTGTCTAGTTCTGTGTGTTTTAGTGTGAGTGAATCTTGTGACACAGTTCAATTTATGATTATCATGGGAGATACCACAAATTTATTCACTTTTGATGAACAAACAGACATGCTTTTAACTTATGGCGAGGTACATACAAACGGTGCTGCTGCTGTTCGAAGATATCGTGAAAAATTTCCTAACCGAAGAATACCAAATCGTAAAACGTTTGAGGCCATTGAAAGACGTCTTAGGGATAATGGTACGCTAAAACCTATACGAGTGAACGCCGGTCGACAACGATTTCGACGAACTGCAAACGTAGAAGAAGAAATACTCGATGCTGTTCAGTTATCTCCTACTACTAGTACCAGAAGATTGTACTTCGTTTCGAAACATCGAAACGTCGTTTCGATGTTTCCTCTACCAGCGTATGGCGAACTTTACGCGAACAACAATTATATCCATTTCACGTATCAAGTAGGCAAGATTTGTTACCACAAGATTATAACAAGCGCAGAAATTTCTCCCAGTGGTTAATTCGACAATGCACACGAGATCCTAACTTCCTGAACTGCATTTTGGTTACTGATGAATCTTGCTTTACAAGAAACGGGATTCTTAATTTTCGAAATACCCATACTTGGGCCGAAGAAAACCCTCATACGACTGCTGTTGGACATTACCAACATACATTCTCTTTAAATGTCTGGTGTGGTCTTCTAAGCGACAACATCATCGGCCCCTTCTTTTTGCCACCTAGGCTGTCAGGTATATCTTACTTGCATTTTTTGCAAAATAATCTGCATGATATTCTAGAAGATATTCCGCTAGACATTAGGCAAAGGCTGTGGTTTATGCATGACGGTGCTCCAGCTCACTTTTCTCATAGTGTCACTGATTATTTAAATGCAACTTATGGAGACCGATGGGTTGGTCGAAACGGACCTGTTAAATGGCCACCACGATCTCCTGATTTAACGCCATTAGATTATTTTGTGTGGGTCTGGATGAAGTCTATGGTTTATTCTGCGGCAGTTGACACGCAAGAAGAGCTAAGAAATCGGATCGTGGAAGCCGCAGTAACTATCAACCACCATCCTGATGCTATACGAAGAGCCAGAGAAGCATGGATTCGTCGTGCTGAATGTTGCATTCAACAAAACGGAGGCGCCTTTGAACATTTACTCTAAATGTTGTAATAATAATAAATAAATAGTAATAATAAATCTTTAACCTTTGATATCTGTTTAATAAATGAGTTTGAGATACATGTTAATATGAACTTTTTTGTTTATTTTGTGTTAGAGAACACGTACCTAAAATAGTGCCGTGCAATTCCGAAACACCCTGTATAATAAAAGAAAAAACTTACTAGTTACTATCAACAGAATGTCCATTCAAAAAGCCATAACCATTTTATTTATTACCTTTTTTTTTAGACGCTCAAACGAGTTTTCTTGCGAAGACAAGGAGTAGCCAAAACTCCTTTTCCCTTAAATAAGAATCGCAACCACACATAAAACCAACGATACCTTATTTATTATTATCAGTGTTTAAAAATAAATGGCAATTAAAAAATACCTTCGTTTTAAAGATACAAGATTTAAAGTATCTTGTTTTTTTTTTATTTAAATTTTCACATAATTTAAACTAAAACTTTATATCTACTACCACGTGAACCATTACGTAAGTAATTCCGTTTTCGTCAAATGTATATTTTTGTAAAGTGATTTACATTAATATTCATTTCCATAAAATTTGAAATTAATTACTTTTATACCATTTCACGGTAATTAGGTTGCGAAACGTTTTAGCCTTCAAAGGGGAAACAAATATATGACCTGCGGACTCCCGGAACTAACTTTTAACTCATCACGAGATATAAATATTTGCCAACACGGTATTCACATGAAATTTCGAAAGATTTTAAAGTAGCTTAAATTTCTAAAGAATTTATTTGAAACATAATAAATATTTTTTTCTACCAATTTTTTCATAGAATATCGTATTTATAATTCATTTCCACATTGAGAACATCAATTCTATATAATGATTTACAATGAATTTTTTCATAGTTAAAAATAAAATTTGAATTTAATCTATGGTTTGAAAAAACAGACAAAATCATAATAATTAAAATTCTGTCTCACCACACTCATCTTAGCTTATTATTGTTATAATAACATCTTTTTTTTTTTACAGGATCGGGTATTGAATAAGTGAAGAAAACTACTACTAATTTATTGTTTAAATAAATTAATCAGTAAAAGATTTATAGTTGAATTTCTAACAGATTTCGTTTAAGAAGAAATATTGTCTGTGTACTTTGTTATAAATCTAAATCGTTTTTTTAGAAAAACCCTAGGCATAACTTAGCAGAAACGAGGAAAACAACAACTGCATGAATATACAAAAGCAATTTTGTTTTTTTTTAATGAATATTTATTTATTTTTGTATATTTAATGAACATAATGTTAAACAATAAGCTCAGCAAAACAACGCCCTGGAACAAAATAAGGACAAATCGACAAAAATTTTGAAGAAATTAAAACAATTTAAAAATTGTATTTAGTAGTAGGCTAAGGGAATTTGAATCTGTCGTTTCGAAATCGGGCAGATCACTAATACTTACAAATGTTTATTTAAATGAAACCTATTGGATGGTTATTTATAAAAAATATATATATTGCACGTGGGCCAGAAGATCGTCATAACTCAAAAAACTGTTTTTTGGATAGTCACATATTTACTATTTGCCTAAAACAGCGACTAGGTAAAAGTAGCCGTCTACCTGCGTTAACACGATCATCCCCTATAGAAGAGAATATGGTAAATTGCTTCTTACGCAAACGGAAATATTACTACTACTGTGAATAAATTATGGCATTGTAGGTTTTTTGTCATTCTGATTCCAACGATATATATAACTCAAAATTGATATATTTTCAGTTTTAATCATCTTCCTGTAGACGTGCGATATGTTTATCAATAATTTAGTACAATAAAATTATTAAGCTCAGCAGTGATTTAAGTTTAACATTATTAATGTTTCTTCAATAGGTAGGTAGAATTATTTATCGAAGGTAGAAATAATCCCTCTCGCCCTCCCCCCTCAAAAAAGTTATAGTTCAACAGATATATCTACTTTAGCCAATAAATAAACGCTCAGTTGTGGACATTAAATAACAACTGACCTAGGTTCACTTAGGTAACATCAAATAGCTTCAAACATTAGGGAAATAATTTATTCAAAAAATAATTTATGAAGTAAATAAATTAAGAGACACAAACTTCTTAACCTTTTTTGTGAAATCAATAAACATTGACAACATTATTATTACAATTAGTGATGTAAGGTATAAAAGTTTTTTTTTAAACTAATATAACCTGACGTGTCAATAATATCTGAACACAAAAAAAATTATTTTTATGTTGTTTTTTTTGTTTTGCATTGTTTTTCCAGCCTAAGTACTCAACAAAATTACTTTGGAAAAATAAAAAAATTAACATATCAAAATATTTCCTCTGCCATTCTACTTATCATAAATTCAATCTCTTAGTGAAGGGACTTTTCTTTTTAAACTAAAATAATTTATTAATACGTTTCAATAACGGTAATTTCACAACTGTTCATAGGTAATCCTTACTGATTACCTTAGATTTTACAACCAAAAAAAAAAAGAAGAAAAAAAGTGTACGAACTTATAACAATCGTAATAACAAGAGAAGTCAGTAATGAGCCAGCCACACGCAAGCTAAGCTTTTTATGACTCCGCTATAGATCGGAAAACTAGATAATCAGATTGAATTATCAAATGCACACTACAAAAGGTAAAGAGTAATAAGGTACAAAAATATGGCTTTTAATCCGTTTTTTAAAGTCGAATATATATTTAATGAGTTTGTATGACTTTAGTTGATTACACTACTTAATTAATGATTTATTAACAATTACCATGTTTGAGATTAATAATTAAATAATAGTTATAACCCACTTAAACACAACACGACCCGCTATTTTTCTACTCCTTTGAACATTTAGAAAGGACTACAAGGTCCGGGGCAGCAACTTCCTGGAAAAAGTTCCTTCCTCAACTCGTTCCAATCCGGTTTCCAGCGCGGGGACTCCAGGCGCAATCAGGCTCTCCAGGATAATATTACACCGTTTGCGATCAGCCGATTGATCATCGACAAACCTTCCCCATCCTTGACATTTAAACGGGATTCGATATCCTTCTTACCTAACGCATACAACTTAATTCGGCAGATTAATTCCTTACGAATAGCCCAAACAAAAAAAATATGAATACGTTCAAGATAAACCTCCTCTAAAGGATCTGAAATTGGGTACGGGTAGGTTCTCTAAAGCAAGATACATACATAAGTGCGTATGCACAGTTAACAGTGGTTGAATATATCAGTAAACATCGTTGAACCATAAGGTACACTGAACCTTTTAACTTTGGTATCTAAGGAAATACCCCTTCAGTCTAATTAAATACTAAGCAGATTTTTTTTTTTTTTAATTACAGTAAAATTATGACCTGAATATTGAATCAATGTAAATAAGGTATTTGGAAAATTATGAAATAAAATAGCTTTAATATTTTAGCTTTTTAATATAAATAGCTTTTTTTTTTTAATTCAAAAACAATTCATCCTACCACACTCTAATATACTGATATGGAATATTAATTCTTTAGGTACTAAGCCATGTCACCAATACATACTCCTGGAAAAGGAACATTTTATATGTATAAGAAAAGATTAATTTCACTGGGGCTATTAATAATCAGAAATTTCAGTCACAAAATTTTTTTTTGATTTGAACAGCCTACGTTTTGAACCGAAGATATTGGTCTTCGTCAGGGCTCGGTAAATCGCGGGACTTCCGTTACACACAGACTCACTGTGTAATGACACAGAGAATGTCTCTGTGTAATGTCCCACGACTCGTCTTGCCCTGATGAAAATCCCACATGATTGTGTCGAAACATAGGCTTTAAAAATAAAGAAAATTTTTTACTGCCATTCCTGATTATAATTGTCCCTGAGAATCTTAAAGAAGAAAACAGTAGATCATTTCCCACCTCCAAAATAATAATTTTTCAAACGAATGTTAGTAACATAACTATTATTTCAAGAGAAATATATTTAAAAAGGTACACTATTCTTTTTAATTCATTTTATAATAGGTATGTTTTTTATTACTATAAAAATTCATTAAACTCTTTAAAATTTTGTGAGATTAATTTTATTGCCTTGGTGGGCTTGTGAATCCTTTTGGAGACAAAATCCGCCACCAAATCTAAGGTTTAATTAATATTCTTTAAGGAAAATCATAATGATTTTGCATATATGTGGTTTAGAGCTGAAGCATGTGATTTTTAGCATTGGAAACGTCACGTTGAAAAGACGCCTGACGAATGAAATAAGGAGAAGAAGCCATACGGGAGGTAAACTTAGAAGTCCTAGGACAGAAATAAAAATAATATTTAATCTGCATAATTATAGATCACACATATTCAGCCCATTACCAAGAATGAAATTTAGAAAATTCAATAATTTTGAAGTTGAGAATAACAGTTAAAAAATTCCAATATTCAATAGCAAAATCGCTGAAGAAAACTGACGCAGAGGGCGTTATAAATTTAACGGAGGGATTCGCGATGGGGGATCGCCACGTCACTTGATGAGTTTAAGATGGCAAGACGTTAACAGGTAAATAATATTAATGTATTGATTGGATCTGATGGGGATTAGGGATAACGTTGTAGAGCCCTCCTTCAGTGCTTCCCTCGATTAGAATGAAGTCGTGTTAACCTGCTTCGTAGGATGGAAAAAGATCTTTAGGAGAAAAAATAAAATAGATTGGATCAGTGAAGTTATAGTTTAGTAAATTAGTTTTAAACCAATTGTTCTTCAAACAGCACTTTCGACAAAGGGAAAATAAATATACATATAAACATATTTTGGATTTAATTTACTTTTTAATGTAGATGCGTTTTAAATTGACAGTGTATATAAACCTACAATCGGCTCACCATTCACAATAGCAAATACAATATTGGAATAAATCAAAAAAATATTATTTTACTTTCAAACACCAAAAAATGAAATGATATTAAAAACAACAAAACTATATATATATATATATATATATAAAACACAGTCGTGTTCGTCCTTAAGAATATAACAAATTATTTAAAAAACATTAAAATTAATTTATTAATCATATTTATAATTGACAAACATTAAATTCTCTATTTAAAATATATATTTTAAAAATATTAATATGTTATAAATTACCAGCTTTGCAGACGACGACTATTGATCCAGCCATAAAAAACAAAATTGAATAAATTAATCTTATTATTCTAATTGTTGGCGAACTAGGTGAACTATTCTATTTCTTAAAATTGTATGTATTTTTTATAGTTATGTGCAATATTAATATGTATGCATTCATTATTAATCTATTAGTAAATTTTTTAAATTCTCACTCTCACTAACTATTTAAATATCTAAATAATGATGATTATTTTATTATAGATGGTAATGAGATGATAAAATGATGCAGAGTAAATACATGATTATCTATTAATCTTTTAGTGTTGAAATGAAGACAAATTGTTATACGAGTATGTATGGATATCAAATAAAAACGAGGAAATGTACTTTAAGATCATTGTAAGATGTTTACAAAAAAAAAATCTAAGAAAAAATAAATTGTGTATTTCTTTTCTTTTTTGGCTTTGAGATTTTAGTAAAATCCCATTTAGCCAGAAAATAAAGGGTTCACAATAAACATTTCACAAGTATAACAAACAGATCTCGAGTTAGAAGAAAATGTTATATTAATCTTCAATGATGTAACAAAAATATGATACGATTTGAAAAAAGAATTATTAGACTGAAAAATGATCATATATATTTTGTAATAAAACAAATATCTGGTGCCACCTTTGGTGTAGTAGTTGTATGTAACCTTGTGTTTTGTAGTCTAACATAGCCAACTAAAAAACACAAGATAGCGGGTTCGTAACCCGGCAGATGGCCTTACAATTTTTTAAAGGGAGTAAACAATCCTTGGCCATGTCGTCCTTCCGATAGGACGTCTATAGAGGTCCCGAGCTTTTAAAATGTCTAGTACTCGTTAAAGATCCGTATCCCCATTATACCTGGAAAGGCAAAACTTAGGTCTCCCACTGTAGCATCGTCTGATCAGTCTTAATATTACAAACTGAGGTTAAACAAACAAACCAACAATCCTCAATCCTATATTCCATTTTTGCTCATACCATCTTCACCGATTCCTCCCGATCGATCCATCGAAATCATTCGCGGTGGTCGCGGTACGTCCTGAATATCAAGAAGCGGGCACGGAGCTTTATTTCGAAATCCGTTCTCGTTCTTACTCCTGTGTAGGAAGCAAGGACGGGTCACATCACCGCCGACTGTCCTTGCAATCGTCCACCTGCGACGATTACTAATAAAAGGGCTTGGTTTTGATTTTTTATTTGTTTCCAAAAACTAAAAAAGTCATCAAATAAGGACTAATATTGTCAACATAAACAGTAAATATAATCGACAATATTAAAAAAAGTGAAGGATGATTGTCAAGTCGAATTGTAAAGATTGTGAAGGTACTGAATACGAAAAAGCAAGCAATAAAGTCTTGAAACTGACTAATAAAGTAAGTCTTGAAACTGACTACTTTACTAAGCAGTAAAGTAAGTCTTGAAACTGAGTGAGTCTGAAAAATGAGATCTCATCGTAGTAAGTGATTATGTCTTAGTAAAAAATTCTTATTCAGAGCAACTCAAAACTTTCCCTTACCCTAAATTATATGCTAATAAGTTGTAATTAGATATTAATTGTACATTAACGAATAAACCTTGAGAACAGTAAAGGGTTCAGGTAAAGGTACTGAAGAGCGGCTGATGGGCGTGGCCTGTTTTGATAGGTTATGTGACCGTCATGTTATCGAACTCCCATCGCCTTTTTTTCAGTTAAAAAGTGCCTTGATTGGATTTAATATATTCCAGCTTTCGACTCCCGCTCGCTGCGCTCGCTCTTCAGAGATAAATAAACCCCCAAAAGGATCCTTTACAGTGGAGATCGGGCCTTACTTTGAAGGGCGCCTCAGTGAACGGCGCATAAGCCGCACTTCATTACTCGTACCAGGGTTCGCCTAACACCTTTAATAATAAATTGATATCTATTATCTTCTGTCTGCTTTCTTTTAGACTCGAACTCGAGTGTTGAGCACAGTATCTTGTTCACAGAGCTATTCCGCTCGTATATGCATATAAACAAACATAACTTTTTTAATATAAATGTGCTAGTTACTTTTTAGGCATTCAGCCAAAAGGAAATTTGAAAGGTTTCCATTTTTGGTTTATCAAACAAAAATTTCTCGAGTAAATTCTCGTGTAACTTGCCCTCTTCCTATCTTATCACTTGTCAGTAACCTGTATTAACTGTTGTTTTAATTTCTTCATGGATAATTCCTGTGACAATATACGTTATTTTTATTATTTTTCACTGGTTGATATCCTGATTTTTTTAATACATAACGATGGGTACCCATTTCTATTTTAAATAGCATAAGGCAATTTTACCTCTTCAATGAAATTAAAAAAAAAAAAATGCATAAATTGTTTTGTAATTATTCTTTAAAATGTTTTTTGCCCAAGTTGGTTAAAGAAAACTGTAGAAGGTATTTCAAATATCAACAAGAAGCAGCTAGGCGTTATCAGCATGTCAGCTTATAAACAGGACGAGGAGATAACAGTCATGGCTCACCCAAGCAACAGGTGTACCAAAATCAATTATATATATATATATATATATATATATATATATATATATATATATATATATATATAATTAATATACAGTATGCTGCGGAACAATAAAACATGATTGTTACAATTAATAATTTCTCCGTATTTATCCATTTAAATTTATTACTGATTTTACAATGTATGTATATTCAGCAGAAAATTAACCAAACATTTTTAACTGTATTCGTCAACAGCATAAAACAGCTTCTTTCTTTTTCACCTGGACAATAAACTGAAATGTAGAACACACATCGGACTAAAAAGAAAAAAAAAATCAACAAGCGATTTGGAATATTATCTAGGTTACTTGACAGAAGTTCCAAATTATCTATAACTAACAAGCTCTACTTACAGAACAATCTACAAAGTTACTGATACGACAATTATGGACATATGGGATAAAACTATGGGACTCTGCAAAGCCCTAGAAATCCAAAGAATTCAGTTCTTCCAGTCCAAGGTATCGAAGAAAATATTCCACGCAACGTACTATGTGGCTATGTGACTTACTCTACAAGGACCTGAATATCCCAACAGCCATCGATACAGCAATACAATATTACAAAAACTTCCACCAAAGGATGACTTTCAATACTTAGTTAAGAGAGCGATTTACCAAGTTGGATTAATCTGGAAAAACAAGCATTTGCTAATCGTAACTTGCAAATGGCTAATCACAAAAACTCGAGTGATCAAGTATATGTCTTTAATAATAATAATAATTAAGATCTTTTCAAACCGGATCTTTTTGTAGAGTTACACTGTTTGTAGAGACAGTTAATTTGATTTTCAAAAAATAAAATAAATTAGAGGTTGTTATGGGGAAGTAAGAAATTTTGAAAATTCGACACTTAAAAATTGTTATAACACTTTCTATTTCATTAAGATGATGTTAAATGCATATCTGAATTTATAGACTGTAAACTTAGTTACATTTACACGATGAGTTTCGACCAATTGTAGTTTTTTTTCAAACGGATTTTCGTTTCTGAGATAGGTAGTTTACACAAGCATCCGATAATAATTGAATTGAACATTAAATATTAATCAAATAGATAACTGGCCAATTGGCTAATAGCTAACAGAGAGGAAGTTTTGAACCAAATGGTTGAACTAGCAAAGATTTATCACCTCTTCTCCCTTAGCCAATACAGGTTCTTATCGTTGCTGAGGTTCGCGCCTACATCAACATATACCAACCATCAGTATCACCGCACTACCCCAGTAGTATTTATATTAAACAGATGAAATATTGTTAAACTCGAATAAATTTAATATGATGGGATTTCTTCGATAGATTTTTAATAGATGAAAGGGAACGATGACGGATCTTCTTCTTTAATGAGGCCAGGACAAGACTTTCAAATACAAAAAAATAAAATAAAAAACACCTAACAGATTAATTGAAATAGAACAACTATATTTCTGTCTGATTTTCTTTTTTCTTTTTGCCTTTTATTCATGATGAAGGATAATATTAATTTATATTAATTAAAGGCCACTGTCATCAGTTTTGCAAGTAGTATGTATTTTTTGTATTTTACTTTAAAAGACACAGGTGAGGATTTAAGATTGAATTCAAGGGTTGAAAAACTGAAATCCTATATCAATTTGAATAAATAAATAAAATACAGTAAGTTTTATATGGGGACGGGTAGTCGAGCGTAGTGATACGATTAAGTCACGATACCACTCAAAAATCGATACTTTCCCAATTAGATATCGATAATTGTCGATCAATAATTGAAAAATAATATTACTTAACCAACACAGATAAAATTAGTGAGATCTACTCGTACTTATTTCATTCGGAAGTGTTGAAGGATGCGAAGGAATAAATAATTTTCAACAAGAATAACAATATGTTACAGAGCTGAAATTCAAGAATATTTTTTAATTTTTCAGAACAATACGTTATACATAGGTACTTAATCACCTTGGTGACACACTTTAACTCAGTGTTTTTCATGCCTGGTGACTAGTGCATTTTTATCCCGTGCAAGAGCATATCTTTAAAATACTCTAAAATAAACATAACCAATATCTATCTAATTACAAAATTTCACGGCAATTTACTTTACGATAGTTATCAGTAAAACGGCATCGAAACGTTCCTAGTCGAGCGTACCGCCAGTGCGTCAATCGCCAATAATCTGGCAACCAGGAAATTACAAGTTTGACGCCCAGTAATGGTGACTCTAGTGAAAGGTGAATTTGGTATTAATTCCTCACAATCTCCCCTGACAAGGCAAAAACCCCGTATAGTCGATAGGCGACAGAGGCCAGAAAAAAAATAAACACGCTATAATAACTATGTATTGTGTTTTTTAATCAAATATAAATGCAACAATAAATAGTGCATTATTTTTTTTTTTTTACGTTACAATAGCTATCCTTGAGTTGAGCTTTGAGGACGAGTTGTGACTACTGCAAAAAAACAACAATATAAAAGTATAAAAGGAAATGGTAAAGCGACGCAGATATGAAACAGCATTATTATAGAGCCTGGTTAGATAAATGTTCTAACGGACCTACAACAAAGAACATCCCCAGCCGTCCTCAGACGAAACCTCACTCCTTTGTATCTCTTTGGATGTTCCACAGTTCCCAGCCCGTGACGGAAGCAGGTGGGCTTCAGGTATGAAGGGGTTATACCTTCTTTTCGAACAGATATCACAGTGAAATAAATAAAACTAAAATAAATGATTTAAAGGAGTAGATCTAGGCAGTCGATACACACCGAACGGATAGGCACGCTTACTTTGCTAATTATTGCTACTGGATATTACTTTTGAAATTTTTTTTTAAGATAATTGTATTTTTTTTTACAACCACAATTTTTATAATTTTAATTCGTTTATAATTTAAAATAATTTGTTTTGTTGTGAGATTGGGACGAACAGAATTAACTAGTAAGTTGAACGAAAGATTCGATAAAATCCAAAACGATTCAACAAAAGCTAAATCAAAAAGCGTAAGAAAACCTAATCAATTCTCATACTTAAGTTCTAGAAGTTTATTGCGTATATAATTTGAGTATGTAAAATTTCTTCTCCGACATTGTTATTAAAATATAAATGTAAATATTTATTGATAGTCGGTTAACATCATTGGAAAATATAAGTAACCCATATAGGTGGAGAATTTCTTACAAAACAAGAAATTTTTTTTTTTTTTTTTTTTATAATCATTTAGATTATTGGAACGTATTAAATTTAAATGAGTCCCTTTTACTTTTAATACAGAATAAAGCCTCAGGATCTGTTGAAACTATTCAGCATTTTAAAGGAGTATTTGATTCAAATACAGATGAGTCTATAAAAGAATTAATGAGGCTAAACTCATAATGATAAGAAAGAATGAGAGAAATTACTTAGTTATTGGGCTAGATAATGAGGTGAACCTTTTAATAAAATTTTTAAGAACCCAATTTTATTTTTAATACAAATGCGAAACAAGAATAAAAGCCTTACTAAAGGAGAATAATTTCATGTGATTTGCCAAATGGCTAGATGGAAAGAAGAAAGATGGGCTAATATTTCGTTATGTTTGAGGGTGGGGAATGACATTACTTAGGAGTTCGCTGTGCACCAGATTTTCGATCAGTAATTCCATTAAAACGCGCGGAAGAAAAGAAAAACTACGTTTTATTCCAAACTTAGTTCCAAAATAGTATGAACAGGACTTAATACTTCTGATTTAGTCCTTAAACCTGATGGAATGTACTTAAGTTTCTAATTTTAATTTACGAAATTTCAACTGTTATCAAGAATTATTTTGGTTTTATAAACCCTCAAATGTTTCTATATCATAAAATATATAATTTTAATTAAAGCAATGTACCATTTTTTTTTCTTAAGTGGTCTATCGTATTGTACAATTATTTAATCCGTTAATATGTCACTAGATATATATAATATGTAAATATCCAATCGAATCAACTTTTTGTATTTTAGCTATTAGATAAAAACTCACCAACTGGATTGCAATCATTAGAACCGTCTTGAGGCTGAACTTTCTGTTACACATGTTAAAGAGTTCTTCTAGGTTGTGGCCAAGGAGGTCGAAGATGAGGCAATTGCTCTGAGCGCAAGCGATGAAAGCGTGTACCCTCGGAAATCCCTCTGTATCCCAGGGTAAATTCTGTTACTCTTTTATTTTTATTATTCTATTGTTTAATAGTTTAAATTTAATACCAACATAGCGATAAAATTGTCGATCAATAAGGGAAATATGTATTCCGACAAGTGATAACACTTTCATTAGTTGCATGTGCTTATACTTTCTGGTACATTTAAAATATAAGCTATATCATGGATTTTTTCTTTTTTTTTTTAATCAATGTAAAACATATAACATTAACACGAAGATCTACTCACGTCATACAATTATCTTATAACTAATGCGTTGGAGCAACAGTTTACCAACCATACTTTTCTTTACAGAAGAATTTGAAATCGATAATTAAAAAAAAATAAATAAAAAAAACTTTGATGACATTAATCAAGACTAATTATAATTTTTGATCATCAGAAAAAAAAAATTCTGATAATTTTTATTGAGAAAAACATTTACTATTGAAATAATGATTTTTAATTTAGAGGTGAGAAATAGTCAACTGTTATTCTTTATGATAGGTACATTTAATCATTGTCAGAATTTTCAGTTAAAAATTTTTTTATTTTGAAAAGCCAACGTTTCGATCCGACTTGTGGGACTGGACTCTTCATCAGGGCTTCCAAGTCCAGAGTAATACAAAGACTGTACAGAGGAGTCTGATTTTTAATTTACTTTTCTTCAAAAAAATCCATAATTATCCATGATAAAAATTATTTTTAATTACCTTATTTTACGAAAAAAAAACACCCGAGAACGAAACGTACTTTAATAAAACGGTATATATAAAATATACTTTATTGGATTAGCACTATCTGCGGCTATAATTATTTACAAATTAAAAATGAAATGACAAAAAGTAAGAATTATATTACATACCCTCAATGAAATAATTAGTTTCCAATAAACAATTAAACATAAAATTAATTGGTAATAAACTAATTGGTCTGTAAGATGTGACGTGGTCTGAAAGCTTGTTTGGGGCTCTTTTTCGTTTAAAGCACGCCAACCTAATTTACAGGTACAATTATGAGCATATGGTAACTACTACGTTACAATTTGCGATATCGTTACTTGATTACGTAATACTAGGTTCTTTATAATTACAACATATGACTAAAATATTTAGTTCCGATTGATTGTAAATCGCTTTGTTTAGGTTACACGACCAATTCAAAGATTTAGATAAAATTGTAGATTTTCTACAGGAAATAGGATATGCCGCAATGGACATAACATGAAATTAAACAACAGAGAGAATAGATTCAAATGGAGATGCGGCTAAAAGGCGAAATAAAGCAGAAGCTGATACTAGGAGAACTTAAATAGATTCGTATCTTGCTGAATTTCTGTGGAGACATAGGAATCAAAACAAAGATTTATTCGAGGTTATGTTGGAAGACATCTGTAATTTTTGGAAGTTAGAATGAATAAAAATAAAATAATAGTTATTAAATATCGTTACTTTTAAAAACATGTGTTGTATTATTAGTAACTGTAGATTCGTTGGCGTGCTTTAAACGAAAAAGACCCTTGTTTGGTTTTATTATCATCTTTTTTACTTCAGAAAACTCCCATACGAGTGGAAAGTAAGTAATTCGAAGAATAGAATTATATAAATATTTGTCAGAAATACAGTGGTTTTTTAAAGGAAAAATGTTTTAGGTTATAACTCTGGGGTCTTCCATCGCGGTCATTTTTCAATGCAAAAATTTACATCTGAAGGTGTAATAGGTGGAGGTGGTAGGGAAAGAGGAAAATCCAGACAAAAGACAATTTTAAAAGAATGTTTTCTACCACTGACCATGTTATACCGCATTACTTGGTAATATTATATTGAAAACGAGGCTTACACCATGACCTTGATATAAGATATACATAATTGACTAGTCACTGTAGGCATTTCATATTTTTTCCTTAGTATTGTATTACTTCAACTACATTCATACAAAATATATATATAGAACAAATACATTCCGCCTGAATTTATAAAAAAGCCTAATTAACATTTACCAGCAGCGCTCAAATTCTATTTATAGTTACTAGAAAATAAACCGGCAATAATTGCAGCAAAAGGTTTTACTGTTTTGATGACTTTAATTGTATCCTAAGATGAATAATCCACGGTTTTCCCCTTAGGCTGAGATGTGTCAAGCGGAGATTTGTGATTGACAAGACATTAAAAATGAATTTTAAATTTTAAGGTTGTCTTAGCTCAAAATGATGATGATAGCCATATTGGGACAAATGAAGTCAATAGAACTTCTAAAGCAATTCTCACCGATTTGTCTAAATTTTTGGTTCTAATCTATTAGACTGGGAAATCGACAGAATAAAATTGCAGCCTCCGTCCACGGACATTGTCAAAACCCAAACCTGCAAAGTCAGCTCTAACGTTATGGTCTCGTTTGGCTAAACGGTCGTTCACCTTTCGATACAAAACATAGCAAGATTTAAAAAATTCGTTTATTAACATGTTAAAGATAGCATATTTTGTTTTATGACCCTCAAGTTTTTTGGATTCCTATTCTTCTTCGGACATTAACTTTTTTCTTTATTTAAAAAACTTGAATATGAATACACACTTCCACACATGAGGACATTAATTATTAATGCTCGAGTAAATTTACAACACATTGCCTTTTGAGCTTGATAATGAACGAATCATTCAATCACAAATTTTGCAGAATCGATACTTTTAATTTTAAGAAAATATGTACCAAATATAAATGTGAGAAAAACATACAATAAATGATAATATTACGTAAGTTAATACTAATTAGATAAATGCTATTATATATACACATTTTAAAGTTGCTTAATTATACCAAATAGTTTGGTATTAACATGTTAAATTCACCATTATTAAAATATTATTAGGGAAGTTAGCTAACGCGTCTGCCGTACATTGGATTGTTTTAAGCTCTTACTTATAATATAATTGAAGTAATACATTTTTTTATTTATTTGAAACTAATATAATTAACAGAATAAGATTAGTAATGCTTATACAGTTTATAAATTAAAGAATATACATATTATATTTTAAAATAAATTTTCAATAAAATTAGTATTAAAAAAGTAAAATTTAGGTATAGAAGCTGATATAACATTACAATCCTTAATAATGTCTCTCTCGGTTTAATTTCTAAATTGAAAAAAAATCTTTATTATTAAATTAAATCTTTAAAAATTTAATGTCAAACAGTACTTGGTTTAATAAATAATAGGTATAACTGTTTTGAAAAAACCTAAAATTGAAATAAAATTTCGTTCTTTTTTTTTTTTTTTTTTCTTCCTTTTTAATAAATAAAACGATATTATTTTTCGATTATTCGTTGTAAAGAAAATAATATCAAAAATATATATTCTGATGTGAAAAATTTGTAACACCTTGGAAGGGAATTCAGGAACTGCTTGTCAAAAGACTGAGAGCGACGCTTGTTGTTTAAATACTTACGGGTCCCAACTGAAATTTCAACTAATTATAAAAAAGAAAGCAAACAATATCTAAGATTAGAAGATACACTGAACAAGCTAACAACGAAATTGGCCTTTGGTTCATTCTTTCTTTATCTTATAATTGAAATTTGGAAGTGAAAGAGAAATTTCAATAGAACACTAAAGACTATGAAAACCAAAAAAAATTGACTCTGCTGATTGAGATTAAGTTGAAGGGAAAAATACTATTACTTCTACACAAACGAATAGCCTCCCTCCCTCCCCCCAAAAAAGAAGTACTTAAATAAAAACAATTTCACAGAAATAAGGCTATAATTATTAATTATTATAATAATTTAAAAAAAAACAGTTGGCGGAAAGAAGGACATCGTATATGCAACCTTACTGCATTTTCATCCTCTATAATATAATAATCTCGCTGCAATTTTTAAAAAATGTTTAAAGGAAAAGTTTAAGATCAATAAAATTCAAACTGACTTTTGGAACAGATCGTCAAAAGACTGAGAGCGCTTGTAACATAAGGAGTAATCCCTCCTTAGGAGTTGAATACATTCATTGTTGACAAAAATAAATTGAAATATTAATTTCATTTGTCCACCTAATAGAACATCTGGTTATGCATAACCACCAATGAGAGACTAGGGTATAGATATTATTTCCTATTATAGTAAATGTCATGACAGTAAAAGAACAGACATAAAAAATATATTGGAGGTGAAAGTGACCCAGTTTTCCATTATTAAGTAGTTTCCACTAGTTGGTAGTATAGCGATACTGAACGTTTTACATAATAATCTATTTCATATAACCTTGAGGCTTCCCTTTTATAATATATCGCAATATAAATATTAAAATATTTATATTTATACAAGAGGCCGCCTATAAAAACAGGCGGCATACTGATCGTGAATAATGCCAACATCAATAAGTTCGTAGAAGATGCAAGTACACCTTTGCAATGTAACATTACTTAATGAATATATTATTTTTATAAACGCTTAATGTATATAATAAATATATGCAATGTATATATTATTTTTTTTACAACGCTTTTTTCTTCCCAACATATATTTATAAATTTTTATACCTAAAATATAAATAAAAATTAGGTGGTCTTGAAAATCGGTGTTGAGTACGATTAATTTAGCATCTTTTTAACTTGCCCAATAAGAGGAACCTAAAGGGATGTATTAAACTTGATTTTTCAAAATTTAAAATATGTGAAAAATATAGTGTTTGGCAATAAAATGAATAAATAAATTGAAGTATACACATAAAATATAAACAGGGCTGGCCTAAGAGCAAATAAATCAGTAATAATAAGACCAAATTAGTTTTGCTGCCTAATCTAATTATCCATAAATATTCGTGTCATCGCTAGATAAATCGAAAGAAAGTTTTTATATAATTTGAGAAAGAATTTTAGCAATAATAAGTATCCTGAATAGTCGAAACTCAAACTTCCAGTGATATTATCTGTGGGATGTTCTTCATTATAAATAATAAAATAATTTAGTAAGTGATAAATAAATCAAAATGGTCGTGGGATCTTGAGGCTACTTGGCTGTCACATTGAGGGAGAACGAGTGCTATTTAGGGAATGGAACACGCGGATCGCCCACACACTTTTGCTACTTGGCAAAATCAACATGGACATTCCATTTCTGGTGCCAGAGCAGTTTCAAAGTTCACAGCGGCCAATCGATTCCTAGCAACAATTATGGGCTTGGCAACAGGCTCATACTTGAGTGCATCACTTAAGGCATTTGATTAATATCAAGGTCTTCAATAAACATTTTGACCTTGACGAAATTCATAAACATTTTTTACTTTGACGAAATTCATGAAATAATTGGCAATAATTACAACACGATTCGAGTAATCTTAATTTCATCAAAATTTTATTACAATTGTTATAGACGATAAATATTTCTTTAACTATTTGTAACCTTCATAGAGGTCTCATCTTCTTCAACAACAAACTTTTGATAAAAAATCTGAACCTACAATACTAAAGAGATTTTGTAGTTGTTTAGCTGAGTGGCTAACTCTATTTGAAAGGGGAATACCCCCAAAACAAATAAAGAAATTATTATTATTATTATTATACTATAAGGTCGCGGGTTCGCGTCCGGCAGTGGGCAAATTTTAGGACTCCCACTGTAGAATCGTCCGATTAGCCTTAGTAGCATAATGGGGTGTTAAACAAACAACAAAAAACCTGAACGCAACTTAAGTCTTGAGAATTGGACTAAACTGCGTTGTAGTGCCTTAATGCAGAAGCAAAGCAGAAGGCAGTGTCCCCATTAAACAATACCGAATGGTACAACAATGATAAATCCTCCAACAGCGTAATGTCTTCAGCGGTAGTACGTGTAAGAATCTAACAGTACTGTACCTCAGAAGTAGGACAATAAAACGCAAGTCCAACCGTTATAACATACTGGTTCATGATGAAAAAAATAAAACAAAATCGTCTTTCTTAGCCACTAAAAAAGTGAAGTAGGTAATGTATATCGCATAATAAGCATGCGATCTGTTTTTATAATTTAAAATTAATATTAAAATGCATAGGAATAAAATAAATTTGACAGGATCTCCAAGAAATGAAGATCAATTTTTTATTTTATTCCATCCGCAATATATTGCGCTAAAATTTTCCAGGAAAAACACTTGAAAGTTTAAAAATATATATTTTGAAGATCAATTGAATACAGGTACTCTGAGGATCCTGAATCTCACCAGTCATAGACCTGGACCTTCATTGAAAGCGAAAGAGCTGACGCCATCATGGTGGAAAGGACACGCCAAATCGGCGGTGCAGGGCTTAGGTTATGGAGGTATTAGTCCGGGAGCTGAGGGCCAAAAAGGTGCCTCATTTGAAGAAAATGTTTGATCATATAGGCTGAAAGTACCCATTCCATTGACAACAAATGTGAACTTCTACCAACTCAGATCGGTTGCCATCAAATTTTACAGGCGAACAAAACCGACATTTTCGAACTTTTTTCAATGTTTCGCTAATACCTATCGCAGAAGAAATTGTGTTCTTTCTAAAATAAAAGAGCATTAAATTTCGCGTCGACTAAGGTCCTCACAGTTAAAATCGGTTAAGGCTTTTCGCCAAAACCGATTGTCAATTTAGCCACTTTAGCGGAAAAATGAATTACGCTCATGTTTCAAAGCCTGCAATTTAAAGAGGGTTACTCCAAATAAAAAATGTTACCTATAATAGTTGTAGTTGGTTATTGAAGTATTAACCATTTTGAACTAATTTAACAACCACCTTCCATATGTTAAAATAAATGATAAATTTTGCCAAGTACCTACCTGTATAAGTAGTTATTTTTATGAATATTTTATCAAAGTCCCTGATACTTCAAAAACCAAAGACTTAGCGGGAAATAACCACGACGAATTCCTTCACGTTTTTATTTGTATTTCCACGCAGGGTCTAGCTTATGTTGTTTGTAAGGACCTTGTTTGATGCTAAATTTGATGCTCTGCAACTTTTATATAAAACATTTTTCATTTAAACCAGGTGTTTTTGAGTTAGAGGCGTTGGAACACGGTTTCCACCAAAATCGTAAAAATTACAGATTTTTGATGTACCGAACTCGGCTAAACCACTAAAACGATTTAAACTTCAAATATATCATTCTATTTGTAATAGTTTAGCCTCTTATAGTAACCAGAAATCAATACGTTGTGATATATATTTGCCGAATTATAAGCGAGAAACTTAAAAAAATCCCAAAAATTTTACAGATTTTAGACCACAACGCACTAAATACGTTCACGTTTGAATTACTTTGTCTCCACAGGAGTGGGCTAATTTTAAAATTAATGAGCTCGTTTCAAACGGAATTTGATATCCTACAACTATTATAGATAACATTTTTAATTTTAACCCTCTTTAAATTGCAGGCTTTGGAACATGCGCGTAATTCATTTTTCCGCTAAAGTAGCTAAATTGACAATCGGTTTTGGCGAAAGGACTAAACCGATTTGAACTGTGAGGACCTCAGTCGACGCGAAATTTAATGCCCTTTTGTTTTAGAAAGAACACAATTTCTTCTGCGATAAATCGTTTTCGAGTTATTAGCGAAAAATTGAAAAAAGTTCGAAAATGTCGATTTTGTTCGCCTTTAAAATTTGATGGCAACCGATCTGAGGTGGCAGACGTTCACTTTTGTTGTCTATGAAATGAATACTTTCAGCCTATATGATCCAAAATTTTCTTTAAGTCAGGCACCTTTTTGGCCCTAAGCTCCCGGACTATATGGGCACTCTGCTCTGCACCATATGTCTGTAAGAAGTCTAAACCCCGCGGCTAATGAAATTAGTGGATATGTAGTTCAAATAAATATGATACTGATTTCAACGAGTTTCATTGTTGAGAAATGTCCCATTGAAACATACCCATGTAAGATTACTCAATAATCCTAAACCTAGGGTCATACGAGTAGTCGATTGATCACAGAACAAACAGGACCGTGATGCAGAAAACTCACATTTTCACTACGAGACGAATTTGAGTAAAAAATATTTATAATATAGAAGTCAAACAAAGCATACAAGAGTAAATCGAGACACCCATACGTTACCGTTAAGCTGCATCAATTAAAACTAACAAACTACGTACTTTACAAAGCCTTGTGCCAATACCTTATTATCTTCCGGGTCGACACAAAGAAATACAAGTATGGTCAGAGGTTTCGGCAAGTAATCACCAAAACAATGGGAAATTTTTGCTGAAAAAGACGTAACCTGACGCCATGAGGAGTAGAATACCCAACTACCATTGTTGAACCCCTGAAAAGACATTTTCATAACGGGCCTTTGTAGCCTGACATCCGAGTACTGTTGCAACGCCTTTCGTTGCACCTGACGAAAGTTGTAAGACATAATAAAGTGCATGGAACCAAAACGAACATAAAGTTTCTGGTTCGGATTAGCATTAAGGAAAATGATAAAAAACAGTTAATGATGAGTTCTATGCTTCGCACCAGAATAAATAACGAAATTTTGAGATATGCAATAAAGTTGCGGTAAAGCGTATAAAATAGAAAAAATAATTTAAAAAAATGGAATTTATAATTTCATTAAAGAACTATAGTAATGTGAGGTTAAAGATCAGAGAAAAAAAAGGCTAAATCCTGAGTATTTTAATTGTCCAGAGAATTTTTAGTATTTTAATTGTTTTCCATACTATTTAGGATTCTCTCCAAGGTGGTATATGGTTAAGCCCTCAAAATGTACAATGTCAAATCTAACTGTACTTTCAAATTTTAGATTGGGGTCACCTTTAGCGTAGTGGCTGCTAGCATATCAGATAAGAACACTAAAGGTAATGTTCACAAAGGGAGTTTAAAGACTTAATTGCCGTTCTTTGCGACCTTCAGAGAGGACGTAATCTGGAGATCCGATTCTGTACTACGTCAGGTTAAAGTTTCCAGGAAAGACAAAATTTATGATTCCTAATGCAGCATCATTCGATTAAAATGTTTATTGCGTTGGCAGAAGTCATGGAGAAAAATTAAATTCTAAAGTTAAAACATCATCTTGAGTATAAACACTTTTGAATTTTTCTCTGATTTAATGACTTAATTTTAAATTTCACCACCGGTAATATTAGATATACTCTAAAAAAATACTATTCACGACTACTTTTATTCATTTTTGTAACTTTTGAAAAGCTAAACAATATTTTAAAAACATACTCCGATGTAGTTTAGAAATCTCTGAGTCAATTATAATTTTTTGACTAAAAAAAGAATCTCTTCAATTATGCATTTCTTGTGTTTCCAGAAATCATATGCATAATAGATTTTATCCCTTTTGGCCTCAAGTAATGTACTCAATTAATATAAGCATTACATAATCTCAAAAAAATAATATCAAGATATAGGGTAAACCATACAGTTATTGACACCCTTAAGACTAAATTTTTCTGTTGAAATTAAAAAAAAAATACTTTTAGGGTAGGGATCAAATTGAAAATTCCTATATTTATCCTTCTTTATTTATTTATTTATTTATTTATCCTTATAAAGACTCAAGATGTTTTTTTGGGTCAAAAGTTCAATAGTTTTACCATATGGCAATATTTATGGAAAAAAGTTCAAAAACTAGTTATTGACACCCTGTGGATGTGTTATTGGCACCACAGTTATTGACACCCCCTGTTCCCATAACTTTTTTTTTTTTTATAAAGTTTTACTAAATAACATTATAAAGAATTAACACCACTTACACATAGTAAACTTTAATGTAATATAAAAAGCAATTAAAATATTCAACCTCTTTATTTAACATTATAAAAGAAACTACTTTAACACAAACAAATATATTATAAATTTCGGTAGGTATATATAACGTAAAATAAAATAATTAATTTACATTGATTAATTAATTTACATCCTCATTCATATCTTCATCTTCATTTATAAATGGATCAGACTCCACGATGTAACACGCAGGACAAACAAATTCATCACACTCGTCACTTTCAGGGAAATGGTCGTATCCTGTTAAACACTTTTTGTGGTAGACCTTATTGCATAATCCTTATTGTAGGATGAAAATGCTTTCAGGATGGAGCATTTATAAATTAATCCTCATCTTCTAATATGTGTTGGACGTTCTTGAACTACTTCCCAACAGTGGCTTCAGAAACACAAGCGTTGGTACCAGACTGGTACATCCTAGGAAGTCCTCTCTGCTGTAGAGGGGTGCCTTCGTAAAAAAGCCTTATACTAGACATCACCAGGACAATTATCTTTAAAGGTTGTGCTCATATTTTTTAATTCGATAACTTCTTTTACTAATTGTAAATTGTTGGAATCCCTCTTTCGCAAATTTTTCTATCCATGCAGCAAGAGTAAGCTCGTTTTTATCGGCCGTGGTCCAAACGATGATTTTACTAATTTATCAGTTAATCTGAAGTTGCCCGAGGAACCCCAAATCTTTTGTATCCTGATTTAATAGAAAAGCCATCCTCTAAATCCTTCTGGCTATAAATGTTCTTAGGCATACTACTTGTACATTCACTACACGTGTACAACATACTAGTTGTACATACACACACACACACAAAAAAAAATTACTAGTAAGAACAGACAATAACTAACAACAATAAGAACAGTGTCAATAACTAGCCATTGAACCCTAAAACTAGTAATTGACACCCCATGTCAATAAATAGTTACGCTAGAATTAAATTTAAAAAAACATAACAGATTTATCAGAAAAATTAAACTATCAAAATTAAAACAGAGCCATCAATATTTTAAAAAAAAAAATCAAAATTTAGTTATTGACATGGGGTGCCAATAATAGAATACATTGAAAAAAAAATGACCAGTTATTGTCACCCCTGAATAATAATATTTAAATTGATTATTTTAATTTAAAATCACTCTAGACACTTCAATTATAGATTAGCAAATAAAATAAACTACTTATCTTTATTGAAAAAATTTAGGTAGAGAATAGGAACCAAACTATTGGATGAGAATCCTTACGGAAATCAGAAGCTTGTAGCCATTGACAGGCTACCAACTGAATTCATGAAGGTATTAATTGTAAAATCTTCCCTGCGATTAGTTTGCTAAACACTTACCCTTTAGATCACTTAGAGGACCCTTCAAACATTAGATTCATGTATATCTTAAAATAAAATTAGGACTTGCTTACTTATTTCTATAAGTTAAAGTTTGGGGTGTCAATAACTGTCTGGTTTACCCTACTTTAAACCAAATATACTTGAAGAAATTTTTTTTAAAATACATAGAACAACATATACCTTTAAAGTGATCATAAAATAACCTATCGTAGTTGATTCATGTTTCTTTAAAAATATTTTATTTCTTTGTCTCATTTCCAAACCATAAAACCCTCGTAGTGATACAATTTTAGTCCGTGTTCGTTCTTTAGATCAGAGTTAGAACCATGCCATTCTTCATACAAATTATCTATGATAAAAATGCAATAATTGCAGCAGTGTTTAAGTATTCATAAGCAGATACCTTAGAGTAAGGTGCATATTACCGATTTGTAAGGGTATAACACACTATACCTAATGACGAAATCGACATGGAATCAGTCGCGTGCTAAACCAGCTTGCTTAGGAAACACGAAGGTTAATTTAGGGCATATGATTCAATAAGACCATTAGGATTCGTCAATTTAAACAAAATTCCAATCGGCAAGTATAGCTGATGAATTAAAACCCTCTCTATGATCAGGAAAAACGACTATAACACAAAATGTAAGTCCTGGAAACACCAGTTGCTTGAAAAAATAAAGGAATGCATAAATTTAAATTTAAAAAAAAAATTATGAATGGAGTAAAAAAAAAAAAAATGACAATGTTGATTTTGATTGTATCAAATATAAAATAATGTAAGAAAAATGAGATGTATCAGTGGCTATTAAATGAACTATGATAATTACTAAAAAAATTACATAATGTATATTTACAAATTAAATTAGAACAAAGTGAACTTTAATTAATAATATTTTTTTTTCTAACACTAATGAAATAATTACAAATAAACTTAGAAATACATACAAACATGTAAAGGCACGTCAAAAAAAGTTTTAGTTTCATATCTGTCCAATGTGTATATGTCAGATTGAATATTTTGACAGGGAATGTTTTCCTGATAATCGTTTTTTTTTTTAAACATTTATAACAAGAAAAAATTTCATTGAACAAGTTTTTAATCAATAAAACAGAGAGAAAAAATGCCTTGTTGCTGCTAAGAAATGCCTTTATGGGTGAGAGATGAATGATAATTCTCATTTTTTAATCGGCAGAACGAAACTTGTCCATTTGTGGACAATATTTTAAACAGAAAAGCACCCTCTCTTAATTACGGCATCGAATTAAAAACAAAATATTAAAGAGACTTGAGTTTGCTGAAAGCATACACGACGTAGACGGGTTCTTTTCTGTCCAATTAAATATGTTCTTTAGATATCAAATTATAAATCTCATTGTGGGAAAAACGAACTTATGAATATTGTAATAAGGGCCAGTTCAAAAATATCTACGAAAGAAATCATTCATAAATAAAAAATAAAATTTTTACATACCGTGATTCCCCAGTAGCTTATAAAATCTATATTCTAAATGTAGTTGAGGAGCCTTTGACTTCATTGGTTCCTGAAATTGAAATACAACATATCAATTACAGTTATTTATAATAAATAAGAATACAATATTTCCATCATCTATATTTGCGGCTGCAGCAAGTAAAGTTTATATAAATAATTTTTTTATTTCTTTGCACATGTTTTACAGATTTGTAACACTTTAGGCGTGGCTGGACTTGTAACACTTTTAGGCGACACCCTGATAAATAAATTTAAACATTCAAGATGATGTTGCACTAACCAAGTAAAGTGCAAAATAAACCAATAAATGAGCTACAAATCTGCAATTTCGTGTGCAAACAAATTAAAGCAATTAATTTGTACCTAATACTCTCGGTACAAATATAATTGTTGTAAACTGAATCAGTCAAGTAATAGTCACTAAATAATAATACCTTTAAACTTGTGTTCTTCAATGCATTTTACATACATTGCGCAACGTACTAATTTAAGAATCGTATATAATTTTGTAATTATGTTAGTTATTAAGATTAATGTATTTTTTTCTTGCATGTAAAAGTATATCGATATGTTTATATTTTATCTTGGCAACTCTGCTAACGGATTATATCCAAGCAATATGTTTATTTTCTTCATATAAATATTAATGTTTATGTTATAAAAACTTAAATAAACAATCTAATCTAATCTAATCTAATCTACATTGCGCAACGTGTGTCCGGAATTATAGCGCAAAGAGCTGGTTTAGAAATTTGTGTAAAATTGAACTGAAAGTGTAAACTTAAATATTTCATTCAAACCCTTTAAACAAACTGGCTTGCGCAAGCCAGTTTGTGCTGTTGGCTTGAGCGTGTAAACGCACCTTTACACGCAACGCATAACTTTATTACTGAGTTTACCCTAAAAGCTTCTTCAAATCCACGTTTCCAATCTTAAAAAAAATAAACAGGCCGATTTTCATTTAAAAAAGAGAGATGACTAAGAAATCATAGTTTAAGACAACTCCGGGATTCAGTAAATAAATAATAAAACAATAATTAAATTATATAACTCAGTAAAAATAAATAAATCCCAATGGCATCTGTTCTTTCACCGTAATTGCAATTATGCGAAGGTATTCGCGGTTTACGGTCAAAGAAAATTGTGGAGGACTTGGTTTTTCCTTACTGCCCTACCTATATACCAGTTTTTAAAAAATGTACTTAAAATTAGGCAAGGTAAAACGTTGTTCATGCATAGTACTCCCTGCATGATTAGAAAAACCTATTTTTTTTAAATAGGTTTTTATCCATGTAAAATAGCCTATAAATAAGATAAAAGGCTAAATATAAATCTACGCTGGAGAAGGCTGGGAAAGAAGCTAAAATGTCTTTTTTTAAAGAATTAAGACTTCACTTATTCCTTAATACTTAGCGGACGTTTTGCCAAATATTTTTTAAAGAATAACTGGGAAAAAAATTATATTTAAGTACTATTAGAAGTAAGTAACATTCGAAAAGCTGAAATAAATTGGCTCGAGACTGGTCGTGTGCATGAGATGACTCACTGAACTGAGTGATAAAAGAAGTATGTCCGACTTGGAGTTGCTAAGAAAGGATTAAAAAAGGTGAACGGACCTGATTTTTGTCAGGCATACTACCTAATTAAAAACTCCACTTAGTCTCCAAGAAGTGAAAAAAATCGACTTTTGGGCAGGTTTTTAGGTCAAATACTCTGCTTTGCATTGGCCGAGGGATTGAACTGGATAATTCTGGAAAATCACGAATATGCATATTGCTAATTTGCAGATTGCAAATCGCAGAAACCAGAGAGACCATTTGCATTTGTGTTTAATGATAATAATAATAATGTAAATTGTTTTCCAATACAAATGAATGCCCATCTCTCTAAAAACAAATGAAATATGCAGCATAAGCGTAACATAGAGAGTGGGAAAATGATACCGGAATGTTAAAGTGAGCAAGGGTGGTGGATTCAGGGGGGATCACAGGGGACATGACCCACCCCCCATCAAATATTTTGGTTTTTCAATTATTTTGTATTTTTAGGCTCTACTATGCCCAGAACATAACACTCTCATTAAAATCTCATTTATAAAACGGTATCGAATATAAATCTCATTAAAAAACGGTGCTGTCAGCTATATGGATATGAGAAGGGGAGGGTGTCATGTCCCCACTCCCCCCCCCCGTATTTCGAGCTGAATCCGCCCCTGAAAATAATTAAAAGTCCTTAAAAATAAATAGTATAAGATAAGAACAAGTTCACTAATATACCGAAACGCCAATCACTAAACCAACATTCCAATAAATATTACGCATACATAGAAAATATAACATAATTGCGTCATTGATAACAAAACAGTTGCTAGGTGAGTTTGAACTAATAACCCGTAGCATAATAATCTAACTGGCAAGTGGTCAGAGGATTTCAAGCAATCGATGCATTGCTGTTGTCAGGTTTCCCACGAGGTTGCCAGTTATGATGTTCTTTGAAATTCGCTCGTAGACCAGTATATAGGGAGGGCTTTGAATGATTTAACACCTAACTTTAACACTAACCTTACGGCAAGGACTAAAACAATCATGCACACTTTTCTAAAACAATAAATAACCTAGATAGACGAAAACTTTAGACCACCACCGTATATATCAATTTGTTTAACTTTGCAAAGACTAAAAAGTGGCCTAGATGGATATTTATGAATTATAGCATTTTAATAAAAGTGAAATACAGAAATTTGTGAGTTTTTAGGAAAAAATGCTGTCTTTCCGTTTCGAGCTAAACATTCATTTTAAAAAATGAATTTACTATTTTAAAATAAAAATGTTTAATAAATCGATTTAAGTAGCAATTCCACGACAGATGGAATGATTATATGAATAATGAATGATTATTCAATATCCGAGCCTTAATACAGAACCTTCTGACCATATTTTTTTATACCGATATTTATCCATTGATATGGCGATCGTCAAAAGAAAAAACAAATGGTAGTTAATGGTTGACCGTAGAAGTTTATGTGATGGAAATGGTTGGGGGTGCCGTCAAATAAAACAACACTGTATGTGCAATAAAATATATTGTGCCGACGTTTCGACCTGAGATTCTGGTCTTAATCAGGGCTAAGTACCAAACAAGATAGCAAGAAATGAAAATATATGAAGGAAAAAAAATAAAATAAAAAAATAGAATAAAAATAAAACTATTTGATTGAATACTAAAATATTTTGTTTTTGAATAAAGATATTTTTTGTTCTTTTCTCATTACAGTAACCCTGTAATGAGTGATTTTATTTCTACGCGCGCCATCTTGCGACATAACGCGTATTTAACTACATGCATAAAATCAATTAATACAGCTTTTTGTCATATGTCTTACATATATAAAAATTTAACAATGAAAAATTTATACCTAATGGAATATAAAATAGAATACAATACAACAATGAAATACATAATATAAATATAACATAATAATAATAATAATATAACATAATATAAACATACTATAAACATTATATAAACAAGCAATGCATAGAAATATAAAATACAAACAATAAACAATAAACATAAAAATATATGTAAATGCATATGATGCATGTATCATATGCATGCATGTGTCATAGTTCAGAAAAGTCAATCTGGTCCACAAATGCATTGAATTCTGGAAAATATTTCCCTATTAGATCCTTCTTTGAAGTACTGCCGAAACCAGTTTATGTCTGTACCTGTCCAGTTTGGAACAATTAAAAAGTAAGTGGTCGTAGGTTTGTTCGCTTTGTCCGTCACAGATACAGATTTTCTCGCCAGTTAGCTTAAACCTGAACAGATAACTTTTGGCTGCACCATGTCCTGTCAAAAAGTGTGTTAGTTTGTATGTTATTTTTTTAAGTTCAGCCCTGTCGTTTAATGTTTGCATGTATTCGTAAGTATATCGACCTTTTGTTGATGTCGCCCATTTTTCGTCCCAAGCCTGTTTTGTTGTTGTTCTTAAAATGTGTTTGATTGCGCTGATTGGTGCCTTGTTGAAGATAATCGGGAGAGCTGTGTCCCTTGCCGCAGCCTTAGCTGCTTCATCCGCTAGCTCGTTTCCTAATATACCAGCGTGAGCTTTTACCCATTTAAAGGAAATAAGCTTGCCTTGGGAGTAGCAAGAGATCAACACTCGCCGGATTTCCTCAACAAGGTTTTCATGTATGCTTATGTTTTTTAATTTACGTATAGTGGTTTGGCTGTCTGTATGAATGCAATATGTCTTAATAGCTGAATTTCGAATGTATAACACGACTTGTAAAAGGGCGAATAGTTCTGCTTGATTATTTGAACAGTTTGGTCCGAGCTTGAAACGTCCTGTGTGGATCAACCGGTCCCTTTCGAATATTACGATGGCTGCACCTACTTTGTCTTGATCCTTGCTGCCGTCTGTAAAAATATTAACAAGCGATTTCCTTTCAGTATCTATCACGTCCGGCTTTGTAAGATCTTTAGGGTGTATCCAAGATTCGTAAGGAGTCCTTTCGTCAATTTCAGTTATCGGGAAATCCGCAATATTTTGTTTCAGCACCCTTATTTTAAAGAAGTTTGCTATTTCTTCAGATAAGATGGAAATCGGAGTAATGTTAGCGAGTATACACGACGCGTCATAAGATATGGTCCTATAACCTTTAATGATTTTAATGGCTATTAATCTTTGTATGGACTCGAGTGTTTTTAAGTTTCTTTTGGAAGAAAGACCGTTTTGCCATATTTCTATGGCATACGTCATTGCTGGCTTAATAGCCGCAGTGTATATTGTAGTTAGTACTTCCGAATTCAAGCCCCACTTGAGTGCAGCCGCTTTCGAGAGCCCGTGAACGATCTTTAATAATCTGTTTTTGAGGTTGGATGACAAGAAAATGTTAAGAATAATAAAAAAAAAAAAAATCTTATTAAAAAAAAAATAAATATATTTTAATATCCAATCCAGAAGTTTTATTAATGATCTTTTGTTCAGTAATTATTAATTAATTTTCATATATTTTCATTGCTTGCTATCTTGTTTGATACTTAGCCCTGATGAAGACCTGAACCTCGAGTCGAAATGTCGAAACAATACATGTTAAAACATATATAGTATTATTTTATTTGACCGTACCCCTAACCATTTCCATCACGAAAAAATAAATGAGAGTGAAGATTATAAGTTGGAGTGATGATATTTGTGATAACCTTTTTTGAAAGATGTTCTTGAATTTGTCATACTAATTTCTTTTTATTAACTTTAAATCAAGTAATAAAACGGTAACTTGATTTTCCAAATAAGAAAAAAAGTGCTCAGTTACTCTTGTATCTTATTTCATTATTATAAATGAAACTAGGTTCCCATCCTCCAAGAGACTTAAGTTGACTTGAGACTACACAGTCCGATGGTGGCCTCGGAGACAAGCAGGTCAAGCCATAAATATAAATGACTTCACCTGTCACAAGTGAACACGATCTTTCTTACTCTTGTGATCCAGTTACCAGTCTTTTGTCACTGTTGCGAAGAGCCAAAGACTTTGTCGAGAGAGTCAAGTTTGTTTCGAAAGTAATATAATTTTTTTTAAATTAGTACGACCAAGGTTGCACCAGAAGCTTATAATTAGGAGTGCTCCGATGAGTAAGTTTTTGAATTAATACATATTTTTAAAGAACAGGGGTTGATATGGAAACCAGTTCCAAGACAAAATAAAATTTTAATACTGTTATGCACACAATTTCTGAAATGTTATGCATATTCCAAACAGAAGCTTCCAAATTCGTTTCGTCGATCCACCCATTTTCCCCACCCAACACTCCTTTTTCATCACTTTGCGCCTTTACTGTTCAATTACTTTAATAAAGCAAATAATTGTTTTCTCAAAGTTGTTTTATCTTGAACAGTTTTGCACTACCCTTTCTTATTCAAAACTGAGAACCCCATACGAAAACAAAAAACCCCATACGAAAACAAAAAAATAGCTACCTAAAATCCTTTCCTCTCCCCTAAAACTCTTTTCCCGTTTGAAATCGGACCAAACATCCATCAAATGAACTTTTTTGTTGGAAAAGATGTAAAGCAGTTCCTCCCCGAATTTTCTACACTAAAAGCTGAATCTCCCTGTATAAGTATTTCGAGAAATAAGAGCTTCTATAAGAACCATACGTCCCTTGTCGATCATCAGATGACCAAGGAGTCTAGATTGCATTTGGGTGGCAGAATTAAAAAAAAAAAAAAAAAAAAAAAAAAACCTGTACCACTACAACCCATAAAGGGTCTTGGGTTCAGTACTATGTAAGGAAGAGTACTGTTTCTTGGTGAGCGGTCGTGCAAGGAGGTGATTTGACCGTGATCACGCTCAACCGCCAGGTCCTTTCCCCTTAATTTTTCAATTAAGGGTACCCACTTTATAGAGGCTGGGTTTGCCCCAGGAGGGTCTCTCGGCCCACGAGGCAAACTGTGGCGAATAATAAAGATATCATAAGCCATGTTAGATTCGAACTCGGGACCTTAAGCACAGCAGTCCACTGCCTTACCAGTGGGCTACCCCGCTCCCCTATGGGTGGCAGAATAATCAAACAAAATAATTTTTTTCCCGCACTAGTAGAAAAAGGTAGAAATATCTTGGTGATCATACCAAATCCTCATCATCCGTCGTACAATTTAAGTTTGGACAACACATTGTGTATTCCTCGGCCAAGAGAGCTGACCTTCGACAGTTGTTGCAAATCAATAGACCTAGACAACGTAGCAATTATACATGAACCACTCCCGATCCACTTAATACATCCGTGCTCGTCCCAACCAGACCACAGTGTCGCAATCGCAATCATATTGTTTTTTGTTTTTGTTTTTTTAATAATAAAATTCTTTTATTTGTGTTCTTCCTAAGAGTATTGTAATTACAAAAAAAAAAAAAAAAAATGTAAGGGATAGATTATTGATGACAGTTAAAATAATCTTTTATCAAGCCAAGGACCACACGTTTTGAAGGGTTAATAAATGGATTTTATATAGGTCAGAGCAAAAGAATGATCGATTCACGTAGGTTATGAATTGTGCCATTAGCCTAAATACTGCCTCAAGTGAAGGAGCTAGTGTCAAACGTTGAACAATACACTTCCAATTGATTATTAAAATTGTGAATACATCTTAATTAAATTGGCTTATTGATGACTTCAATTTGAATACTATGCTGATTAATATTACGACAGCTCTTAAAAAATCAATTTATTTTAGAGGAATAACCAAATAACTGAATAAACTATATGTAAATGAGAAGGATAGTTAAGTATAATAAAGGATATCACGTAAAAATAGAAAACATTTAAAGAGGTGAAAAAAAAAAAAAACGATGAGACGGAAAAAAAGGTCTCGTTTCAAATCCACTCAGTAAAACATTAAATAGATTTTTGGTATTATTGTCACTTTTTATTTTCCATTAAACAGGCATTTAATTTTTGTACAACTTTTAAATTTCCATTGAACAGGCCTTTTTTTTTTGTACAATCGAAGGTTCTTATTTGTTGGTCGATAGTTGGTAATTGTAAGTCGGTACGTAGTGTTTTGTTACTAACTTACAAGGGTACATTCGATATTAGTCGTAAAGTTTTGGATTGAAAGGTTTGCAGTTTTGTAAGTAAACCCTCCCTAAAAGAGTTTTTTCCACCCTTTAATTTGGGTACACTCTAAGCAGGTAGGCATCTGAATCATTAAAACTAATTCGCAATTTTATATTTTTGTAAATATGCGAATTTTGTTATATATTTAGCATATTGTTGTATTTTTTCCTCTAAAATTAGTTTTGTTTTTGCTGTTTTATTTGAGAGGGTGGGGGATAAATGTCGAATATTATTAAATTTTC
Organism: Aelia acuminata; assembly: GCA_911387785.2. Taxonomy (NCBI): domain Eukaryota; kingdom Metazoa; phylum Arthropoda; class Insecta; order Hemiptera; family Pentatomidae; genus Aelia; species Aelia acuminata. The sequence continues at coordinate 113,590,718 of OU426982.1, read as the reverse complement.
CCTATCTTCGTTTTCCCAATTACATGTCCGGTCATCAATGACAACACGTATTTTCAAACGCGTTTACCCACTCGGCCATCCCGCCAACCTCTGTAAAAATAGTTAGTTGAACTGTTGAAGGAAGTAATGTTAAACTGTTGCTCCTCAGGTTAATACAGTAATATGACCTCAGGTTAAAACAATGGGTCCCAGAGACTCTACTGGTGAGTGGGAGACAGAGACCCTAACATGGATTTCCAGTCTCGGGGTTGAAACACAGCTATTACAAGTAAATAAATAATCATCAACCACAGCCGGAATCTAACTGGGGCCTGGAAACTGAAGCAGAGTGCTTTGCTAAATAGCGATACCACTCCCATAACTTTAGGGTTCGATAGAGGATCGAAAAACTAAGAAAAAATACGCCTATTAAAATTAAGAATAAAGAAGCAAAATTTAGAGTGTGTTGATGTAATAAAAAAACGCCAATCGTTTTTTTCTTAGCATTAAATTTATAGAAATGAAATTTTATAAAAACGCTGAAAATATGATCAGAACATCACGTAATATCAACATATTTAATAAATCGGTTTGACCGGAAAAGTAAACATGGCAACATTAGGCATGGACATCAATATTTGAAGGTGGATTTATTGAGAGCACGAATTTTTGTTTGGTTAAAGAATCAACTCTCCAGAAATGAGCAATTTTCGAAAATAACATTAACTATTTGCTTAAGATTTGATTTAATTATAATATTTATGCGGAATAAAAAAAAAAAAAAAAAAAAAAATTAGCATTAACGTTTATTTCAAGTTAAATTCCGTATCCTGTATATCAAATTTCAATCGTGCAAATCAAAAATTCATCGATGAAATTTGACAAATAAAATTTCGTTGGAATACTTGAAATACAGGATTACTAAATTACTAATAGTTGAGTTGAGCACATAAGCGTTCTCCATTCTGCAAGACTAATGGAGCGTGGAACTAAATACTGAAGGAATGAAATCCTCTGTTTTTTTTTTGTTTTGTTTTTTTAGCTATGTGGAGCAGATGGGATCGCATCGTCTCCATCACGCCACGAAAAATACCTTCACTCCATCCCACGGAGAGTGTGGTGAACTGACGGATTGGAACGCAAGACTACACAATTTTCATAAAAAAAAAAAAAAACAAAACAAATTCTTGGAAAGTAAATATAGAAACGTTAACATTATCTTACAGTAATATCTTTATATAGTATGGTGAAATAATTGATATTTGTATTATTACTGTATTTATGTATGTATTACGGTATTGTATTATAACTGATATATATATATATATATATATATATATATATATATATATATATACACATATTAATTTTGATTCTTGGAAGAGTAAATTAATGGCAAAATTCAAAATGTTGAATTTATAATTTCAAATTTAAGAAATTTGAAAATCAAAATTTCTGACAAAAAAAAAACGAAAACCGAATAATTGGTTAAATAAATTCGAATAAGCCTAATTAAATTTACGAGTTTTCCAGTCGGCCAGCAAATGCACTGGTGCAAAATTAAGATATGTTTCGGGATTAAAATTATATTGATCGTATTAAAATTGAGGATTGAATGGAAGGGAAAAATAAAAAAAAAATTGAAAATGCCTCTGCTTAAAAAAAAAAAAAAATCATTCACATATATAAGCAGGTACCTACTTAAAAAAAAAAAGAACAGGATGGTATTGAGAAATATCGACCATCTTGACGACTAGGGGTGGTCGACCTGATAATAGTGTATAATGGAGGGGGTGGCGCTGCTTAATAGTTCCACAGGTAGGGTACTCGCGTCGGTTCTCAGTTTACCCCCTCCCCAAAACACCACTCACCCTTGCGTTGCAGGCATCATATTTTTAACTAAAAATAAATAAATAACTTAATATCATTTATTGAACTTACCATTTTTATGGCTACATGCTCGTTGGTATACAGATTTTTTCCTGTGAACAAAAAAAAAATATTATTATATCACTTCAGAAACATTATAATTTTTTTTTTTCATATATTGAAATTAAAATTGTGCTATACATAGATACAAAATACTTTGATTAATAAAAATTACATTAAATTGACATTGATATGGCTCTCTGTCAGTTTAATTTATGGAAGTTAATTCATGGAAGGTAACGAGTACATAACTTTCTAATGAAGAATAATTTCTTGGTCAGCAGTTGTGCAAGAAAATCAACTGTATGTGTGTTCATCTACGTGTGTGTGTATGCATATAAATTATTACGAATAAGAAAGTTGGGTGGTACAGTAGCTTAAGGCTTTTGTGTTCTTTATAAGGGGAGCTCCGTTCTGTGGCAACGGTAGTGCGAAGAGACGTTCAACATTAAATTCCTTAATTCCCAAATGGAACAAACCCCCTACATAGTTTACCAGGAAAAATAATTCTAAAAATCTATTGCAAAGCTTAATTATGGCATTTCTTATATAATTATAATTATAATTAATGCAGTACAAAATTATTAAACAGACATGTTTAGATAAAAGAGAATTCTTTCAAACGACAATTGTTTGTCACTTTATGCCACTAAGACTAATCGGACGATGCTACAGTGAGAGTCCTAAATTTTTCCTATCCAAGTATAATAAGGATAGGGATATTTAACGAGTACCTAGCATCGCACAGGCTCGGGACCTCCTTTTTACGTCTTATCCGAGGGTCGGCACAGCCAAGGATTTTTTACTCCCTTTAAAAAATCTTAGGGCCACCGCGGGTCACGAACCTAGCTAAGAATTTTTTACTCTAATAAACTTATAATATCAATTCAGAAAAATATAAAATTTGCGTACACCTACTACTTTTTTATAAGCGAAGATATACTGTGGTAGCTGATGCACGAAAAATATGTGAAGTGGAGAGGGAGGGTATTTGAATAAAAAAAAAAAAAAAAAAAACTAACCTTCAAGATGACCGAAGTTCTGGGCACCCATTTGGGTGGAACTTTGAGGTTACACTAAAGTGTAGTTATTGAAAATCTGTTACCAATACCGGCTAAATGTCGATTTTTGAGGAGTGGTCTCAGAAAAAAAAGAACAGACGGGAAGGGAATCGATCAGTGTAAAAAAGGAAAAGAAAACGTGAGCGCATATATTTATTTACGAAAAGCGAAAATATTTGGAAGGAATTCATAGGCATTACTAATTATTTCATAGGCATTGCTAATATACTAGAAACTTTGTAAGTATTAGATGCACAACTTTAGGCGGCTAATTGTTTTTTTTTCTTTTTGGAATTTCGTGGAGAGGAGTGATCCTACTACTACTCGGCCCCCAGTGACCGACCATAGTGTCGTCGATCAGGGTAGATAAACAATTCGATTCAAACAATGCTAAATAAAAGCTTTTGTGTCATCCTCAGTTGAATTTACAAAAAAAAAAAAAATTAAAGAAATACAAAATAAAGAAAAATGATTAAGAAACAAGAGAAAAACCTCAGTAATTATTAATTTTTTCGATTAGCAACACTTGGTTTACCAACTTATAATAATTTATGGCTCGTTTCTTTGGATGTTTACCATTCATGAACAAACATTGTTATTCAAATGACTATTCTGTAGAACTTCATAGCCCATTAGGAAAACTATTGCGAGGAATCAAAAGCGATCTGATGTTCTTAAGACGCTGAGGCCGCAATGTAAACAACGCTGTAAATGAGGATATCCTTTCTTAGGGGAGAGCGGTCCCCTTTCCGACTGAATAAAAATACGATCAGGATAACATACGCAATACAACTAACTCAAAAATAAAGTAAAAAAAAAAAATTAGTTTATAAAAATAATATGCATTTAAATTTACAACGGTTTTAAACCTAAAAATTCAAGCAGTAGAGAGAGCATATGAAAAAGTACAAATCTTTGGTGTAACTCCGAACACCATATTTCCAGATAACTGAAGTTAAAGTTGAATTCTGTGAAATAGAGTTTTTGAGTTTACATCAATCGCTTTTGAAGTACACTATATTTCACTTTGTCTTTTAAATTATTCAAATATAAAGAAGCATGATTAGGAAAAATAACTATAGCTAATTTTATTTGTGAAAGTATTAAAAGCAATTGGATTTCGAACTGTAATGACTGGACGTGAGAAGAAATAATTAAGATAAATTTATTTCATCATAACTGCATTAAATGTTGATTGCAATTAATTTAACTGATAAATTCAAATACATGACTATTATAGTCAAGTTGAAGAATAATATTATGTAATAATTAATATATCAATAAATTTGTGTATCTCTTACATTTTTTTCGTTATTCTTCTTTTCAATAAGTCCTGGACTTAAAATTTTCATGAGCAGATTTGAATGGACCATAAGGAAGAATATTATGGATTAATGATCCGAAGTTAAATGACGCATTTACCTATACAATAGGCCACAAATTAATACGGATTAAATAAGATATAAAAAGGTACAAAAGGAGATGAAACAGAATGGAATATTTGTGGTAATAAATTTGGAATGACAAATAAAAAGCTATATTAAATTAAACATAGCGAAAATTTTACTTTATAATTCACTTTCGTTATTTCAAACTTTTCCTTAATCGGCGCAGCCTTTGCGATATTTTAACCCGTTAATCTTTCCATAGCCCGCGTCTCACGCTTCCAGTAGTGAGCTTATGTACTTTTGTTTACCAACACGTCATTAAAAAATACGGATCTACCACAAATTAAAACAAAACAGGCCTTCAATGAAATGAAAAAATTGGGAAGGAAATAAGTTTTCCAGAATATTAAGTATAACAATTTCATGAATCCATTGCAGACCGATGCTTTTCAGGTCATTAAAAAATCCATGGCAATTAACGAATGGCAAAAAAAATCTACTTCATATAATGCATTTCGATGATGTAAAAAAAAATTAATAAGATATTTGTAAATAATCTTAGGTGTTTTTTTTTATACTATAATCTAAAAATAATTACATGGAAAATTCTGAGTTCACTTTCCTTTTTATTGCCTACGCCTCATTTAACTTCACACAATTTTGACAGATTGGTTCCATTCAATGGAATTATTATTTTTTTTTTTCATTGAAAATTAATTTAGAACATACAGAACAAGAGAAAAGAATAAAGAAGAAAATAAACAAAACTTAACACCGAATTTAATTTTTTTAAAAACCGAATTACGGTTTAACAAAATATAAACATTTGGTTGAGCATAATTCTTAAGTGTACATTTAATGTTACATAGAATTGTCTCGACTTAAAGATAAGAAGGTTAAAATAATTTTAAATTATATAAGCTATTTACTAATTTATATAAGCCAAAAAAAAAAAAAAATAGTTCTATTTTATTTATAAATATATTGGGTGTCCCATACCTAGTGTAAAAAAAAAATTGGGTAATACTGCATGTATTTAAACTAAGGAGTTTTTTTTTTTAATTTTAGATTATTATTAACCTTTTTATATTATTAGAACTCATACGTTGTCTTAAAAAAGTAAAACTAACTCTAACTCATGGGAAGTTCGGCATCCATTACTTTGGATGCAGGCTCTAGCGCGCTTCCTCATTGCCCCAGCAGTGACATCTCTAGCGTGTTTTTCATCAGAAAAACTTCTTTTGGACTCAAAAGGTGAAGTGCAATTGTATCATGGGTTACACCACTAAAAAGCTAACTAAATTCCGCAGTTTTGAGGAAATTTGACAGCTTCTAGGGTGCTCCAGAGGGGAGTGAGGAATTTTCAAAAACTATTAAAAATTTAAGTTTTAATAAATGTTTTGTGTTTAGCGCGTTAAAAGTCCCACAGAAAGTGGGTTATTTATTTAAAATAACCAGACCCATCTCATATTTTAGAAAATTTAATGCTGATTAAGAAAATATCATCGCTTTTGTTTCTACGCTAAACTAAAGTAGAGAAAACTGTCATTTTTCAGAAAAAAAGTAAAATTTTAAAAATAAAAACAAAAAAATTCTATCTCCTCAAAAGATTGAGGTAGGAAACTCGTTTTTGCGCCATTCTAACCCGTTTAACATGCAGTATTACCCAATTTCTTTTTTACACTAAGTCTGGGGCACCCAGTATAAGTACTCAATAATAACTTTAAATTGAATAAAACATAGATGATAATTATTATTAAAGGCAAACTTAGTACACTAGAACTGTAAACAAATAATAATTTTTTATTTATAAAAAACTAGCTGTTTTTATATACTTTACATATATACCGGAGAATTTCGTTTTTAAATCTATAAAATTTATAAGTGAGACTTTTATCGACTCAAACGGTCGATTTCGTAAAAACGAACGATCAAAACGATTTTTATAACAATAAAGAATATACCCGAAGATTGGCTGAAGCTATGCAATTTTAATATGTACAGGTGTTCGTACTTGGTATCAAAGAACCACTGAGCGAAATTTGGGGAATTTAGGACAAACGGTATGGATTTCTAGAAAGAACAAACAAACAAACGGAATTTCATCATTATTTATATAGATATATAACAAAGTTACAAAGCTGTGACTCTAAAAGTATTTATATGCTTTGATGCACAATGCAATACTAATACCCTTGTCTATCCTTCCTATATTTAGTCCAAAATGGAACATCCCAGAAAGGCCTAGATCATTCCAAAACATGTGATTCCGTACTAATACATGAAATTAATGAAATGGTTCCAGAAAATACCAGAACTCTTTCAGTGTACCTAACAGAAATAATCATCTGTTGATATTTTGAGTCACGGTATAAACATTCGTCGAATATATTAAAATTTGAAATACGGGAATATCATATTTTTTGGCAAATTCAACTACCTCAGAGCGATAAGAAGCAACATGACAGAGGAAAGGTCTACCGCTTGTATGGATTCCCTTTAAATATCGCAATCCTAAACTTCAGCTTTGAGCGCTTCATAAATCAATACTTACTCGTTCCCACCCTTTAGGAAAAACACTTTTCATTGGACATCTTGTCATCTTTAGAGTGGGGAATAAATTTCATTGGGAAATAAATGAAAAACTTCATCTATTTTCGCAGAAGCACGGAAAGTGTCAGGAACGTGAGTTCACCATTAGCGGAAGTAACAAACGAACTACTTTTGAGCCATATATAAAGGATTAAATAAAAGGGATTTCCTCGGAGACATGAATTGCAATTTCGATTAATTAAACAGTATTGTAAAGCCAATGGGTTTAAATAATTTTATTTACGCAAAATTATTGCACAAAAATATTAAAAAAATAATTAGAACTGAAATTAGTAATAACGTTACAAACAGTAACTACAAGTGACCGAACAGTGACTAAAAAGTAATCTTTTGATTCCATGCTCAAGGCAAAAGAGTAATCCATCGCTTCTTTATATAGTCCGAAATGAACATCCCAGGAAGGCCTAGATCATTCCAAAACATGCGATTCCGAACTAATACATGAAATGAATGTAATGGTTCCAGAAAATACCGGAACTCTTTCACTATAGTTAACAACTGTTTGGGAAAAGAACTTGTTATCGAACGAGAAGCTTAAACTGCAATTTACCAATATTGAAAAAATAATTATAAATTCTGTCTCTATTTTGATATTCCTGAATAATAAATAAAACTATATTATTTCAACAAAGACTGTTGTTTATAGTAACGTGAAAATGTTAAAAAGACGAGACAAAAATTCTTTTTTGACTTAAGCCTTTTTGCCCGAAGACGAATGATTAAATATAACTGTAGATTTTAGTTCTTGTAATTATATATTTATTGAGTAAGTTTTAATTATTTTTTGTACTTGCCATAAATTTTTTATGGTCTTGGCGTTTTTATGTACTATTGTATTTTTATTCAGAAAAAGTGAAGGTTAAAATTTCTTTTGAATATTCAGAATTTGTTTACTTATTTGTTGTTTTTTCTTCAGAAAATTTTAGTTTTAAGATAAAAAAATTTAAATGTTGAAATTAATGTGCAATTATGTACATCGCCTCTGGGCTGGCTGGTTCTGTTTATCTGATATTATTTCACATTCATAGAAGCGATTTGCTGAAGGTTACATATTTTCAGTTGTATTTACTTATAGTTCAGTTGTATATTACTTTTGAATACACAATTTTTATTATACAAATTAAAAGAAGAGTGATATTACTTATAGATATTTTAATAAAGAGTGTTAAGCGATCGGCTATTTGATGCAAGAACAAATCCCTTCCAAGAAAAAGCAGCTAACCCAAGAACCTCCGTAAGGTTCAATTAGTATAGTGAATTTTATTTTCTACTTCAACTTCTACTAGCACATTGATAAAAAATCTGGTGCGTGCGCGCAACACACAACTTTCACTTACCAACTTACTTAGATTAGAAATTAATGCGTTTTGTTGATTGCCACTTCTCAAATGAATAGAACGGCTTTAATTATGAACAATGGTCTGTCATTAAAGGCGTACTCCGCATGCGTGGGCTCAACGAGTTTTATGAGTTGACTGAATATTTTTCTTTTTTTCTCCTCTTTATGTTTTCTTTATTTTCATCATATCTCATATATAGCCATTTCTTATTTTTAGGCGTAACGAGAGACAGTTAATTTCTCCATATAAACAAAAACAAAGGTACTTTATAGGAAACAAACAAACAAAAAAGGCCCCAACCCACCCCAAAAAAAGCCCCCTCAGAACATTTTAATAATAGTAAAGCTTACCTGATATTAAAGAACAACTTATTTTTATAAACATGACGAATATGATAAAAATCGTTAAAGCCGTTTTTGAGATCATCGAAAAAAAGGTAAAAATTGGAAAAAAAAAATGTGAAATAAAGTGCTCGCTCCGTTTGACCAATTTTGATGAAATGTTGGCTATCACATCTTTGGCATATACCTACATCAAATACCCAGTTTGATCAAAATCGTTAAAGCCTTTTTTGAGTAAATAAAAAAAAAAGGTGAAAATAATACAAACAAAATTTATTAAGTAAAGTCCCCCCTCCGGTTGATCAATTTTGATGTAATGTCGGCTGTCGCATCTTTGGCATATACATACATCAAATACCCAGTTTGATCAAAGTCGTTAAAACCGTTTTTGAGTAAATAAAAATAAAACACGTGAAAATGATACAAAATTTATTAAGTAAAGTCCCCCCTCCGGTTGATCAATTTTGATGAAATTTTTACAGTCATATCTCCGGCATATAAATAGATCAAATACCCAGTTCGATCAAAATCGTTAAAGCCGTTTTTGAGTAAATAAAAAAAAAAACGTGAAAATGATACAAAATTTATTAAGTAAAGTCCCCCCTCCATTTGATCAATTTTCATGAAATTTTTACAGTCATATCTCGGGCATATAAGTAGATCAAATACTGAGTTTAATCAAAATCGTTAGAGCCGTTTTTGAGAAAAATCGAAAAAAACTTAAAAAGTTATTAAATAAAGTACCCCCTCCCTTTGAGCAATTTTGATGAAATTTTTGCTGTCACATCGCGGACATATACATACACTAAATACCCAATTTCAGGTTCGCAGGGTTTATAGTTTTTGAGCTAGTCTGTTCACACACACACACACACACACACAGACACACACACACAGACCATTTCGCGGGACTTGGTTAATTGGACTCAGGGGACCCCAAAACGTGTATTTCCGTTGAAAACCGGAAGTCGAAAATTTTCACGATCGCAATACTTCCACTTACTATATATTTCATATATAGGTAAGTGAAAGTAAAAAAATCTGGTGCGTGCGCGCAACACACAACTTTCACTTACCAACTTATTTAGATAAGAAATTAATGCGTTTTGTTAGTGCCACTTCTCAAAGTTACATATTTTCCACATTCATTTCTTATTTTTGTTTTCATTTGCTCTATAAACCCCTCAGAACATTTTAATAATGATAACGCTTACCTGATATTAAATAACACTCAATTTTCATTAAACATGACGAATATGAAGAAAATCGTTAAAGCCGTTTTTGAGATAATCTAAAAATTAGAAAATTTTTTTTGAAATAAAGTGTCCCCTTCGGTTGATCAATCTTGATGAAATGTTGGCTATCACATCTTTGGCATATACATACATAAATACCCAGTTTGATCAAAATCGTGAAAGCCGTTTTTGAGTAAATTAAAAAAACACGTGTAATTGATACAAAATTTATTAAGTAAAGTCCCCCCTCCGGTTGATCAATTTTGATGAAATGTTGGTTATCACATCTTTGGCATATACATACATCAAATACCCAGTTTGATCAAAATCGTGAAAACCGTTTTTGAGTAAATAAAAAAGACACGTGAAAATGATACAAAATTTATTAAGTAAAGTCCCCCCTCCGGTTGATCAATTTTGATGAAATGTTGGCTATTACATCTTTGGCATATACATACATCAAATACCCAGTTTGATCAAAATCGTGAAAGCCGTTTTTGAGTAAATAAAAAAAAACACTTGAAAATGATACAAAATTTATCAAGTAAAGTCCCCCCTCCATTTGATCAATTTTCATGAAATTTTTACAGTCATATCTCGGGCATATAAGTAGATCAAATACTGAGTTTAATCAAAATCGTTAGAGCCGTTTTTGAGAAAATCGAAAAAAACTTAAAAAGTTATTAAATAAAGTACCTCCTCCCTTTGAGCAATTTTGATGAAATTTTTGCTGTCACATCGCGGGCATATACATACACTAAATACCCAATCTCAGGTTCGCACGGTTTATAGTTTTTGAGCTAGTCTGTTCACACACACACACACACACACACACACACACACACACACACACACACACACACACACACACACACACACACACACACACACACACACACACACACACACACACACACACACACACACACACACACACACACACACACACACACACACACACACAGACACACACACACACACACACACAGACCATTTCAGGGGACTTGATTAATTGGACTCAGGGGACCCCAAAACGTGTATTTCCGTTGAAAACCGGAAGTCGAAATTTTTCACGATCGCAATACTTCCACTTACTATATATTTCATATATAGGTAAGTGAAAGTAAAAAAACACGTGAAAATGATACAAAATTTACTAAGTAAAGTCCCCCCTCCCGTAGATCAATTTTGATGAAATTTTTACAGTCATATCTCGGGCATATAAATACATCAAATACTCAGTTAAATCAAAATCGTTAGAGCCGTTTTTGAGAAAATCGAAAAAAACTTAAAAAGTTATTAAATAAAGTACCCCCTCCCTTTGAGCAATTATGATGAAATTTTTGCTGTCACATCGCGGGCTTATACATACTCTAAATACCCAATTTCAGGTTCGCACGGTTTATAGTTTTTGAGCTAGTCTGTTCACACACAGACACACAGACACACACACACACACACACACACACACACACACACACACACACACACACACACACACACACAGACCATTTCGCGGGACTTGGTTATTTTGACTCAGGGGACCCCAAAACGTGTATTTCCGTTGAAAACCGGAAGTCGAAAATTTTCACGATTGCAATACTTCCACTTACTATATATTTCATATATAGGTAAGTGAAAGTAAAAATATGCGGGGTCGCCTATGTTGTAATGGCTAATATAGCAGGCTTACAACACAGGTAGCTAAAGGGAGTGAGTGATAGGACGTCAAATGCAGATCCCAAGCCTGTGCGATATCACTCGCACTTTAACTCCTGTTAAAGATCACTATCCTAATTATACCTGGATAGGCAAAATTTAGTTATAGACAACAAAAATAAATTAAATATAAGTATACGCTAGGGAAAATGATTTATAATACCTTTACTTTATTATTGTTAGTATTACCTCACCCCTATAAAAGATCTTCAAGCATTACCAGTTAAATTAGCAATACTTTATGTTGTCTTTTAAAAATATAAAAACAGGATACAAAGCCCGCTAGATAACAATTCTTTTCACTGGATCGATAACTGACTGTTTAACAGAATTAATACTTAAATTAAATTAAAGTTAAGCACAAACTTCACCTCCAGAACGCGCAGGATCGGATGGTCACAATGCTTATTGTGGAAATGGAATCATTCATTTCGAGAAGTGCAGACGAATGGATTGCTTCTCTCATCAAAGGTAATTATCGAAGGCATTTCAAAGCTCTTCGGAGGTTGCCTTATTAGGCGTGCCGCGGGGAGAAGCCTAAGCATAAGGTCACGGGAAAATACTTTATGTGCCCTGAGTATTGATCGCAACTCGGCCAATTCGGCAATGCAAACCGCCTAACTATGCTGGTTGCTTCAGGTAATCAAATAAAAAAATACCATTCACCTAAACTCATATTTCTTATGAAGGTATGTCTGATCTTTTCCCTGATTTCCTGAAGTTGTACTTGCTTTTAATGGAAATTCTTTACTAGAGTTTCATTTAAAGAAATTTATGGGAAATTCCCGTTTTCGTCGATCAAGAAAGGCTATATAAATAATAAAAAGAGTTACATTAAGTGTCTTATTATATGTGGCGTCAGTAATTTTTAACTAAAAAAAAGGGAAGAAAATTTAGCAGAATTCTTAAGGTGTCTTAACGTGGCTTTCAATCAACATATTGTTTTTATTACCTTTAAGGACAAAAGGAATTAGAGATGAAAAATATTTTTTTTAAAATTAACTAAACTAGAGGAAGGATATTTTCTGTATTTAATTTAAATCTTGATTTTGATGTTAATCGCTATTTCAAACGTGCTATCAAAAATAAGGGGACGTTCCGGTATTAAAAATACTCTTTTTTTTAATCTTCTATATTTAATTTAAAGCATGATATTGATGTTACTGGCTATGCGCTCATATAGAATTTTTTTTTAACATCTAAAACTAAAGAATTTCACGGCAAAAAATATGTGGATTAATTAAAAAAATAAAAAATAAATTAAATTGTTAGATTTACAAAAAAAAAATAAAAAAGGGAGAAAATAAGTTGTAAAAAAGATGTTAAAAATAGTTTAACATACTACTTCAGTTGCTGCGTGAAAACGATGGTAATATGTGGCCAAATATCAAAATATTCATAAAACTTATTCAAATATAAAAATAGATAAAATCAATACATTTCAAGGGCAAGGAATATTATATTTTTTATTTATTCATTTTTTTGTCAAATACAATACATTTCAAGGGCAAGGAATATTATATTTTTTATTTATTCATTTTTTTGTCAAATACAATACAGATAAATATTCAAAAAAGTGTCCCATCATACTGATTTTTCTGGGGACAGGCAAATTAGTCGGCACTGGAGGAGAAAGCAATCTTTGAATGATGAGTCAATCTTTAGATATGAATACGCATTAAATTTGATATGATGTAAAAAAAATAAAATAAAAAATACCTATGCAAAAATTGCCAAGAAATAATATGTAAAGAAGATACAGTTTAGAAAAGACATTTGTACGAAAAAATATTTAAGAAGAGATAAATATGGACTTTAGGGTTCCTGCGAAGGAAATTCTACTTGACCTTTATGCATGAGTCATAAGGATCCGAGGTTCCATACAAATGGATTACTAAAGGATGGAGGATGAAAACACAAATGGGTTCGCTCAGCCCTTTTAAGGAAACTGAGAAGTTAGAGAAATACTATAATAATGCGAATAATAAATATCGAATTTATTATCTCCAGAGAGCTTTTACCTACAAGCTTTAATTAACATTAAGTATATTGTAAATTCGAAAAACTATTTTTACACTCATTTTAAGTTGAAAACAACAGACAGCCAAATAACTAGGGAACGAGAAAAAGTTGCAATGCCATTCAACTAAATGATGATATCGTCCAGTAGGAGATATATTATTTTAAAATAAAAAAAATGTGAATTTTTATTTTTATTATCTTCAAATTGTCTCTTCTATCACTGGGCGAGACCACAGATTTGTGAAACATGTTAACAACTTTAATCGGTTCTCCTTAAACCTAGCTTAGTTGAGTTATTTTTTGAGGATCTAGACTAGTCACTGGACGAGCATGTTATTTAGTACAATGTTGTATGTATTATAATATTGAATGAGGTATAATGTTTTTTTTAATAAAATACAAAATTAAATCTAATAAAAAATAAAAAAATAAAACAGTAGGACACTTTTTAATTATTAGGGGGTGAAGAAATTAAAAACGGTGTAAAAAATATATTAATTAAGGTAATAGAAGAAGGGAAAAGGTCAAACATAAAGCATTGTACACACACAGTACAACTCTAACATAAAGGGATTACAAAAAAAAAAAAAGGGGAGGGTATTCAAAGGAAAAACATTCATCCTATTGACCTTTTTCCTTTAAACGGCGATAAATGAATAACGGCATCTTTTCATTCTTTTTTCCGTTTATTTTTAGTTCTATATATAAAAAAAAAATTTATTCATTACAAGTTTTGGAGCTTCCAAGCTTTTAATTAGTACTTTTAACAATTTTTTTTTATAACAAACTTTATTTTATATTTTTATTTTTAAGTACTTCAGTGTTTTATTTTTTAATAATAATACCTGAGGAGTATTAATTCAGCACCTCAGAGCCAGATTGTCATTAGTCCATTTTTATCCATTTCGAGGAAAGGGTCGATAATTATTGGATCGAACACGTTAATTCCATTAAAACTATCGATTCTCTAAAGGTTCCCAGGATTTTGAAAAAAAATCAAGGATTTAGGTAATGAATGTCAATGAAAATGGATAAATATAAAGATAGTCTTATCTATATTCAATTTATACAAAATTGAGAATTCGGATTTAGGGCAGTCTGGCTCTGAGGTACTGGCTCTGAATTAACACAATAACACCGCTCAAAACACAATGATTTTCACAGGTAGATATCATGTAACCTATATTTAAAAAAAAATTGATGAAAAAAAAAGGCATGGATATTATCATTACAAAGCTATAATGCAATTTTATATAAATAATTTGAGATTACGAAATTATAGATTATGGGTTCTCGGCTAACCCTCCATAATTGTTATTACACTTAACTCTCAACAGGAAGAAAAGTTCGAAACAAGCATGAATAAAATAAAAAAATAAATAAAAATGCTGACACGAACCAAGTTGGCCTCCATTCAAAAAAACTGCTACGTTAGACTTTCCTCTTGGAGAAAATATCCTCACCCACCTCTAAAATAACCTCTAAATTGTAACTAAATTACCGAAGATAGTTTAAATAATTTAAGCGTTTACCTCTGAAATAGCTTGTGACAAACTTTAAACTGAATTATTAATTATAATTTTTAATAACAATATCAATTATTTAAATAAATAAACTAGTAAAAACTGCAGAAATTGTTGCTTCCGTGTATCGGGCTAAGCGCAATTCCATTCAACCTTTAGTTTTTAAACTTTTTAAATATTTTACATCCCAAGGTAAAAGCGAAAAGTTAAATAATTGTAATTAAAATTACAATTTTAAATTACGAAAAAAAAAATAAAATGATTCAATGATTATGAGTTACTTCCTAGTTCACTGGGCTCATTTATCTATTGTAAAGACTTTTTTTCCATTTTCACTATCGATTTATTTACTTTTAATTTAGCATTCGGTAAAGCTAAAGCGCATTTCACAACCGTATTTTTTATGTTTAAATTTCTCAAACATTTTTTTTCTTTTGAAAGTTTATATTTGCCCTATTTTGCGTGTCCATGCCACAACAAATTATAAACCGTACGAACTGCCAAATTTGGCGCCGTTAAGCCGCAAACCGAAAATTTGTTCTAAACGTTCTTCCTTTTTTTTTTCTGTCTCCTGTTAAGGTTCATATTGTTAAGAAAAAATTATTAGCATGGTGCAGTTTACAAGGTTAGATAAATCATTTTTCATCAATTTTTTCGGTATTTTTTATTCTTTTTATTCCCTTCTTCACCTTTAGGCTATACGGGGATTTCCCAGGCCAGGGGCGGGGGAGTAACGCAGAGTATTATTAAATATATCCTGGACACGGATTTTGAACTTGCTATCTTCGGGTTATGTTGTCAGGATCAACGGCGTATTTCCTAAAATTATAAGGTGAAGCTCACGCTTTCGAAAAATAATTTCTTTTATTTGTTTCCTCATAAGTTTGCAGACTTTTAACACCTCGCAGCAACACCTTAATAAATAAATTAAACCAGCAACTAATTGTTAACTGAATTAATTACTAAATCAACTAAAAAAAAAAGAAAACAGATTTTGAAAAAGCCCAACGTTTTTAATAGCATTCTTTCAGATTTAATATTTTCGACTATTTTATGATGAAAGCAGATATAAACATCAATATATATTATAAAGCAAAGTGTACAATGCGCGTGCCGATAAGGCTCAAGAACGACTCCACGTAAGATTAAGCAAGTTATGTCGTCGTTTAGCCATATAACTCCTAACGGATAAGGTTTCCGTTTTTCTCTTAAGGATGTAAAATTGAAGAGAAAATGACTGGAATTTTCAGCCTCTTGCACCATTTAATTAGCCTCTCTGAGAATGAGATACAACTTTATGAATGAAAAATTTAGTTCGAGCTCCAGACTACCAGGAAGCGCTAGGGTGCGTTTCACTCAATGTTTATTGTTCATTCATCCAGTTCAGTTTGTAAAGGTTATATATTTGTTCAGCTGTTCTTTTTTAATTACTAGAAAATTAAGCGAAAATAATTAGTTTCTCCTTTGCTTTCAAAATGTTTCTACGAATCTTCGGTAGTTTCTATACTTTTGGATCTAATAAATAGGACCATCATAGTATTCGGCGCTTAAGTTTTACTCGAAATATAATTTTTTTAACTGAGATACCAGATTTTTGCAACTAGAATCTAATAACTTATTATCTGCTGACTGCTTGGAATGGGCTTAAAGGATTCAGAATCACAGACAGCATCAAAACGATGTATAAGTCGACAAAGTTGCAGCAAAATTAATTGTTCATTTACCATTTTCAACCCCCTGTAAATTATACAGGGGTCCTTCTTTGGGCGGATTCTGCAGATCTCAAGTCAAGATTTTTTTTTTACTTTTAACATCTTGTGGACGACACCTTGACGAATAAATTAAATAAGCAGCTAATTGTTAACCGTGTTAATTGCTAAAGTAACTTGATAACAAAATTTGAAAAATATTATATTATATAATATAAATCGAGTAAGATAGAGGAGAGAGGAATGATATACAAGAAGGGCTTAGCCCCAGAGATCGATATGAGGTCGCCTCGAGTACAACTTTACGTGTCTTGGCACACTATCAAGTACTTCCACCTAGCTTCTATTAACGGAAAGAATAAGATTAAATAAATTTAAATCATTCAAGAATACAATAATAAGTTTCATTCACAGAGAGCTATTATGCAAATAATTTAAAATAAATTAAAACATTAAACAAGTTTATTTCTAAAGTAAATCTAACAATAAATATTGGAATAGGGTTTTCATTTAAAGGGTATGAATTACGTATCCAGGGCGAAGAATGAGACAATTATTATATAGTAATGGAAATATTTTTTAAATAAAAAAAAAATAAAAAATTGGTTCAATAAACCGTGTTTTTAAAAAATATTCTAAGCTATGTTTAACAACATTTAAAATAGCAGCTAGGTGGAGGGAAAAAAAGATGTTAATGAGCGCATACCAACTCTCATATAACAAATAAATTAAATATCATATACCGAAAGTTTTTTTATAACAGTGATTAAGTGGATAAGTTAAATTTCCTTACTTTTCAAAACAATACTTTTAAAGTTTGAACGGAATTGGTATAAAATCAGGATTTCATTATTAAGCTTTGTAATTTCGTCAATACTACTGAAGAAGAGGTTACTGATTAGGGTCATTAAACCAACTGAATAGGTCCTAAAAGTATTGAGATATTAGAATTGACTAACTGTTTACTAAGTAATAACAACATATTTAACAAACATGATAATAACTTTATTTCAAGTGAACGGCTGACTTAACACGTTCACGCCGGGACTGTTTAATGCTTTTCGCTCTATCGGGCGGGAGCTATTCCAGGGCATTATGCAGTATTGGCAATCCAACAATAATAAAATAAACAATAAAAAATACTATCCTACTAGTTATATTAATAATACGGTACTAATAATAATTGCTATTAAAACATAAATGTTAATAAGTTTATAAGTATATATATATATATATATATATATATATATATATATATATATATATATATATATATATATATGAATATAAATAAATATAAAAATAAATTAATTTACGTTAAATTTTCAGCTATACAGAAATTATTTCTACTTTCTTAAAACTTTGGCTGCCATGTCACCTGAAATCCAGTAACTGTTCTCTTGTCAGAGAATTGAATATTAACATTGCGTCGAAACAAGAGCGTGATTCTCAGTTATTCTTTTTCGGCTGTCTAAGTGTTAAAGATCTAATTATTTGTAAGAGGCATCATTTTAGTGTGAACCACTACTTATATATAAACGCCGCCCGATTAGGCAGTCAAGTGTGAGCCACCGGTGGTACACGCCGGCGTGCAACCGCCTACATGTTTTGTTTTTAGCCTCCATTTTGGACTGAATTAGACTTGTTCTCCCGGATGACAGATTCGAAAATCCAAGCTATGTCCTTGCATCTAAGAATTCTATCAGACTACCTACCTACATGAGGAAGGAAAATCGATTGGACAGTATTTACAAAAAATTAAAAAAATTCGACATTTAGGATTATTATATGCATAGAAAGAAATATGTATGCGTAAGTTATACATGCAAGTAAGAAGTATGCCCAGTTACATTGAATATAGACAAACTTTATTTATTTATTATTTATTTATTTGTAATGAAAAAATCGCGATATTGACATAAAATATAAATCAGGGGCGTACCCAGGATCAAAACTAGGGGGGGGGGCAAGGTAAAATCTAGGGGGGGCAAGCTATGGTCGTTCAGGTTGTAACACCTTACCGCGGAAAAGGTGAATGAAACCAAAATTATGTATAATTATAGCAGTGCTTTATCAACTAAGTTATTACAATTATTTGCTTGAAAAAAATGTATTCTATTATTGCTTCCAGTCTTCAAAGCCTAAAAAATTATTGCACCCAGCCCCCCCCCCCCTGCCCCCCGCTGGGTACGCCCATGTTATAAATTATTATTATTAAAATTATCATTTATAAAATAAGAGAAGACAAAATACATGGAGTACTATTACTCACAACACTAATAAACAAAAGATGGATAATACCTTGCTAGTTTTTAACCACTTATATTTATAGATCCATGGAAGTACAGAAAAAGACCAGACTAGAGAACGATGCCAGCATGGGACATTTTAGACAGATAAAGGACACGTGTGAAGTCCCTTTCATTATGCATCGATTCAACAATTTTCTAAAATTAGTAAAAATTATTCTAAATTGATCAATAATTAAGTATTAACGCTGGCGGTCACCTGTAGTGTAGTGCTTAGCTTAGCAGTCTACAATACTAAAGGTCGCGTTTTGACGTCCCGCGGGCGCCCTAGGTTTTTTTAATGGGAGAACAAAACCTTGGCTATACCGCCCCTCGGATAGGACGTAAAATGGAGATCCCGAGCCTGTACGATATCAGGTACTCGTTAAAGATCCCTATCTTAATTAAACCTGTATAAGCAAAATTTAGGACTCCCGTTGTAGCTTCGGACCGATTAGCCGTAGTGGTATAAAGTGGCGTT
Organism: Aelia acuminata; assembly: GCA_911387785.2. Classification (NCBI taxonomy): domain Eukaryota; kingdom Metazoa; phylum Arthropoda; class Insecta; order Hemiptera; family Pentatomidae; genus Aelia; species Aelia acuminata. The sequence goes on along the minus strand of OU426982.1, from coordinate 113,571,090 downwards.
AATTAAACAGAGTAAAGTAAAGTAATTAACAATAAATTGCAACCCGTCAATCTTACCTAGCTGGGAAACTCAAGAGTAAAACACTTACAAAGTCTGTCATTTTTATTCAAATATACAAGTATGTCATTAGACGCGCGTTTTAAGCAGGATATCTGCGGGTTTTCCTAGGTAGTAAGGAGGACGCGTATTTTTCTCAACAATTTGGTATCCTCAGCCACCCCACCCCCTTATTGGCTAAAAACTGAAAAAGGTTCATTTTTCCCCTCCCAAAGAACTCTTAAGGAACTTTCATTAAAATTGGAATACTTGCAAGGTCCCCCCCCTTTTTTTAAGACTAAATTGACAGGGCTATAACGCCCGCCTCTTGGATTAATGGTTAAGGTGTATAAAATTGGCCTGAAACACCAAAATTAAAGTGTTTACGAGGGAGAAGGAACTTTGATAGGTTAGAAACTAGTAACATTACTTTGGCTGAGAAACTGCAAGAGGACTACTTTGTCGAAACGGATCCATGCTTTGGATAATATAGTAGGCTATTACTAGTTGGGAACTTTTAATGACCATGAGGTGCTAAATTCAATAAGTGTGCTTTACTCGTAGATAGACAAGTTCTCGAGGAAATTTACCGTGGGGGAATGGCTTGCTTGGTTAATTATTTTTTCTTCTTCCAAACTTTATTTATATTAAAGTTATACAAATGTTAAACATTACAGTTAATTAATGTTTTATGTTATACCGCATACTGTAATTTTTTTTACTTTAACTTACCATATATATGAAATATATAGTAAGTGGAAGTATTGCGATCGTGAAAAATTTCGACTTCCGGTTTTCAACGGAAATACACGTTTTGGGGTCCCCTGAGTCCAATTAACCACGTCCCGCGAAATGGTCTGTGTGTGTGTGTATGTGAACTGACTAGCTCAAAAAATATAAGCCGGGGGAATCTGAAATTGGATATTTAGTGTATGTATATGCCCGCGATGAGACAGCAAAAATTTCATCAAAATTGGTCAAACGGAGGGGGTAGTTTATTTAATAACTTTTTACGTTTTTATCGATTTTCTCGAAAACGGCTCTAACGATTTTGATTAAACTGAGTATTTGATGCATTAATATGCCCGAGATTTGACTGCAAAAATTTCATCAAAATTGATCAACCTGAGGGGGTACTTTACTTAATAAATTGTGTCCCACTTTTACGTGGTATTTAGTATATGTATGTACCCGCGATGTGACAGTAAAAATTTCATCAAAATTGATCAATTGTAGTGGGCACTTCACTGAATAAGTGTTGTCTTATTTTCACGTGTTTTTTATTTACTCGAAAACGGGTTTAACGATTTTGATCAAAATTGATGGTTTTATTGATGGTATTTGGTGTATGTATGTGCCCGCAATGTGACAGTAAAAATTTCATCAACATTGATCAAATAGAGGGGGTACTATACTTAATAAATTTTGTATCATTTTCACGTGTGTTTTTCATTTACTCATATACGGCAAAACTGGCTAATCTAATGAAATCCATGGAAACATTGAATAATCTATAACTAAAGGCCGCATTTGTAATTATTTAAAAAATTTCCCCATTTAACAAACTCTAAAATTTTAGTCAACTTTTCATACAAATAAAAACCAAATTTTCCATAGAAAAGGTTGCATGGATCATTTTTCATTTTTCTTAGCATGTCATATAAGTTAATTTTATGTACTCGAAAAAAAAATATTATGCATGTTTATCCAAGCAAACCGGTATTTAAAAAAAAAAAATCTGGTGCGTGCGCGCAACACACAACTTTCACTTACCAACTTATTTAGATTAGAAATTGACGTGTTTTGTTAATTGCCACTTCACAAAGTCACAAATCTTTCCACATTCATTTCTTATTTTTTCCTTTTATGAGTAATATAAAACACACGTGAAAATGATACAAAATTTATTAAGTAAAGTACCCCCTCCATTTGATCAATATTGATGAAATTTTTTCAGTCATATCTCGGGCATATTAATACATCAAATACTCAGTTTGATCAAAATCGTGAAAACCGTTTTTGAGTATATATAAAAAACACGTGAAAATGAGACAACATTTATTCAGTAAAGTGCCCCCTCCAATTGATAAATTTTGATGAAATTTTTACTGTCACATCGCGGGCACATGCATATACTAAATACCAAGTTTGATTGAAATCATTAAAGCCGTTTTTGAGTAAATGAAAAAAAACACATAAAAGTGGGACACAATTTATTAAGTAAAGTACCCCCTCACCGGGGTTGAGTAAAGTACCCACCTGTACCGGTTGATCAATTTTGATTAAATTTTTACAGTCGTATCTCGGGCATATAAATAGATCAAATACTCAGTTTAATCAAAATCGTTAGAGCCGTTTTTGAGAAAATCGAAAAATACTTAAAAAGTTAAAAAAAGACACACACACACACATCGCGGGCATATACATAGACTAAATACCCAGTTTCAGGTTCGCACGGTTTATAGTTTTTGAGCTAGGCTGTTCACACACATACACACACACAGACCATTTCGCGGGACTTGGTTAATTGGACTCAGGGGACCCCAAAACGTGTATTTCCGTTGAAAACCGGAAGTCGAAATTTTTCACGATCGCAATGCTTCCACTTACTATATATTATATATATAGGTAAGTGAAAGTAAAAAAGAAAGAAATATTTTTATATTAATATAAATTCAAGGTTCACATATGTATAAATATTTAGCTTTATTTTTTACATGTAAAACCACTTTGTACTAATGCTAATTGTAAGGTAGCTTACATGATTACAAGCCGATTCGAAACCCATATCGACATCAGTACTGGGAATTCTCTCTCCCCTACACGCACGGATGCTTAATAGGAATCGTTCAATTTCATACACTCCAACGAGCTTTTACCTAAATTAATGAAAGGAACCGTTGACCTATATATCATCTTTGGAGACCACATTATCGTACAATGTCCACCTGTGGAACAGAACAAGCAGATATATAGACGCTTGGTAGGCCTAGTGTGTAACATTTATTATCACCTCAATTGAAATCCGGAACATTTACACTTGCGTGTCTGGTATCTTAGGAGCTTACAATAAAGCTAAAAGCTCGTAGTGTGAACAGGGCTATTAGGGACCCCAGGAGCCCAAATAAATCTTCATGGCGATACTCCGTGTTACGCGAAATGAAAAAAAAAAAAATCCGGTGCGATGCGCGCAACACACAACTTTCACTTACGAACTTACTTGGATTAGAAATCGATGTGTTTCGATATGTAAACGCCATTCCTCAGCTTCATATATTTGTCCACATTTAAGTATATACTTATATTTGTATATCTCCATAAGTTATAGAGTATCTGTATAGTAAAATTCTCAACACTTTTCGATTCATTATTACTTATTTATTTATGAGGGGACTAAGTTCATCAACAGTCGAGTTTTTTTTACTGCTTGCTTGTTTCTTACTACGAGTTGCTTATTGAAAATACATCGTGAAGGTGAATCAATAGGTGTATTTACGTCTCTTATGCCTTTCTGGAAATGAAGAACGATTACTGTTCCTCTTAAATCGCTTTATATTGTTTCAAAAATGTATTATGGAACAAAAGTTTCTTGACTAAAATATACCTATATTAATTATAGACTATTATCTTATACCATATTTTTACACACCTGCGATGATGTGTGTGTCGTAAAAACGATGCGATGACACCTTTGGGCTGTCGCATCGCGGGCATATTCATACATCAAATACCCAGTTTGATCAAAATCGTTAAAGCCGTTTTTAAGTAAATAAAAAAAACAAAAAAAAAAACACGTGATAATGAGACAACAGTTATTAAGTAAAGTCCCCCTCCGTTTAACCAATTTTGATGAAATTTCGGCTGTCGCATCACGGTCATATACATACACAAAATACCGAGTTTGGTCAAAATCGTTAAAGCCGTTTTTAAGTAAAAAAACAAAAAAAACACGTGATAATGGGACAACATTTATTAAGTAAAGTGCCCCCTCCTATTAATCAATTTTGATGAAATTTTTACTGTCGCTTCGCAGGCATATTAATGCATCAAATACTCAGTTATATCAAAATCGTTAGAGCCGTTTTCGAGAAAATCGATAAAAACGTAAATAGTTATTAAATAAAGTACCCTCTCCGTTTGATCAATTTTGATGAATTTGATGATTTATGCTGTCACATCGCGGGCTTATACATGTACTAAATACCCAATTTCAGGTCTGTGAGGTTTATAGTTTTTGAGCTAGTCTGTTCACATACACACACACACAGACCATTTCGCGGGACTTGGTTAATTGGACTCAGGGGACCCCAAAACGTGTATTTTCGTTGAAAACCGGAAGTCGAAATTTTTCACGATCGCAATACTTTCCTTACTATATATTTCATATATAGGTAAGTGAAAGTAAAAATCAAAAAATATATCTGTTAACAAATAGACGCAAATAATATTTTTTAAATACCAAAAGGTTGGGATAGCAGACTATTTAAAATGATTCGCCAACGATTTCCGTTAATCATTTACAAAGTACTTTAGAATAAACCAGGCCAACCATGAGAAATATACATACATATCGGGAGTAATTAAGTCGATAGTCATCAAAATAAAATTAAGATAATTTCGTGGCGAGTCAACATGTCTTTAAATTGAAAAATAGCGGTACAACCTCTTAGGGCTTCAGACCAGATAAAAAAATGGAATTTTATCCTGCCCCACTTGCACTGCATATGCATTATTAGTTGTTGATATTACTTTATGATATAGTTAATAGTAACCCTAGCAATACGAACCTAATATTAATACGAAATAGGCATTAATACGAAAACCTAGCAGTTTTGCTAGTGAAATAGTATTCAACAATTTACTTGTTAGTATATATGTATGTCTACGTATATGGATGTAATAATAATAGCCTTTTTATTTAAATACAAATATGAAATTAACATAAATTAAATGAACAATCATCTTCTTTGTACATAATTCTTCCCTTATCATTGATTGTAATAAGTAAAAATTATAATGTAGTCTTTGCTAATTATGGGAGTAATGGTCTACGCTGTCCCAGGTGACCAACCTATGGGGAGCGGAATATGTATGTAAGTATACGTATATGTATGCATGTATACGAATGTAGGTGCGCGAAGTAGTCAACGGTTTGATCTTGAAATACTACGATTATGTTAATATAAATTAAAGCAATGTAACATAAATAGAGAGAAATTTACGTTTAATAACGACAAAAACTCCTAATCAATTATTTACTACTTATGCACAGGAATCTCTAAAAAAAACTTGAATTTCAATTTAATTTTAAATTGAATCGAGTTAAACCCTAGGTTCATTATCTTTATCTAATTACAGACTGATTGGTTTAGAAAATAAAATGCTAATCCAAAAAATAATCCACGAATCTCTAAACCAAAACATAAATTACTAGGAATTCACATTTAACATAAAAAATGTGCAAAACATTAAGTTAGCAGTATATTAATATAAATTATATTATTATATACATGTGCGTGTTTGTATATTGTACATTGTAAGGAGTGATAAAATTGAATAAATTTTATTTCAAACAAGTTTCCAATGTTTCGAGTGTTGTTTATAAGTATTGTGACACCCTGTAATGATCTCAGAAGTTTCTTCATTACCCACTCCACTCCCATCTCAAAGTATTCCTTAAACGATTCTTTTTAATTAAAATTCTTTCTTTTCTTCAGAGCAAGCTCGCTTCATAAGGGTGCTTCTTTATTTCTTTTCTTTCTTTCTTTTTTTTATTTTTTATTCTAGTTCTGATACTCATTTAGTCATAAATTTGTTTAAAAATAAATAAACATACCGCCTTAAATATTATGCTGGCATATTTTTATGTATCGTTCATGATGACTTGTAAAAATAGAAAAAAAAATCTGAATTAAATTGATACATTTCTTTAGAGTCCTGAGGATGTCGCACAGTGATTAAATGGCGGGAAAAAGAAACTATTTTTTGGAGGTATTGCAGTTATGTTTTCTTTTCACTATTAATAAGTATAATATTATAACGTGAGATAAAATATATGATTGAAAAGAGTTTTTTCAAAATATTTTTGAAAAGACTTTTTGTTGGAACAGTTAGAACAAACTGTTCTGGTACATGTTCGTGAAATTTCGAAATCTCTACGATTGTCGGGAACCTTCTACGTTGTTCTAATTCAGACTAAATATAAGCAGCGATGGACTGGAGAGTTAGTCTTGTTCTGAAGCTCGAATCATATGGAATTATTTGTGTTACTCTATCATTACAAGTTGATATTTTTTTGTTATCTTGTCAGATATTTGAGTTTTTATGGTCGTTAGGCACAGACCATTTCGAGGAACTTGGTTAATTGGACTCAGGGGACCCCAAAACGTGTATTTCCGTTGAAAACCGGAAGTCGAAATTTTTCACGATCGCAATACTTCCACTTACTATATATTTCATATATAGGTAAGTGAAAGTAAAAAAATCGATTTCGGGTTATTAAGAGATTTAATGTTCTGGGGACCCCTGAGTAAAATAACCAATCATCGCAAAACGGTTTGTGTGTGAGTGCGTGCGTGCCGGTCTCTTAGTAAGTCTATCACAAAAATGATAAGCCGTATGTAACTACAAATTGAGTAGTGAGGTAATGTGACAGCAAAGGTTTGGCCAAAATCGTATCCGGAAGAGGCACTATATTCTGAAATGATTCCACAGTTTTACATTTTTCTCAAAAAACAGCATTAACTATTTTGATAAAACTTGTCATATTTAATAAAAATCAAGGATAAGGCAGGTTTTAAGGTAAGTAGTAAAGATAAGAAAAAAAAACTTAAGATTCTAAAACTTGTTTTGTCTGTTTGGAGAACAATATTTGCAGAATACTAAAATAAACTATTAAGCAAACAATTTTTCACTTAAAACTGGTTTTATCTAGATTTGCTTCATACATATATCCGGTTTTAAAACTTACTGAAGTAAGATTTTGAAGTTAAACAAATAATGTGTACATCAATGAATACCTACTACCAATTCAATTCAGAAATTTTTTATGTTTTAATCCTGGAATGTTGTAAATGTAGGTAACATATTTGCAATATTCTATGCTAATCTTAGTATGAACTATATTTAATATTATCTAAGCGAGTTTTAGATATAATTTATTCTAATTATTACTATGCATGTAAATCCATTATGATAATTTAACTGGAACGCTATACCTCATGGGTAGAGGGTTATGGAATATTAATAGAGAAAACACCTGTCGGTAACGATGCAAATACTCTATACCAGTCCGGAGGGCAGACATAGCTGAATCTACTAGGGGCATAATCGCCGTGCATTAGTAAAACAAAATAAAATATTTAACATTAAAATTTCCAAAAAAAAATATAAATATAAGATATACATATCACCATTCACAAACCTTGAATAACATATCTTGAACTCCTGATATAATAATTGTTTCCTGCATTTCTGTAGTCCATAAAATAATGCAAAAATGAGGTTATGTTTAATGGTTTTCATTCCCCTTACTTCCATAGTTTTGGACAGGTAATATTTTTCGTTTATAATTTATTTAAAGATAAATGATTTTGTAGCACATCTTTTGTTTTGGCAATTGGCATTATTATATCTTTATAGCTCATCTTTGAAACGAGTAATCAGAATGTCGCTAAAAGTGTATAGCTAAAAATTAAAAATTATGGGGGGTCACCTGTGGTATAGTGGTTACCATGGCAACCTACAATACACTGGTCACAGGTTCGTGTCCCGCGGTGGCCCTAGGATTTTTTAAAGGGAGTAAAAAATCCTTGGCTGTGCCGACCCTCGGATAGGATGTAAAATGGAGGTCCCGAGCCTGTACGATGCCAGAGGTACGAGGCCATTACTCCTGTACGAGTACGAGGCCAGTACTCTTTAAAGATCCCTAACCTAATTATACCTGAATAGGCAAAATTTAGGACTCCCACTGTAGCATCGTCCAATTAGCCTTAGTGCCTTAAGGTGGACGTTAAATAAACAACAACAAGTTAAAATTAGGATGCTAAAATGAATCTAATATTGAAAGTCAAAGATGTGATTTAAAAATTAAGAATAAAATAAAAAAGAAAAAAATTAGTCTTTCGAATCCATGTAAAAAAAAAAAAAAATATATATATATATATATATATATATATATATATATATATCTTAAACACCAGCCAGCATTTTTTATCAAAATAAGAATATTTTATTTATTTCATGTTTTGTTTAAAAAAAAAATTTAATGCGCATTTTTAAACTATTATCTTCTACATTGGCCCATGTTACATTTTATGATGTTTTTATAATCCATCCATAATTTGGACCGCGATGTAGATGGCTCTTGTGACCGCACACACCCTAGTTCAACTAATCTCCCTTAAAATAAAAAATTAAAATGTTCACTCAACCAGGCTGGAGAACATTCACCCCTCAACCCAAATCCGGTGACTCTAAATTATTAACAACTAGCACCTTGTAGTGGTGTTTAAGTGGCGCTTCTATCCTCTAAAGTGCTCTATATTTCAAGCTGCTGAATATAAAAAGACTGCTTATCAATTTATAAATTTATATCATCCGAGATAAGTGTTCGACACACATCGACAGAAGGAAACGGCTGAAGTTGAAGCATACATCCTGTTACGGTCCAATGACGTCAGGTAAGTCGTGTTCTGTTCAGCTCCGTAGGCAAGGGGAGGTTATTGGCCTCGATGCAGAGATTGGATTCTGACAAATACATATCCGTCGTAACTTATCAAAAACATCAAAGCGAACCGAAGATGCATAAAGCTTTTTTTTTTTTTTTTTTTTTTAAATTTTAACGAAGATGCCAATACGTCAATTAACGCAAAGGTAAATAAATCTTTTTCAAGTAAATAAATCTGTTGGAGAGCATCACGCTTAATTCTCTAATTAACGGCCATAATTTCAGTCAAAATAAATTTATTGAATTTCGTTAATAAGACCAGATAAAAGAAACACGTAGGAATGAATACATAAAAACTTCAACAAAATCAATTTTCGAACCATAAAAATTTTAACTTAAGTACGTTTGAGCTTTTCTGCATGGTACAGAAGAGCGTCGATCAATGCCAGGCTTAGACCAAATATTAAAATTTTCCGGATTATCGACGCAATAAAACACAGTAAAATTGGAAGTATTTAGGAAAAAATAAAAAATATTGTTTAAATGATTAAACATAGTAATCATGAAATTTTAAGCATTTTGATATTTTCAAAGTACCAATAAAAAATAAAATCTGAGGATACATTCGAAAATCTAATCCAGGAAAACGGGAAACCTACGAATACCTTATAAATTCAATGAAATCGAGTTGAAAATCTGAACTACAAAAAAAAGTACATAAGAATTAAAAGATTTAGAAAATAGAAATTATGCTTATAAGACATTATTTGAGAACAGTTTGTACTATAATAATATAATTTTATTTACTATACAATACATATTAAAATAAATGTGTTTTTGAGCGACGTGAAAAATGAAAAAATAGCTAACGAATTAAAAAAAATAACTTTTTAAATTATTTTATTAGAAGATAAATAAAATAATTTAAATATTATAACATAATTTTTCAACCAAAGACCATAAATATATAACATCATTAAAAAAATAACTGCTTATTGTAACCAGATTTCAGAAGAAACACTATTAAATCAATAAAAGAAGATATAATATAAAAAAATACTCCTACGATATTCAAGATTAGCCCTATAAACACTTTGAACTCAGCCGCTATTGATTTTTACCTGTTGAACGAATCCAAAGAAAATATTCAAAGCAAAAAATACCTTATTTCATCTTACGGTAATTTGTCATATCTCGCTAACTTTAAATTCTATATACAATAAAAAAAAAATTTATAGTTTGTTTAAAAAATATATAATTTATATATTCTATTTAATACGGTTATTTTTATTTCTTTATGGGTCACTTACCATAGCGATTCTTTCGTAATGAAAATCATGGCATTATACGAATCTAAAAAAAAACTTTTTCTAATCTAAGCAAGCTAGATTAGATTAGCATTGCTAAGTTAATAGAAATTATATGAATCTCATAAAACTAGAACTTTTGCGCGCACTACGTCCTTAAAAATTAAAGATAGCTTCTAAAAATTAGTACATTAATTGATAGCCTTAATATATAAAAATATGAACTTAAATATAGTAGGTAAAATTATTTATAGATAACAGTATAAAACATTAAAAATTAAGTAATCCGTTTTCTGGAATTAGATGTAGATTAAAATAACATTCGGCATTATTAGAGATATAAGATATAAAACTTCAGGAACTTATAGGGGATCGAAAAACTAAGACAAAAAGTCCTTTAGAGATTTTCTCGTTTTTGCTTAGTTTTGGAAAAAATATCAAAAAATCTGGTGCGATGCGCGCAACACACAACTTTCACTTACGAACTTACTTAGATTAGAAATCGACGTGTTTCGAAATAAGTAAACGCCATTCCTCAACTTCACACATTTTTCCACATTTAAGCATACACTAATATTTGTATATCTCCATAAGTTACAGAGGATTTGTATTGCAAAAATTGAAAGTTCTCAGTACTTTTCGATTTATTATTGCTTATTTCTTTTGTTGAGGGACCTAATTTCATCAATAGTTGAGTTTTTTTTACTGGTTCCTTGTTTTATATTGCGAGTTGCTTTTTGTAAATATATCGTGAAGGTGAATCAATAGGAGTATTTACATCTCTTATGCCTTTCTGGAAATCAAGAACGATTACTGTTCCTCCAAAATCGCTTTATATTGTTTTCAAAAATTTATTATTTTTGAAGAACAAAAGTTTCTAGACTAAAATATACCTATATTAATTATACACTAAGTATTATCTTATACGATATTTTTACACATCGGCGATGCTTCAAAAATTTGAGCATCACTTTTTACTCTCTTAAGTAAAATTAATCTTTTTATTAATAAATAAAAGTTTTTATTTTCGTACTACGGTTAATAAAATTTTGGCTGTCACATATACATACATCAAATAACAAGTTTGATCAAAATCGTTAAAGCCCTTTTTGAATAAATAAAACAAGTGAAAATGGGACAAAATTTATTAAGTAAAGTGCCCTCTCCGTTTGACCAATTTTGATGAACTTTGGGATGTCGCATCGCGGGCATATTCATACATCAAATACCCTCTCAACGAACTTATAACGATCAGTTTGATCAAAATCGTTAAGCCGTTTTTGAGTAAAAAAACAAAAAAAAAAACAACGTAAAAATGGGACAAAATTTATAAAGTAAGGCGCCTTCTCCAATTGATCAATTTTGATGAAATTTTGACTGCCACATCGCGGGTATATATATACACCAAATACCGAGTTTTATCAAAATCATTAAAGCCCTTTTTGAGTAAATGAAAAAAAAAACACGTGAAAATGGGACATTTATTAAGTAAAGTTCCCCCTCTAATTAATCAATTTTGATGAAATTTTGACTGTCGCATCGTGGGCATATACATACACCAAATACCGAGTTTAATCAAAATCGTTAGAGCCGTTTTTGAGAAAATCGATAAAAACTTAAAAAGTTATTAAATAAAGTACCCACTCCGTTTGACCAATTTTGATGAAATTTTAGCTGTCACATCGCGAGCATATACATACACCAAATACCCAACTTCAGATTTGTACGGCCTATAGTTTTTGAGTTAGTCTGTTCACACACACACACACACACACACACACACACACACACACACACACACACACACACACACACACACACACACACACACACACACACACACACACACACACACACACACACACACACACACACACACACACACACACACACACACACACACACACACACACACACACACACACACACACACACACAGACACAGACACACACACACACACACACACACACACACACAGACACAGACACACACACACACAGACCATTTCGCGGGACTTGGTTATTTTGACTCAGGGGACCCCAAAACGTGTATTTCCGTTGAAAACCGGAAGTCGACAATTTTCACCATCGCAATACTTCCACTTACTATATATTTCATATGTAGGTAAGTGAAAGTAAAAAGAAACAAAACAAAAATGTTATAGGTAGCGATTATCACCTTTCAAAGTTCGTCAGGCTAGGCAGTGAGATATGTAAACACTTAATGTTATCCTTTACATTCTTTTATTTGTTTACATTTTGGCTTCCTTCTAGGATTATAATTCCTAAATCAGTCTTCAGTCAGTTACTCAGATATTTTTGTGTGAATAGCATCAGCCACAATGCCGCGTACATATTCTAATGTTGAATACGCAGATACGATTTTTATGTATGGTTTCTGTAACGGTAATGCTTTAGAAGCGGTGCGGGAGTATGCGCGCCGATTTCCAAATAGAAGAGTGCCTAATCGACGAGTCTTTTCGTTAACTTTTAATAGACTACGAGAGACTGGGTCATTCTTAATATACAATGAAGGAGACCAATTCCAGGCAGCAATAAGAGCAGATTATCGGAGAAGAAATTGTGTCCAACGCCACTTCGATAAAAATCCTGAGACTAGCATCCGAAGAGCATCTGCTGCATTAGGAATATCGCGGCAAGCAATATGGCGAACTTTGAAAGGTGATAATCGCTACCCATACCATCTTCAAAAAGTTCAGAATTTATTACCTCAAGATTATGTCAAGAGATTGAATTTTAGTAACTGGTTTCTTGAAAAAATTCGCTATGATAATTTATTTCTATTAAAAATTATATGGACCGATGAAGCTACCTTTACAAGAGGAGGAATTATTAATCAAAGAAATTATCATGTAGGTATGGGCTCTTGAAAATCCCAGAGCTATTAGAGAGAATAGGTTTCAGCATGAATTTGCTACTATCGTTTGGCTTGGAATTTGGAACGGATTACTGGTGGGACCATATTTTTACCTGAAAGATTGAATGGAATCACATTTACACATTTTTTGAAACGACTTTTCTAATTATTTAGATGACATTCCCTTACAACAGCGGATTGAAATGTGGTTCCAACTCGGTGGATGTCTAGCTCATTATAGCAGAGCTGCTCGAGCTTGGCTGGATATAAATTATCCATAACGGTGGATTGGACGTGGAGGAGTAGTACCTTGGCCACCCAGATCACCTGATATGACACCCATGGATTTCTTCGTATGGGAACCTTGAAGCAGGAAGTTTATTAGGTGTCAATCAACTCAAGAGAGCAATTAAGAGACCGAATCATAGATGCAGTGCACCAAATATCATCAGAACAATGTTTAGCTGCCATTCATCAAGTGAGTGCTAGATGTAATGCTTGCATTGGTGCAAGAGGACAACATTTTGAGCAATATTTACATTAAAAAGAACCTAACATAAATATAAATGTAAATAAATAAGTATAAAAATAAAAACTTTTTTGTTTATTTTTTTGCGATTTTCTCTAAAACTAAGCAAAAAATCTCTAAAGAACTTTTTGTATTAGTTTTTCGGTCCCCTATAAGTTCCTGAAGTTTTGCCATTTAAATTACAGGGAGACCCATTTATATGACCCAGCAGTAAATGAGGGATTTTAAGTTTCAAGGCGTTATCATTAAATAATATTTTTATTAATAAAATTATTTTAAAAGGGTTTACGCTAAATTTCGCAAAAGAATTCAAATAAATCAAATTTGTCATTTGTACAAAAAATAGGTGAATAAGAGTGTTATTATTCACTGCTGAGGCCGGTTTTGATAATTCTTCCGAATTAAATTAATAATAATAAAAAGCAAACACAGCATGGTTTCTTCAATATCGCCTTAATCAGCCTATGGAAGTAAAACATTATTCTGAAATAAAACTATTTTTTAATTTTGTCATAGTAACTTTTAACTACTATTTAATAATTAATAATTAGCTAAACTTAATCGATAATAATGCATAGACTCATACTCTTATCACTTTTAGAAAACCTCAGAATGCTCTATAAATGTCTTCATAGAAACGTCAAACTCTTTGACACCCGGGTATTACCGAAAACGTGAAAATTCACACTAAATTATTGGTGTTTCAAGACTTTCAAGTTTTAAAACTTTATGTACGACTAATATCGATTAATGGATGTGGTAGACGTTTGGGATTTCCAAATTTCGCATACTGATTGACTACGTTACACTCTATTATTATGTAAATAAACCATTCAATATCAATACCGTATGACAGTAAATTATAATTGTTCATTCACACTTAAGAGTCTGCGCCGCCTTGTTGAGCCCTCGTCATTCAGATCTCTTGATACTGGTCCGTTGCCCGAGATTGCTTATACATAAATACACACTTATTATAAATACATCGCAGAGTTTACAATTTATACTATATTGAAGACCCTCTCTCAAGATATCAAAGAGCCGGAGTAGATTTCACGATCATTCATAAATATTTATGCTGAGGCTTGGCCAAGCCAAGCACGCGTTCGTGTCTCCGCCACCCTCCAACAAATCAGGCCAAGGGCTTAACAGCGAAACCATGCACCTTCAACCGTCCAGGGAATTGTGTCAGAATCCCTCCTTTGAAAATTTCCCGGCGGAGATCAAAGCCATATTCGAATTCGTAATAGTGATTGTCAATGAATTTCTCCAAATATGTATATATTAAAAAAAAAAAAAAAAAAAAAGGGAAAACAGAAGTTTCTCCTTATCAACTTCGATATTATTATACAATATATTATAAGTTACGGAGCGGGGTAGCTCATTGTTAAGGCAATGAGGTCTGCTCTAGCTTGAGGTCCCTAGCTTGAATCTGTTTTGGCAGGATATCTTTAATATTCTGTCACAGATTGTCTCGGTGGACGAGAGGCCCTCTTGGTGCAAACCCAACCTATAAAGCCTATATATAGATATTGGTACCCTTAATAGAAAAATTAACGGGGAAAATGCGTGATCTCGGTCAAATCACCTCCTTGCACGACTTTTGGCAAAGAAACAGTACTGGACTATTGTTAATAGTTATATTCGATAAATAAAAAAACATTTATTTTCTGAAAATAATAATAATCAATGCTAGATACTAATAATATTTGAAAATAATAAAACTAAAAACACTGTCATGATTTCTCGTAGTTAGTTCTCAGAATATATTTTCATAACATTTAAAAATTAAAACGGTTAAAATTGATATAAAAAAAATTATAATTAAGTAGTGAGGAGTTAAATTTGCACATAAAAGAGTTTCAACTCATTTATAAAGGGCTACGTTACATTGTAGAGGGTTGCTTGTGACTTGGGAACGGTTGTATTTGAAAAGTAAAAGGTTACAGAACACTTGGCAAAGGTTCAAACAGAATTAAAAATGTTACACCAATAGACGATTCTTATTATTTTCATTTTTAAAAGCTGCTGAAAATCCGGGCTTTTATAACAAATAATGGGGTATCACGTATTTCTTCCACTATTATCTTCAACTCTAAATCATCACGCAAGCTAAAACGTGCCAGGAACGGATGGATACATTGTTGAGAGCTAGCGAGCTATGTTATACCTATCCACTTTCAATTGTTTTAAATTATCTGAAGATGTTAGAATTGCACTTAAAATTATCTAAACTTGATTTCAAAGAGAAAAAAATCACATTAGAGATCTGAGAATTTCCTACATAGTAAATTAAAAAAGGGGAAAAAAAATTATATATGTAAAATAACCATGAAACCATGTAAATGTAAGGAAGGATTTAAGTTAAAGGATATCTAATTCAACAATCTCAATCCTTAGTTTAACAACTTCCCTATACAACAATCTTTAGTTCATAGTCGGATGATGACTGACAAAAAGAGTTTAAACGGAGGATTAGCCATGGAGCCACAATATGAATAACACAACTTCACTAATTATAATTACATGTACCTATAACGTTTACTTTATTATATTGTCGTTGACGCTGCGAAAAGATGATTCTCAACAAATTTTCATTTTGGTATTTTATATAAAAACAAGTAGTTCTTTTAGATTTATTGTCACCAGTCAATAGAAAAGAAGAATCATACACACTAAAAATATTTCAAATGTCAGGATTGAATTGTCAATCCTGTGTGAAACAGGCCAAAAGTTTAATAATCGGAAATAATAATATTTTACTATTGCTTACAATCATAAAAATAAAATAGGAATTAAAAATAAAAATATTTTTTTGCTCCCGAAAATCAGCTTTAACTTGCCATGTACAATGACGAAATGTATAACGAGACTGTAATTGTGAGGTACGAGAGGTATATAAATTGTGACTTGATGTACAGAAATAAATAATCAAAAATAAATCAAAAAAAGATAAATCAGAAATTGCATTAATAATATGAGATTAACAAAAAATAAAAACTATAAAGGATCAATTTGGAAAGATACAAATTCAAAGAAATATACAATCTGAGTAAAAAAATAAAATAAAAATGATCCGTAAAATACCACATATCAGGTCATACCACAAGTAATGTCGGATTTTGATGGCGTGCTATAAGGTATAGGATAAAATCAATGAAACACGTTCAATCTAAAATGTATTTACCATCTTGTTATATAACAATTTGCCATCTTGTTACCAAATTTTGAATGCCTGTTCTGAAAAAATCCTTTGGTTTTGAATTAAAGAAAATTAACACCTCGTTTTTCACCTCATCGACTGAATTCATGTTCTTGTCGCTTAATGAGTTTTGTTGGAGACTGGAAAAGATGATAATCCGAAGGTGCCAAATCTGGTGAATACGGTGGGTGAGGAATAATTTCCCATCCAAAGTCTTTTAAACAACGTGGGGCCCTGCAAAGTCATGATGGAATAAAATTCCGCATCTATTGATAAGTAATGGACGTTTCTCCTTAATTGCTCGGTTCAATCGGTCCAGCTGATCGCAGTACAGATGTTTAGTGATAGTTTGGTAAAGATCAAGAAATTCAAGATAAAAGGATATCCCATCCATAGAGACATCATTACTTTTTTTCGGATGAAGTCCTTCTCTCGCTTCTGTCCTAGGTTTTTCTCCAGGTTCTAACCACTGCCGCCACCGTCTAACATTCCGATAGAACGCCCACTTTTCATCTTCAGTTACGATCCTGTTCAGAAAAGGTTCTTGTTTTAAAGGGGAGAGAAGAGAAAAGCAAGTATTCACCGGCTTTTCTCAAAATACCGGGGCTTAATTCGTAAGTTTCACCAACTAAAACATCATAAATAGAAGTGTATTTAATGCTATAATTAACAAAAAATGTAAACAAAAGTAAATTGAAAAGGAGGGATTAGTATTCTAAACATAAACAAACGGAATATTAAAAGCCGACATTTCTTATGGGATGACCTGATATTTACGATAAAGGGTAATTTCAGTTATTTCTTAGTTAAGTATTGCGGTGTACAGTGTACGACACAATAATTTATTTCACGCGGTTGGAAGCACCTAATCTAAGCTGTATTTTCACCTCAGGCCCGGAAAAAACCGTGTAGCCGAAAAGGAAGGAGAGAAAAGAAAAAGCGTTAATTTTTAGAAATCACTATTTAAAATAAACAGCCTTTCTTCTTCAATCTTTAAGTAGGGCGTGAATTCTATGTTTTTATGATATTCCTTGGGCGTATGAGCTGATCCCGAAGCCGCCGCAAAGAGACCTAGCTATTGACGGCGCAAGCCCGATCGACGCAGGAATTGACCCCATGCAAGTTTGATTGCCTTGAGAGCGACAGAAGACGAAGGGCAATAAATACAAATGATTCTTTGTTCCATTGTCGAGAGGATAGCCTGTGGGGTCCCCATTATCGGCCTCCGCGGGTAAGTTCCGCCCGATTAGTTCGGCTCCCTGGACAAAGACTGTCTACCAAGCTAGTCCCTACCTATGTCTGTGCTCTGACATCATCCAGGATCAGTTTAGATGAAAGCGAGGCTACGTCTCTGTTGCATACTGATCACACGGATAGAAAGTAATGTATTCGTACACTATATCGACCTCCGAAATTCTATGATTCAATTATTCTGGTTCCAAATACATTTCACAATATCAACAGAATTTTGCGAACCATGTAAAGATAAAAAAAAAATATGGTCGGGTATCATAATCGATTTTCCTTATGATAAGAATCGAAAAACAAACGTCAAG